>JAPKLW010000422.1:125926-157441 GCA_026898455.1 Plectranthus barbatus
GAGATGAAATAGGAGATTTCGAGATCTCGATTTCGATTTCGAGATCTCGAAATCGAAATCGAGATCTCGAAATCTCCTATTTCATCTCGAAATTCGTGATCTTTTTCCATAAAATCCATTTAATCCTGTTCAGCTTAAATACACCAAAATCCAAATTCATATCAATCACAAAATAAACCAAAATGCAAATTCAATATTAATAATAACAATAGAAAATAGTACTACAACTGTTCAGCTTCTCGAGCTTCTCTTTCTCTACACCAACTTACAATCCTAGCACCTACAAGCTGCCTATAATGAACTGTAAAATCATAAGTAAGGTCACTAACTGGAGCTCTCCTCCTTCTAAGTAGTAACCTATCAACAAAAATCATACAATATACTCCACAACTATGTGAATCTACCTGCATGGGCATCTCAGTAACATCCTTAATCAGAGAAAAATTACCAAGGATTCTTACACGAGGAGGATCGACCATGTCCCAGTACCCGGCAGTTTCAAGGACACGGGGGAGTAATACAAGAAGTGGTCGGAGTTCCTTGTCCCGCTTCAGATAGAGAACTGGGTCAGATGGATCATTTAAAGCGTGGAGAAGTGAGTCATATAACTCAACGGTCCAGCTATGAAGATCAATCCGTACAGTGACCCAGTGATCGTAGAGATGGACAATCCCGATCACCTAAAATACAAATCAACACAATTAAAGTTAACATGAAAACTAATAGAACAATTTAATATGAAAATATGTCACTTACATGTTTGGCCTTGTACCAACTCCTAAAGCCAGACATTCCACCAAGACCCTGGACAGCTTGCACTAGATCATCATGGGGCTTCCACCAATCATAATTATCAACAACCTGTCCTCATTTTTTCTTTGGGACTTTTTCCCATTTTAGCAAGATACGGTCCTGCACATAATATACATTATAATATGAAATGAAAATTAAAGAATAAAAAAAAAATTCAACATTCATTACTTACAAAGAAAGAGGGGTCTAATATGATAGTGCTGTCCGGGTCAACACCGTCCTCAAGTACGCTGATGTCAGCTCTGGCAACCATGTCTCGTGACATACGCATGAAGATCTGCAAAAGCTGATATCACAAAAAAAAAAAAATTAATATAAAGCAGATAATATAAAAATTCACAACTAATAGTTATGCACTTACATCTTCTGTAATATCCTCCTGCGGGTCATTAAGTGGCCGGAAATATAGCTCCCTACTCATAACCAATCCCTCCTCCTCAGGCACCCTGACTTGTTGCGTGATATCATCCATGAAAGACAGATATTCTGTCATCATCTTCGCAGCAGGAACACGAAAGGGGGCGGTGCGGCCAGCAACGAATGAGGCGGAGGGGCCTGCAGCGACTGAGGTGGTGGGCCCCGCAGTCGATGAGGTGGTGGGGCCAACAGGCTGAGAGGCGGTGGGCCCCGCAGTCAATGAGGTGATGGGGCCAACGGGCTGAGATGCGGTGGGGCCCGCAGTCGATGAGGTGGTGGGGCCCGCGATCGATGAGGTGGTGGGGCCAACGGGCTGCGAGGCGGTCGGGCCAGAAGAGGAGGCTGTCCAGTCTGAAAAGATAATATAAATATATAAGTAAATATAGTCAAATATAAATCAAATAAATTTAAACACAAGTACCTCTAGAATAAGGAGGATACGGTGGGGCCCATCTCTCGCTACGGCGAGGGCGGCAGAGAAGTGTATCTGCGAGGTCCAGTAAGAAGCCCTTCAACCTATGAGTAACCCTGGCAGATATCGGCTCCACAATATTCTGACTCACACGATCAGCTACCGGCACCATCAGTCTATCTGCGACTGGCCCAATAAGTCGCTGAGCCACCGGATCAATCATCGTCTCTGCCAATGGCTTAATAACCCGCTGTGCCACTGGATCAATGATCAGATTCGCTAATGGATGTATAAGCTGCTGCGACAGTGGTGGCATATCTCGCTGCACCGCTGGATCAATCATGCGATCAGCCACTGGAGCAATCATGTAATCTGCTAGTGGCTGCACGAGCCCTGCTCTCAGTGGTGGAAGAAGTGTATCTGCCAGTGGCTGCACGAGCTGACCAGCCAATGGCACTGCAAATCGCACCATGTCGTCCGTGGACATCCCGTACCACTCGTACCATGGAGGCTGTCCAGTCTGAAAAGATAATATAAATATATAAGTAAAATATAATCAAATAAAAATCAAACAAATTTAAACACAAGTACCTCTCGAGGCTCTGCAGATGCGGAACGTCGCGGGCGCTTCTTAGCCCGTCGCCGAGGAGAAAAATGAGTAGGCTCGAAAGAAGAGCGGACTGGAACCTCAAAACCACCACTCCTCATTTCGAACTCTGGCCATGGGTCGCGTTGTAGCGGCGACTGCTGCGGCGGCGGTGAGGGACGGGGCTGAGGTGATGGCTGCTGATGTGGCGGCGACTCCGGCTGCTCATGTGGCGGCGACTCCGGCTGCTCCGGAACCCTCCTCGAGGTACTAGCAGATGGCTGAGAGGCTGATCGTCGGGGCTTGAAGCCCCTATAAGGTATAAATCTCCGAATCAACGGGTTCTCAGCATTCCTCAAGCTGAGCCAACTCTCAGAACCGGCCTCATCATCTGTCGGCTGCAGTGTAGTACTGCAAGCATGCTGAAAAGAAACATAAATGAAATAAATCAAATAATACTTAAATTATAATATAAGTATTAAAAACTGTAAACAATAATTACCTCATGTCTGAAAAAAGTGGTGAAGTTGGAGTCCCTAATATAAACAGGTCTCCACAACAGGCATCGAGGCCTAGTCTCCTGACCCTCCTCTGGCTCAATGCGCTTCGCAACTAACGCTGCCAGATCAGGGATCACCTCGTACGACCATGCCTGCACAATAATGCAAATAATTTACAATTCTAGTCTTTTATAATTAAAAATTAAATAAATAAAAAAAAATTACTAAGAATTACCTCCAACACCCAAAAAGGGCCATATACATGCACTAAAGGCACCTTCTCTGTCTTTGATGATCTGATCACGACAGACATCTGATACAGCAAAATACTGAAGGACCACGAGCCCCAAGGGAATGCCCTCCACTGATGACGTCTCTCCACCAATGCATAAATCCAGGGGTCTACGTGTCGCTTCCCATCGTGGCACATCAGCATACGGTAGAAAAATAGAATCTCAGCGATCTTCACGTAATCATCAGCAGAATCGCTCAAACTCAGCTCGGTTCTCATAAAATCAACATGCAACTGGTCAACAGAAGGAAGGGTAGTGTAGTGAGAATATAAACAACCATCCTCCGGCAAAATATGAACTCCAGTAGGGTCAAAACCCGAATCTCCGAACCGCAGCCCGGTCATCAAACAGAACTCATCAGCGCCAAATCTAATGTTGGTTTCACCAACACGAAACCACAGCTCATTCTCCGCTCCCTCCACCTCAATCTCGTGGGTGATCAGTGCCCACGTAGCACGTATCGTGCTCTTCTTCCACCGAAAACTCAGAAAATGACCGAACGGTCCTTCCCTAAATAATTCCAAACTCTCCTCTCCAAAGCTCAACAAACGAACCCGAATATCCTCAAGAATGTCCCGGTCGTAAAAATTCATCGACCGCGGGACTTTGCCATGCAAACTGGGCCTGATCCACTCCCAAACCTGCAATTAAATAAAATACAATATGTAAATAAAAGGGAAATTAAAAGAATAAAAATCAGAATTTTTTGGAAAAAAAATCGAGATCTCGACATTAATCTCGATTTAGATATCGAGATCTCGATATGAAAATCGAGATCAATGTCGAGATCCCGCCAAAATAAAATTCCGATTTTTAAAAATTGATGACGAGATCTCGATATCGAGATCTCGATATCGATATCGAGATCTTGACATCCCTAGTCGAGATCTCGTCATCTCCCTCCTAGGGCGCGCAGTCTGTTCGTATTTTTACAGTTCTACAGCAAAAATCCATTCCTAAAGTATTTCTAGTCATGTTAAAGCATATAAATCGACGAAATATGAATTTAATCAACTTCATACACATAATAAAACATGTATTCGACGAAAAATTGCGAAAAATCAAAGAAAAATTCAAGGTAAAAATCGCGCTAAAAAACGAGCCAAAAATCGCGAAATAATGGGATTTAACTTACTTGGTTCGGGTTTTCTTCTTCTCCAGACATCACGTAGACGTAATGTGGATTTTTTTCCTGGTTGAGCGTGCGAAATCCGGCGATTTGAAGCTTTGAATCGGAAAAAATGGCGTGCGTCGGTGGTGGCTGTTCGACGGGATGAGAGAGAGAAAGGGGGGAGTGGGGTAGGTGGTGGGGTAGTTGGTGGGGTAATGGATAATAAATCCAAAAATAATTAATGCTACAAGATTTTAAAATTCAATTTCTCTCTCCAATCATTGGCAAAGTGGCTAAAAAACATGTATTTTTATACATGTGGCTAGATAACTTAACAAGTTATCAAAAGTGGCTAGATAAATTTTGGCCTCTTCTTCTAATATACATCGTTATTAGTTAGAAATCTCTCCATATATATGAAGCCGTTTTCCTTTGGTTTGGTTAAGGATGTCAATAAAGCCCGAAATCAATGGGTCGGCCCGAAACCGATGGGCTAAAATGCGGATTAGGGTAAAAAAATTTTAACCTGAAATTATTTTTAACCGAACGGGTTGAACCCGACGGGTTGGCGGCCCGAACGGGCTGAGCCCGGTGGGTTGCGGGTCGGCCCGTAGGTCCGGCAAAATTTAATAATATATTAATAATTTATTATTTATTATTTCTAATATTATTTATATCCTACTATACCCATTAATTATATACCTAATTTCCTAGACCTAATTTTCCGTCACACAAAATTTCATCAATCTCTCAAAATGACGTAGTCCTTTACTCTCAAATCGAAAAATCTCTCATTTCTTCCTCTTTCACTGTCTTCCACTCGTCACTCTCCTAATTAGCGTACTTACTCATTTCTTCATTTCAAGAACCTTTAGCCACTCTTTGTTATGTTCACCCAAGTGAAAGCTATATTCAATTTTTTAATCATTATTTTATCATTTTATACGTTGAGAAATGTACTTCTATTACTTAAATTAGTTGGTATATAAGGATTGATTTTTTTTTCTTTTCAAACTATGATTATCCACTTATCACTATTTTTTTTTGCAAAGATATTGATATTTCATATCTTTTATTTATGTTAGTTCATCATTTTCTTTTTTTTTCATTTTGTTTTAGGGGTTGTTAAAATATTTTAAGAAAATCTTTACAAAAATAGACTCGTAAATATTACCAACCCGACGGGTCAGCCCGAAAACCGGTGGGTTAGGGTCAAGAATTTTTAGCCCAATAAAAATTCAGTCCGATTTAACCCGGACCGAATAGCCTGTAACCCGATAGGATTAGCCCGAAACCCGACGGGTTAGCCCGATTGACGTCCCTAGGTTTGGTTGGCCTACAAACATTTAAGCATTCTCATTTCTCACAAAAAATAAATACGTGCCACGTGAAACACATGCATGACACGCCCAATTAGTGCAACTCATTTAACTATTTTCTTTCACCAACTTTACTTTCAAACGGTCTAATCCACTTTTTTATCTTGATTCGCACAAATTAAAGAAAAATGGCTTAGATCCTTCGTCTCTATTTAGCTTCCAACATAATAATAAAATAAATGTATGAAATATTTGGTTGCTTTTAAAATCACATGCATGGCAAAATAATTTCCTTTCAGCCTAAGAAATTAAAATCCACATGGAGGGAGGATGGTGGTGGTGAAGCGTTCAACTCTACATGGGGATTTTTCAGAGACTTTTTTTTTTTTTTTTGTCAACACAATTATTTGATTACGATAAATATATGTAAGATTTATGAAGCATTTTTGCAACTAATCTATGTAAGAAGTGGGAAGATAGGTGGAAAAAGTAATTGTGATAGATTAAAGTGATAAAAATTATGCAGGTAATGAAATATTATTTTTTGAAAAATAATAGAATAAATTAAAAAAATTGGCCCATGCAGGTCTCGAACCTGCGACCTTCGCGTTATTAGCACGACGCTCTAACCAACTGAGCTAATAGGCCATTTGTGATAAAAATTAGGTGAAATAAATATATATATATATTATTTACTTCTGATACCAATTGCAATACACAATAGAAAAGGATTTATTATGCCTAATTTTTGTTGTATTTGACCAGATACTTTTGCTGACTGTAAACGAAACCTACTGCATCTTTGATAGACAATGACTGCTGCGTTGTTTCTTTGCATGTTATAAATTCGATGAGTGATCCAATCTGGCAGTATTTGCAGGTGTTTGATACTCAAAATATTATGCACATTATAACAATGGTGTTTATAGTTCATACATCATGAAGAAACAAGAAACAGACAACTCAACCTCCACTCTTACAGTTCATGAATAAAACGGTATATCTTGTCTGCTTGCAATTTGCAACACTAAAACAAATGGACAAATAGACGACGACAGCAGCAGCAGCAGCAGCACTTCTTCACAAATTCTCTCTCACAACACCTGAACTGAAAACTCAAGATGTTCGTATGAACGTTCTAAAGGAAGGAAATGACGAGCGCCCAAACAGGGTAGAGAAAGAGGAGCAGAATCCCGATAGAGTTCGAGAGGCCATTGCTCTTTGTGAAGGAGTTCCTGAACCCACCAGATGCTTGGATGTGTTCCTGCAGCAAGTAACACCCGATGGCCAGGCAGATAAAGATTCCCACAATCCCGCCCCTTATGCTATCTGCGAAGAAGCTTGGAGCCACCACCAGGAGCAGGATCAGAGCTCCGGGCAATTCCAACCAATCTGCATGCATCCCATCATCACCACCGATTATTGTTGACACAAAACAAAACCATGATTGTCTAAGAGGGAGAGCGGCTTAAAATGGAGACCATACCTGGAAAACGTCGGGGAAAGAAGAGGCGTAATACAACAGCTACAAAAGCAATCCACTTCCCAACCTCTCCACTGCATTGTGTGTTGGTGAGAAAAAAGTTGGTGGATAGATAGTGTAACTGAGTTGAGTTGCCAAGAATATTTACCTCAGAATGCCGAACAACCACGAAGGAAGACTGAGGTAGATGTATGGGATTAAGAGGGAAGTGAGTATGTTGGTTTTCCAGTTTGTGCGATCCAAGATCAGCAAGTAACTGCAGATAGATACAAATGTATTTGTTGATGATATATAGAAGCAGGACAAATTATGAGCAGAGAAGTCATATTATAAGGCAAGAAAACCTGATGTAAGATCAAGATGAACTAGTGGCAAGAAAGGCAAGAGCTTTGCATGAAAGATAGCTTAGACAATAATGTATATCGCAGTTTACATATATAGTCATGCTAATACATAAAAACAGAGCAACGCAAATTAGAGGAAATCAATCCTGATTAACACAGCAAATACCTCCCCAAAATCACAGCTTTTTCAAAGGAGACAGCTGCAGTCAAGTATCAATGAAGCAGAAATTACAATTTTCATATAGGAGAGGAAGCATGAATCCGTTAAAAACAAGAATCAATGAACATATTATATAGTTGAATATAACTAAATCTACCACCATTATTCAAGAGCAGCACAACACCTATTGGTAAAAATTGAAAACCAAATCATCTCCCTAAATTCTTCATCTTAATTCTTTCTCCAAATCACCCCACTAACTCAGTTTTTCTAATGGATATGCATAACATCAAATCTTCCACAACCCATAGACAAATCCCAAATTCCCCATGAAAAGATTAAAACTTCTGAGGTAAAAGATGAAGAAAGCACTAACATTGCGGCAAAGCAAGCAACCCATTTGAGAAACGAAGTCCCAAATCCAAGGCCACCTAGCTTGACAGCATGATTGGCGAGCTTCTTGATCGCATTCCCAATATCGTTGAAATCAGAATTGATCAACTCACTCGCAGCTGCAAAATCAGAATCAGTCTTCATTTTCAAATAATTTCTCGTCCCACCGACAGCCTTGTCCATCTCTTCTCACAATAAATTCCCTTCCCTTTTTTTTTTTTTTTTTTTCCAAGAAACTACGCAGATGGGAGTTATGGGTAGCTGATGCGTTAAACTATAGGGGGAGAATATGCAAGATTTGAATGTGGATAATAAAATAGAAGAATTAAGAAACAGAGATGGTTTTGGATTGGAGAAATGAATTTTCTTTGTTGGGAAGGAGTGATTACAGAATGGGTAAGCTTGAACGTGGAGCTCAATTATTTGGACAGGATCAATCACTCTCTCATTAACTATACAACTGTTGCCAGCTCTCTCTCATATCACACAGTCAAATATGGATATAGCAGATTAAGACAACATATTTTATTGCTTCAGTTTGCGGATTGGTTCAGCAAATACAACAATTCAATAACTCCCAACATATTTTTGGGGAAATATAAGCCTTTTCACAAAAGTGGTTTTTCCTTTCTTATTTGGGCCAATCTGGTTCAACAATTTTAAATCAATTGTAGAAAGAACGATTCATGTGGTATTGAGTTGGTCCATGATCCAAAAAGTTGGGATCACGAGATGCATTTTGCTCAGGATTCATAAATTTTAGAAAATTTAAAAAAATGAAAATTTTAAATAACCACTTTTATTACATAAAAATTTTAAATTATCCCTTTTTCAGATATGATTCCTACAAATTTAGAAATAAGTCCAAAAAATGTACAAAAATCTGATAAATTTGTGAATAATTCGCCATTTATATTTTTTAGATAAAATAAAAAGTTCAGATTGGGTATTATTTCTTTTGTGATTTGTGATTTAATTTATTATTTTTTTAATTTAAAATAGTAAATGGTAATTTTTAAATTAATTTGAAGGACTTTTATAGTGTCATTATCTTATAAATGATATAAGAAATTGGTAGGAACATAAAAGATATTGAAGGGATAATAATTTATTCGTAATACTTACAGCCTTTATATAGGCAAAATACATAACTGAAATTACAATATCTGGAACTAAGTGATATGTATGTATCTTTTTTTTTTTTTAACCCTATATGTATTTATCTTTTAAACACAAACACAATCTCATACGTTAAATAATTAATAATCTTTATAAATGCATGGATTAGATATTAAAATCAATCAAAAATACTAATTACTAGGAGCATGTGTTAATGTATCACCAGTGATTTGGCAACATAACATTAATGATAATATTAATATTTGTCTATGGTGGGTAAGTGAACATTTTGTAAAATCAATTTAGATAAATATATTTTTTAGCATCAATTTGAGTACTAATGATGGAATGATTACGATAATTTGTTGAAATAAAAAACTTGTAAAAAATAGGTCAATAATAAAGATATTTGTGGAAGTTTATATAATTTTGATCAATACCTGTATATGTACATAATACTAGGAATGTGGAAAAATATCGAAATATCGAAATAACGGACATATCGTAGTGAAAAAATACCGAAATTATCGAATTTTACATATACAGTAATTCTTGGTGAGGTATCATACTGTACAGAAAATTTTTGGTACGTTAACGGTATGATAATCCTAATATTGAAGGTATACCGGAACATACCGTACCGAAAATATAATAATATTTTTTATTTTTATTATTATTTTAAAATAATAAATTTAAAATAAAATCATGTAAATTAAGAATGAAACATATATTCTCTTTTCACCTAACAATATTATTGATATAAACATATTTCTTGATAAATATCAACATAAAAAATTGTAAAAATCAAATTATATCAAAAAATTTCGGTATGTTAATAGTATATTGAAAGAATGATAAGATCAATGGTATATAAATTATGTCATGCCAAAATCATATTGAAATCATTTCAAGAATTCGATATGCCGAAGTAACAGTATATTAATTATCTCATACCGAAATTATACCGAAAATTCGGCATATCGAACTAAGGTATACCGAAAATTTCGGTATGATATCGATATGCATTTTCCTCATTCCGTAAATTTTGGTAAGATATAAGGTATGGAGATAAATGTCCGATATACCATACCGAACTACCCCTACATAATACCCGACATTTAACATTATTTTATAATAAAACTGGCTATCTTCGATATTTTCACTTAAAAAATTTTCGAAATCTTATATTTGTTGCAGACTTGGTGAAACAAACAATTCTTTTTTTTTTTTTTTCCAAATAAATGTTGAAGTAGAATCGAGGTTAAGTGAAATAAACATTTTTTTTCTTACATCGTTAATTAATTGATTCTGATAGAATATAATCACTTCCACACACACTGTGGTTATGAATATATATGATGTTTGGAATACTGCATGTGATGTGACAACTGTTGTCTCATTTCCACCTTGCCTATTATTTTTAAAAAACACAGATAATTCATAAAAAAAATACACATGAAAATAACATTACAAAAATCTTCAATTCATACGTACATACATACTATATATCCCCTCTTTGATGAGTTATCCCATGTGAGAAAAACAAAGAAAGAAATATATAAATAATCATAATTGAATAAATTGAGATCAGAATAATTTTGTGAATTAATATTTTGTCTGCTTTTTAGCCTCGAAGCTGAGCGGGCCATGCGACATATATCATCCAACACGTTTTTCTCACCTCTTTCTATTTTCTTTTTTTTTTATACGATATATGTTAAAACACATAAAAACGTGATAAAATAATAATATATTCTATTGTGCCAATAAAAAATAAAATCATGCATACTTTATAATCATACAAAGAAAATTATTATTAGGCAACATAAATATAAAGGCCAAAAACGTCAAATTTAGTATTAACTATGAGATTTTTTTTTCAAATATAATTTAATTTATTATCTTTTTCAATTAAATGATCAAATTATTAGAATTTATATTAATATAGGATATAATTTTTTTTCCAGCAATGCAAAACTAACTTTGCTTGTCGAAAACCCCCGATTCATTTACAATTATATGTTTCTATTAAATGACGTAAATTTCAAGTGGGTACAATCTACTTATTGTCTTTCGAAAAAAATAATATATCCTATATTGTATAATTTCTAATAATTTAGACATTTATTTACAAAATGTGATAGTTTGCACTAATTTTTTTAAAAATGACATAATTTGTACTAAATTTGAAGGTTGGACCTAAATATAAATGTTAGATTTTCATATTGGCATGCCACATCAAAAACTAATTAACTAATACATACAAAAAGTTCTGGAATATAGTATGTATGTGAAGATTGTGTTTGCACCCCTTGTTTAATTAGTGCATAGTTTTTGTGATCAAATATTAGGGCATAGCTAATGGCACAATATAAATATAAATATAATATATTTGTTTAACATTTTGTGGTTTCCCATATATGGATTAACATAGTTTAACCTAATAATCGTAGTCAATAATTAATAATTCTGGTTATGTTATCTGGCAAATACCTATTGAGCACTTGGTCAAACACAATCGAAACGAGGCATCTGTGTTAGGTGCAAATTATCAACATAAATAATATATGGAGAGAGTTGAAATTCGGACTAAAAATATTTAAATCTATATTAGACGGAATCAAAATTATTAAATTGATTATGTCAATGGTTGAAATAAAAACAGTGGTTATTTTTTTTAATTATCGAAATACAGTATATATAACAAAAAAAGTAAAATATATTTTAAAATGTAAAACATGTAAGATAAAAATAAAGGTATGAATAAGTTTTAATTTAAACTATTGATTGAGTGTAAACAAATGGTAAAGATGAATTCATTAAAGACCCACTTGCTATAAATATTGATAAGATTGTATCATTTTTAACGTGATGAGTTCCCACTCTGCTCCTTTATCGCTTTTTATTTGGACCACTTTCTATAGTTTGTATCATTTTGAATGTATGTTAAGGAGTATTCAAATGCAATTATTCTTCTCTTTTAAAATTGGAGTCTCCATTTTTTTAAATTCATATGGTAAAATGTTATTGAAAAATGACAAATTTATGACCTTTTCATTATAGATACGACACTTTCAATAGTAATTAGTAAATGACAAAATCTCCATTTATGATTGGTTGCAATTAATATAGAAAGGAAAGTTTCTTCAAAATAAAATTCGGATTATATTTAGTTTTAGATTTAATTATTAATTATTAAAATATATATGTAGGGCTGTAAATGAACTAAATTTTTCGTGAGCTATTCGGATCTCAATTCCATAAATGAAATTGAGTATGAATATGATATTGTATATATAGCAAGCTTGTTAGCTAAAATTAGTAGGAAATATCAAATAATATTTTCATTTTTAAAAATAACAATTATGATAAATCTTTCTAATAATGAGAGAAATTTGAATTTGAGTATGAATATGATATTGTTTTTGAAATAAATAACTTTTTCTTTTAATATAAAATGACTATTTTAAATAAATTTTAAATTTAAAAAACTAGGTTTGGCCCGACTAGCACTCCATAGAATTCGTGAATTCAAAATATTTGATTAAAACCTTAAAACTTGACTCGATTATAAATGAGTCAAACTCGATCATAACATTATTAGGCTCGACTCGATTCAATTATTACTCAGAATATGGCATCGTCAATCGAGCATATAAGGCCATATCGATCAGAATGAAGCGACAATGTTATTTGTGTATAGAATATTTACGAAATATCACATGAATTTCTGCTAATTTTATAAAATTGTAGCCTCTTTTGACATACGAAAGTGAAAATTTTGTCCCAAGTTCCAAAACATTGTTTGCTAAATTCGCAAGATATGTTATGTAGAATTTGGTGGAATCTTTAATTGCTAACATATGTAACATGTGATGATATCAAATACATACATATCTAATAAACCAAAGAATGCATGATTGGGCGTCTCATTAAATTAAATTAAATAAACTGTACAACGTGAAACCTCAAGTAACTTCTATAATTTCTCTCATTATTCAAGTCACATAAGATGATCGTTTTTTGCTTCTTTTCAAATATAAAGTATTTCAACTTTTTTCAATAAAACTATTGGATTCTATAAAAATATAATAACTTTTCAGAAGCTTCTAACGATGCATTTTATGAGTGTCTTAAACATGTAATAGGATATTATTTTACCACATTTAAAAGTATACGTACATGTTGTGAATATGATTAAGTAACAAAATATTGAATTAATAGGAGATTAGTTGGAGATTAATAATCTGGATACCCTGATGTTCAACTTATTTGGATTTCTCAGACTGACGAAAAGAGTCGTTTTGACACTAAGGACAATATCAACATTCTGTGTCAGAAAAGCACGAGCGGATGCAGGCTTTCTGGAAAGCAACCTGTCATTTGCAGAATAGAGAGACTATGGATTTGACAGCATCCAGATTGTTTCTAAATGGCTACAATTTCAAACATCTCACACTTCGTCTATAAATCGACAAAGTGCCCTCCGAAGAGAGGTTATCTAAACCTAATTTCAGACCAAGCAACGAAGCTCTACAAATTGCAAACTCAAGGTTTCAAAAGTTCGAGATTTTTTCTAAGCTTACCGTGTGTCGTCTTGGACATAAGACTTGTTGCTTTCAAGCACAAATTTATTTCTTGGTGTGATTACTCTCTAAGTAAGAACACAACAGTCACAACATTTCTCTAAGCTGTGATTCTTACAAGTGTTTAGCCAAATTTGGCTAAAGTGATCGACGGTTCCGTGAAGAACCCTAAAGCTCCCAAGTCCTAGAGGAGGAGGCTGCGTGGTGTACCCACACTCCAAGTTTGCAAAGTGGAGAAGCAAGGTTCTGGACGAGTGAGCAAGTGAACTGGTGGATACAGGCATTCACCAGCTTGTAATAGATCGTGAGATCCCCTGTATTATGAAATTTAGTGTATTTCAGACTTAAATAGTGTTTTTGTGTCCGAATCTCTATAAATACTTTTGCACTTGCTGCTTTTTTTACATTCTTGTAAGTATTTAATACTCAACATTATTTAAGTCTTGAAGTATAACTCGAACCGAATTAAATCACAAACTTGCTAATAATCAGGTTTTAGAAACACAAATTGGTGAGTAACAACCAGTTTGTGTCTAATATTTTTCTCATTAATTTATTTCCATTGTGAATATAAAAAATCTGATCTTGGAACAACATTACACAAATACAACTAAATCATAGTTTATATCAATATTAAACAATAATTGTATAAATAGAATTGATTTTTAAAAATACACAAGTAAAACAAGGTTTGTATCAATATTAATCTCCATTCATTCTTAGTATTAGTTTGCAAGATTTTATTTTGATATTTTTCATATAAATTTAATAATTTACTAACATATTATATTTTTTTTAAAAACTCCCAAAATGTGTTTTATTTCTACATAAAATATAATTAGCATAATATTATTATTTTATTAAAAATGCGAAGTATTGATTAGTTAGTTACGTTTGCTGTAATTAGGGATACCATATTGATTTCAATTTACCAAAAAAAATAATCAGTAATAAATAATGGTAAATTGCAATTGTTATATTTTTACCATAGTTGGAATATATTTCCTTTTCTAATGATAAACTATTTATACAAACTGCATTTAAGCGGAATTTTTTTTCCTTGGGATTCTGTCGTTTTTTATAAATCGATATAGATTACAAAATATCACACGAGATTTTTTCCCCCAATTTTATAAAATTGTTGCCATTTTTAACATACTAATTAGAAGCTTTTGGCCCAAGTTCCACAGCATTGTTGACTAAATTCGCTATATTTTATCTAAAATTTCGTGGAAACTTTAATTGCAAACATATGTTATGATGATATCAAATATCCGTATCTTATAAATAAATGAATACGTGATTAGGCGTGCCATTAAATAAAATGTGTAACGTGAAGCCTCAAGTAACATCTCTAATTTCTTATTAATCAAGTTGCATAATATTTAAGAGGGAAGGTCTTGGGTTAGGCAGGCCTAAACGATTTAAGCGGGTTTTATCCATTAACCCAAGATTTAGGCGGGTTTTATCCATTAACTCAAGCCCAAACCCATATGATATACCCTATTTTGAATGGGTGAACCCATTTGGGTAGGATAAAACCCGCCTAAACCGTTTAGGCCTGTCTAACGCAAGTTTTTGCCTATTTAAGATGATCGTCTCTTGCTATTTTCAAACATAAAGTATTTCAACTTTTCTTAATAAAACTATTGAATACTACAAAAATATACAACTTTTCAGAATCTTCAAACGATGCATTTTATGAGTGTCTAAAACATATAATATGATATTATTCCTCCATATTTGAAAGTGAATATGATTAAATAACAATACATTAAATTATAGTCTCTCTCTCTATATATATATTTGCAATGCCAAATTATTTTCATCCAAGCCAAACAACTCCTCACCAATGTCTCTCTCTAAAACAAACGTGCTTCCAGCCCGAGAAATCCCCGGAGAATACGGGCTCCCGTTTCTCGGCCCGGTTTCAGATCGCCTAAGCTACTTCTACAGCCAAGGCGAACTCAAATACTTCACAACCCGCATGGAGAAATATCAATCCACAGTTTTCCGATGCAACATGCCACCGGGCCCGTTCATGGCCCGAAACCCTCGCGTTATCTGTCTCCTCGACGCTCTCAGTTTCCAGACCCTGTTCGACAACTCCAAGGTGGAGAAGAAAGATGTTCTCGACGGCACCTTCATGCCGTCCACCTCCTACACCGGCGGCTACCGGGCCTGCGCCTATCTCGACCCGTCGGAGCCCAAACACGCTGCTCTCAAAGGGTTTTTCCTCACTCTACTCGCCAGGAAGCACGACCAGTTCATCCCGTTATTCCAGCAAACCATGTCCGGGCTTTTCTCGGCCCTTGAAGATGAGCTCTCTGCTAAAGGAAGCTCCTACTTCAATGATATAAGCGACAGCATGTCGTTCGAGTTCGTTTTCCGGTTGCTCTGCGGCAAGAGCCCGTCGGAAACCAGTATCGGGTCCACCGGCCCGAGATCGTTCGACTTGTGGCTGTTTGGTCAGCTCGCTCCGCTGATGACTCTGGGGATAAAATTCGTCCCCGGTTTTCTCGAAGACTTTCTTCTCCGCAATTTCAAGATGCCATTCTTCCTCTTCAAATCCGGCTACGACAAGATTTACGATGCTTTCGAGAAATCTGCGGGGAATCTCCTCGACGAAGCCGAGAAACTCGGGCTGAAACGAGATGAAGCTTGCCATAACCTCGTCTTTCTCGCAGGCTTCAACGCGTACGGCGGCATGAAAAACGTGTTCCCGTCTTTGATAAAATGGGTCGGCAGCGGCGGCGCGGAGCTTCACGGCCGTCTCGCGGCGGAGATCAGGGCGGCGGTCAAGCAAAAAGGAGCAACTCTGGCAGCACTGCAGGAAATGCCGCTGACGAAATCAGTCGTGTACGAAGTTCTTCGAATCGACCCTCCGGTCCCCTATCAATACGGCATAGCGAAACAAGACCTCGAAATCCACAGCCACGAGAATTCATTCTCGATCAAGAAAGGGGAGATGCTGTTCGGGTATCAGCCGATTGCGACGAAGGATCCGAAGATCTTCAGGGACCCAGATGAGTTCGTGGCGGATAGATTCGTGGGGGAGGGAGAGGAGCTGTTGAAGTACGTGTACTGGTCCAACGGCAGAGAGACGGAGGATGCGACGGTGGAGAACAAGCAGTGCCCGGGGAAGGATCTGGTGGTGCTGCTGTGCAGGCTAATGCTGGTGGAGTTCTTTCTCAGGTATGATACGTTTGATGTTGAGAGTGGCAAGGTCATGTTGGGATCGTCTGTCACCTTCAAGTCGTTGACCAAATTTCAGCAGCTTTGATTCCCTAAAAATGGTGTTTCAATCTACAAATAATGTGTGATCATTTCTGTTCTACTTCCTAGCTCATTGATATCAAATCTTTGTCATTAATTTCATGATTATTTGAGATATTTATTTATATCTGAAAATTATTGTTTATACACGGCCCCGTCCCAATTATTTGGTCCAGTTTCAACTCACGAGTGTCAAAAATCATTTATGAATATATTAAATATTTGAACAAACTTCATAAATTACTCTTATTTAGCAATAACTATCAATAATGGATCCTATTAATTGTGTGTCATTTGCAATATAATCCAAGGGTATCTTCGTAAATTCATATAAAAAACAATACTCCATCCGTTCCAATTATATAGTCCAGTTTGATCTTGCACGTTTGTCAAAAATTATTTAATATTTAAACAAACTTCCAATATTACACTTATTTAAAGCTTTAATTAACCTCTCATTTTCATAATATTACATTTAATATTCTCATTTTTCAAGATTATTCAGGGATGTAATGGTAAATGACCATATAAAAATAATACCAAATATAGAAATTGGACTATATAATTGAAACACCCTAAAATAGTAACCCGGACTATATAATCGGAACGGAAGGAGTATTAAATTTAGATAATGGACCATATATATGAGACATACCAAAAAGGAAACATGAACCAAATAATCGGGGATGTAGTTGCAATTTATTTATTTGACTCAAAATGTTTTCTTGAATGATGTGCAGCTCTGATATCTAATGTTGGGACAGATCTTATGTGAATAAAAATGAATTGATTTTGCCCATCTCCTGTGCTGACACTCATTATTGTATTGAAAAAACACTGTTTTTGTCAGTTTTATTATATTATTAGGGATAATGTACAATTTAATGTTTCCATTATTTTAATAGAATAATATTACATTCATAATGATTATATAGTTTATCTGCAATTTGTAAAAAATGATACAAACTCAGTTTATTTTGAAATTAAAAAAAAAAATACTGAGCTTTTGGTGATATAAAGATTTTCAAGAAATATTAATTTTTTAAATATTTTTATTTATAATTATATTTTTTAAAAATAGAACATATATGCTATTCGCACATAGTCCAAAAATACAGTGTGGGCCTTACTATAAGTTGAGCAATTCTTATTATTTTATTTGATCATAAAAATATCATATCATCATATTATTAAAATAAAAAGAAATCTTGATTCTTAGGGGTGTTGAAGTCCACCCAGGCCTCCAAGTAGATCCACCAATATAGTGAGTGTATGTAAAGAGGTATAAGAGTAGATAATTATAAAGCAATTGTGAAAATTTATTTGAGGTATAAATTTATCTTCGGTGACAAATTTAAAATTAGATCTAAAATAGATTGACTTTTAATATTTAAATATTATATATACATGTAATAAAAAAATTAATATAATTTATAATAAATTATTAGGAAAATTATATACTCCGCGCATCGCGCGGGCAACAAACTAGTTCTTATTATTTTAGGTTGGAAGATATATAAGTGCAATTCAAAAGGTGCAAATTATTTGTAAATTGTAAAATTAATGATTTCTTCAATATCTTAATGAAGTAGCACCGTTTTCCACTGTACCAAGATGTTGACTGTTGATGAATATTGGCTTCCCACGTGTTTCAGATTTTTTTCATTTTCCTCAGGAAACGACGTCGTTTCAAGCCCAACTGCATTGTTTAAGCCTTTCTCTTAAACATTTTAATTAATTGGAGATTACCCTTTTATACATATGATAATGTAGTATTTATTCTCTTAGTGATTCACCATAAAATATGTCCACTGAATATTTATATATTAAAAATAACAAGATATATAGGTGATAAAATTATAGTCAATAAATCTTAATTCATATATCTTAGTTTCAACGAAAAACGCTTAATTTGAGGTTCATGAAAGTTACTTTGAGAAAAAAAATAGAAAAAGAAAAAAAATTTTGTAAAGGCTCAATTAATAAAATTAGGCAAAAACTTGCGTTAGGCAGGCCTAAACGGTTTAGGCGGGTTTTATCCTACCCAAATGGATTCACCCATCCCAAATAGGGTATATTATATGGGTTTGGGCTTGGGTTAATGGATAAAACCCGCCTAAAGCTTGGGTTAATGGATAAAACCCGCCTAAATCGTTTAGGCCTGCCTAACCCAAGACCTTCCCATAAAATTAATGTTACAACTTCTTTGTTAGAATTCATGGCATAGTTTTTAATGGATATAATTGTGTAGTATGGCCTAAATTCATCAAAATATAATTGATATTTAAGGGAACAAGAAATTTTTTTTTTTTTTTTTTTGTGTTGTCACAATTGTGACTCAATGCGGCCGGCCCATTTGCAGCAGTCCATACCCATTTAGAGGAGACCGAAGAAGCATCACCATGTCTTCGTTGGAATCAACACATTTTTTTGACTCGAAATGATGCGTTTTTTCAATGTGTCTTTACATAAAGAGTTCATTTATTATAAATATAAATCCCTTCATTAATCAAGGGCATAATTCATGGGATTCAGAACTTATTAATAGGGGTGAGCGAAACCGAACCAGCAGTTTCGATTCAGTTTAGTGCATTCGATTTCGATTCGATCTGAATTTTTTGAGTTTTCAGTTTTTTGTTCGATTCGGTTTTTTAAGATTTCAGTACGATTCAGTTCAATTTTTAAACCAAAGCGAACGTGTATTATATATACTAGAAATATACTTATGCGTTGCACGGAAATATTTTTATACTTCTGTTTTTAATTTTAATATAAAAAATATAATTGTTTTTAAACTGTTATATATATATATATATATATATAAATTTATTATTTAAAAACAATTGTATAAACAATACAAAATAAGGATATAGTTATAAAATATAAATTGTATTCATCTCATGAATAAACAAAAATATTTTTAATTAAAAAATAATATATTCTAAATTATATTAATAAAAACTGTGGATACATTAAATTCGTTATATATTAATTGTATGAATTTGATATATTTTTATGCATATTAGTTATTAAAATTTATAAAATTTAGTCCTACTTATGAATTACATATTTCGTGACCACGAACTATGGTTAACATTTTCGTTTTAATTTTTTTTTGCTAAATTATTGGTTATGTCGGACTTTTTATATATTTTAGTTTATAATTTTTTTTTATTTATGTTTTATGCTTTTTGCTCTTATGTATAATTATGAGAATACATGTTCATTAATTTTGTTATTCATCATTATTTTATTATTTAGTTGCTTTAAGGTTACAAAGTTTCTTCGTATATCTCATTCCAGGTAGAAAAAAAATCGAAGAATCCATTGCCACGGAAAATAATGGATTATCACCATCTTTTTCTGTAAATCAAAATAAAAATTTTAATATATAAAGTAAGATGAATAGATCACTAAAAAAAAACAGTAATTTGCGACGGACAATTCCGTCGCAAAATAATGTGGAGTCGGCCGCAAATTGTAATTTGCGACGAAATTTGCGGCGGAAATCGAACGTGACAAATTATTTGGTCGCTAATAGATTTGCGACGAAAAGGTGCAGGATGCAAAAGTTATTGCGACCGAAAAGTGACGGACTAGTGGTCGCAAATTTTGGCGACCGACGGACAAGTTGTCATATCCTAAAGATACTATTGGATAAAAACTAAGAAGAAGACTTATCAATAATTTCTTGTCAAATACTCCCTCCGATCCGTGCCAATTATCGCATTTCTTTTTCACACAAGAATTAAGAGTTGTAAGTGTAGAATGTGTTAGCGGGATTAATATTTTATTTTTGAGTGTGAGGAAATTGACATTTTCAAAAATGTGACAATTCAATTGGGACGCCCGATTTGGTAAGTGTGACAATTCAAGTGGGACAAGGGAGTATTTAACTACAGAAACAGAAATTTATAGTTTTATATAGGCATGTAATTGTAGTTCATCTAATCTTTGCAATAACTTTCTCTTCTCGAGTGTGCAAAACATAAATCTAATAATAAGTCTTGAGATATATTCTAAAATATCTCATATCTTGTATATCAAATTAGAGAATATCTTTTAATGTAACGCCCCGGCCCCAGAGTCCGAACGAGCTTACCCGAGGTCGGCCACGTTACCCACTAATGGCCTGGACCAGCTTCTAGACTGATGGCTGACCCCACAAACCAACACAAGTCCTTCCCAGCGTGCTTTGTCCTCACTCACACGCACCCTGAGAAACTTTTCAGGGGATCATCCATCTTAGTTCTACCCCAAGTCAAGCACGCTTAACATTGGAGTTTTCCTAGAATGAGTGCCGAAAAAGATGATGCACCATGTTGGTATGAGTAGCACCTATCAAATCTTTTAAGCTTTCCTCAGCTATACAGTCTCATTCCTATATAGCCTCAAAATCCCTCTCATTCTGGTGTGGGCCCGGTTCATTCATGTCACCCTCCGCTCAACTAATGAAAGTCTTACGGGAGCCGCTCATTGTCCGTGCTTCTCTACACCGACGATCACTCTCTACTCCAGCACCGGGTCACTACATGCCCACCAGCTTCCGTTTGGTTCGTCCCCGAACCACACCGTACTGGGAGAGGTTTGGCTCTGATACCATCTTTAATGCTCCGGCCCCAGGGCCCGAACGAGCTCACCCGAGGTCGGCCATGTTACCCACCAATGGTCTGGACCGGCTTCCAGACTGATGGCTGACCCCACAAACCAACTCAAATCCTTCACAACGTGCTTTGTCCTCACTCACACGCACCCTGAGAAACTATCCAGGGGATCACCCATCTTAGTTCTACCTCAAGTCAAGCACGCTTAACATTGGAGTTTTCCTAGAATGGGTGCCGGAAAAGATGATGCACCATGTTGGTATGAGTAGCACCTATCAAATCTTTTAAGCTCTCCTCAGCTATACAGTCCCATTCCTGTATAGCCTCAGAATCCCTCTCACTCCGGTGTGGGCCCGGTTCATTCATGTTACCCTCCGCTCAACTAATGAAAGTCTAACGGGAGCTGCTCATTGTCCGTGCTTCTCTACACCCGCGATCACTCCCTGCTCCGGCACCGGGTCACTACATTTATATCTTTTGTATTTATTCTAGATTAGATTTGTTCTTTTCTCCATATATACATGTTTGTACATTGCATTTTGTTGAGTGAAATAAAAGATTTAATTCTCTACATGGTATCAGCCAAACCTTGGCAAAACCTTACTTGAGATTCACGTTTCCTCCGGGTTTTTTTCCCGTTGACTTTCATGGCTTCCTCCACCGATCCCGCCGAGTTGTCCACCTTACCCTTATCGACGATGATTCATATGGTGACTTTTAAACTCA
This sequence comes from Plectranthus barbatus, assembly GCA_026898455.1. Classification (NCBI taxonomy): domain Eukaryota; kingdom Viridiplantae; phylum Streptophyta; class Magnoliopsida; order Lamiales; family Lamiaceae; genus Plectranthus; species Plectranthus barbatus. The sequence continues at coordinate 148,069 of JAPKLW010000422.1, forward strand.
CCTCCGCCAATTATCTGCTATGGCATGCCCAAATAGAGTCTTTACTAATCACACAAAACTTCCTTCCCTATATTGATGGCTCGTTCGCTGCACCGCCACGCACGGTGACCTCGTCCGCCGGCGTCGTCTCCACGAATTCGGTTTTTTAAAGTGGTACACTCACGATCAACTTATCAAGCTGTTCCTTGTGTCCACTCTGACGGAGAATCTATGGCGCTTATTATTAGATGTTCTACCTCTTGGCTCTTGCGATGTTTGGATCGCCTTATCCCACTCGTACAGCCATCGATCGAAGGCTTGCAATGGAAGACGAGGTTGCAGTTCTGTCGAAAAACTCAAAATTTAGAATTGGTCGCAAAATTGTTGCAAATCCATCATTTTGGCGACCTGTTTCTTGAAGCGGTCGTTATTCCGTCGCGAAATTACTGTTTTCTTGTAGTGGATAATGGCATTGTCAATATATCTTTTAGTCTAATCATAGCTGCTTTTAGGCTAATCTTTAAGATAGAAATTACAATGCACAACTTTATCTACAATAAATAAAAAATATTTGCATGCTATGAAAATAAAGTAGGCAGGAAATATGGGCGGCCGTCTCCGTTTTCCATTAGCATAATTAATATATTAATATATGTTTTAGTTTTTTGAGATTTTTAAGGGGAATGTTTTGGAACTCCTTTAATATAATAAATAAATATTTTTTATATTTATTAATATAATTTAAATAAAAAACAATAAAACATATAAATTAAATTATAAAGTTTTAATTTATTTAAAAATTTTAAATTAAAATATCTAATACATTAAAATTTATGTTTTAATTCAAATATTTTATAAAAAATTTAAGAAATTTCGATTAAAATTGAAGGTGAAACCGAAATCGTCTATTTGATGTGGTTCAGTTTCAACTCAGTTTGTACCATATTAACAATTCGATTCAGTCTAAATTTTATAAAAATTCAATTCGACGGTTTGAAGGATTTCAATTCGATTTTAAGACTGAACTGATAGTTACATACCCCTACTCATAATTAACATCACATTTATTACAATAAAAACAGATGTTCCTTCTACAATTTTTCTTTAGTACTCTCTATCCTTTTATGTAAATTTTATTAAATATGAAAGAAAAATCAACAGAAAAATGGCATCGCATTAATGAATCATTTAAAACATCATTATTGAATCGGCCTAGCTAGTACGATGTGTCGGTCGGAACGACCATCGTACATTCACTCATTCAGTCGCCGCCATTGTTGTGTTGAGGCTGAGCTGCACGAAACCTGGTTATCGACTTAATCGTAACAGACGGCCCCTGCAAAATCTTCCCACTCTCAACTTCAAACGTATCATACCTCATAAAAAGCTCCACCAACATCACCCTGCACAGCAGCACCACCATATCCTTCGCCGGGCATTGCTTGTTCGCCGCCGTCACCTCCTCCGTCTCTCTACCGTTGGACCAGTACACGTACTTCAACAGCTCCTCTCCCTCCCCGACAAATCTATCCGCCACGAACTCATCTGGGTCACTGAAAATCTTGGGATCTTTCGTCGCAAGGGGCTGATACCCGAACAGCGTCTCCCCTTTCTTGATCAAGAACGAATTCTCGTGGCTATGGATTTCGAAATCTTGTTTCGCTTTTCCGTACTGAAATGGCACGGGAGGGTCGATTCTTAGAACCTCGTACACGACTGATTTTGTCAGCGCCATTTCCTGCAGTGCTGCCGGAGTTACTCCTTTTTGCTTAACCACCGCCCTGATCTCCGCCGCGAGACGGCGGTGCAGGTCTGCGCCGCCGTTGCCGACCCATTTGATGACGGCTGGGAAAAGGATTTTCATTCCACCGTAAGCGTTGAGGCCTGCCATGAACACTAGATTGTGGCAAGCTTCGTCTCTTTTAATTCCGATTTTCTCCGCCTCATCCAAGATGGAGCGTGCAGAGCAGTAGAATGCATCGTAAATCTTGTTGTAGTCGGATTTGACGAGGAGAAATGGGATGGGAAACGTGTGCAGCAGCAAATCTTCCAAGAAGTTGGGAACAAACTTCAGCCCTAACGTCATCAACGGCGCGAGCTGAGCAAACAGCCACATGTCGACCGATTTGGGGCCGCCGGAGCCGAGACTGGTTTCCGACGGGCTCCTGTCGCAGAACAAGCGAAAAAGGAACTCAAACGACATGCTGTCGCTCAAATCATTGAAGTAGCAGCTGCCTTTAGCAGAGATTTCATCCTCAAGGCCCGAAAAAAGCCCGGACATCGACTGTCGGAACAAGGGGATGAATTTGTCGTGCCTTCTGGCGAGAAACGAAAGAAAGAAGCCTTTGAGAATTGTGTGTTTTGGCTCAGAAGGGTCCAAAAAAGCGAGGGCGCGGTAGCCGCCGGTGAAGGAGGTGGAGGGCATGAAAGTGCCGTCGAGAACGTCCCTTTTTTCTACGTTGGAAGTGTCGAAGAGCGTGGAGAAGCTGAGGGCGTCGAGAAGGCAGACGACGCGAGGGTTTCCGGCGATGAAGGGGCCGGGCGGCATGTTGCATCGGAATACAGTGGACTGGTATTTCTCCATGCGGGTTGTGAAGTATTGGAGTTGCCCTTCGCCGTAGAAGAAGCTCAGGCGGTCTTTGATTGGGCCGAAAAACGGGAGGCCGTAGTCGCCGGGGATTTGTCGGAGCGGAGGGTCGTGTGATTTTGCAGAAGCAGAAGGCATTGTTGGAATTGTAGAGAGAGAGAAATATGCAAATTGGGATCGATATTGTGTTTGTAAAATGTAGAATTATATATATGCATGTATATATTGAAGCTAGATCCTATATATATCATGCAACAATATATTAATGACGTGGTAGTTTGAAAGAGTTACGATGAATGAAATTAATGCATGCAGTGTATTTGTATTTGCAACGAGAAACATGTTTTAATCATGTGAGCATGTGGCAACATATACAAAGAAAATTGTGTTTTCACTTTTCAGTTCAGACTTTAACACAAATCGAATTCAAACATCATTTCTTATTTATGATGAAGCCAAGTTTTTGATTAACAACGGTTTGTATGTTATTAATTAGGCAAACCCTCCTATTAGACGGACTCATCATTTTTATTGTGAGACGAATTTAATTATGTATTTAATTTATTGAAATAATGTATTTTTTTAATTAATGCAATTGATGTATTTTTTTGTTGTAAATAATTTAAATTTTTACACAAAAAATATTATATTAAAAAATAAAATGGTGTTTTTAACTTATTAAAATGATGTATTAAAGTCCGTCTCACAATAAAATAATATAACTGTCTCTTAAGAAACCAACTCTATAAATTATAATTCACTTAGCAAAATAATTTTGAGATTTTAGTGATCATCCACTTAATTGAACGAACTAATTAAACTCCCTAGCTAGTGTTCCAAAGTTGAATATCGGTGCGCCTTGTTTATGATCAAGAGATCATGAATTTGAAATACACAAAAAAAATATTTGGATATACATGTTTCAAATTAATGGAATCCACACAAAATATGATCACTTGGTGCACATGTGAATTTTCCACTTAGCACAACTAATTAAATTCCCTAGTATTTAGTTGAATAGCGGTGCGCTTTATTTGTGACCAAGAGATCATGTATTCGAGACGCACATACATGAGTAGATCCAGAAATAATTCGTAGGGGCATCATTGAATTTTTACGTAACAAAAAAATTACGTAATTAAATAAAAAATCAACTGATAATTATAAGGGAAAACTGGGTATTCTATCCCAAAGTATTTACTTTCTGATAATTCTATCCCAAAAAATTTTCATCAGGTAATTCTATTCTATATTTTGTTTCTTTCCCCGAATTATATCTCAATAAATTTTTATCCGGTAATTTATCCTATATTTTTATTCTATCAGTAAATTTTATCCCGAATAGTTAACGGGGTTAAAAAATTGTTGACTCGATCGTTTTATTTCATGTGATTGTCGACGTGTCTTCCACGTAGATATTTATTTATATATTTTCGATTTTTTTAATTTTTAAAAACTCAATGTAGTTAACGATGTTATTTATTTTATTTTATTTACGTGCAATATTTTAATTGAATTTTTTTTTACCACATTGAATTTTTAAAATTAGAAAAATCTAAAATATATAAATAAATATCTACGTGGATGACATGTCGATAATCAAGTGAAAGAAAACGATCGAGTCAACAATATTTGAACTTCATTAACTATTCGGGATAAAATTAACTGATACAATAAAAATATAGGATAGAATTACCGGATAAAAAATTATTGTGATAGAATTACCGGATAAAAATTTGTTGGGATAGAATTCAGGGAAAGAATTAAAATATAGAATATAATTACCTCATGGAAATTTCTTGGGATGAAATTTCGAGAAAGTGGAAACTTTCGGATAGAATACTCAGTTTTCCCTAATTATAATAAAATATATAAAAAAAAAATTATTTATCAAAGTTAATCTCAATATTCTATAAAAACTTCGAATTTTAATGCTAAAATAAAAAGAATTTTTAGATGATCAGCCCTATATTTTTTAACAACTCGTCAATAAGTAGAATTATATCATAAAATATTATATCATCTTATTATTAAAATCCAAAAAGACTTCGGTCAGAGGCTGGAACCCACCCAGCCCCCATTACCGCCATTATACACATGAGATATTTGAATATGGGAGTTTTAAATTCATGGAATACATGATCAATTGGTGCACTGGTTGAATTTTCCACGTAACTCACTTCATTTTGACAACCTCAATAACATAAGAAATTATTGAGTAACAAGTATAGAATCAATTTCTTGGGCCAAGTAATTGTTGTCGGGCCTACTTTGTTATAATTGGTTAAAAAGTTTACATGTTTACTAATGGGGTTGGCCCATTGTGTTTCTGATAAATGTTTTATATTTGTGTTTGTATTGGGGGCCCGGATATAAGCCCTAAAATAAAAGTAAAAGTAAAAAGCAATTGAATTTTGTAATTATTTTTTTAAATATAGGCAGGTAACTTCACACGGCTATTCTGGGTGGAAAAAGAATTAGTAAATTAACTTTTAGATTGAAGTTAGTTTTCCCACTAATTGGAGTGTGAGTTTACTCAAAGGAATTTTATGTCTTTGTTGTGGGAGGAGAAAACTTCTCCCACGATTATATTTACAAAGTAATTATATGCATTGACAAGAGATAGAAAAGCAAGACATAATTATTCAATGGTAAATAGCATAAGTTTCCTATTGAAGATTTATAGTTACTATGATTCAAATGCCATAACCTTGCTTTCATAGTAGAATTCTATATATGTATGTTTGTTGAACTACAAGGAGATAGAATCTTGAGAGAGAAGATTGTTGTCAAATATTTTCTTGATTTCTTACTCTCAAAACTAGGGAAATGGATACTCTCTAGGCATGAAACGGTGATAATTTAGATTTTTGTCATCCAATCATATTTAATGATGTAATTAATATTTGTAATTAAAATTAACATTTTTATCATGTATTCAAAATTCTTATTTAATTTGTTCTTTCATTTTTGGTTGAAAAATATTATAAATTTAACTATGAAATAACTAATCTTCAATTAACATAATTAATTGAAAATTGGTCATTTATGAAACGTAATATGACTAACAGTTATTATATCTTATAAAATCTGAAACTATAAAAAAACAGAAAAATAATGAAAAGCAAAAGATAGAAAAATAGGACTTTAGAATAAAAATGTAAAATAGAAAGAAAGAAAATAGAAAACTATGCAAAACGATGGCGTTTGGAAGCACTGGATAGACTGCATAGGATCCATTCCCTAAATGTGAAACTTTTTCTTTATACTCCATGCAAAGTTGTCGCATACGCAAACAACACAATAATACACTTCAATTATTTACGTCTTATATATATATATATATATATATATATGATATTCCCTCCGTTCCGATTATATATTTCACTTTGATCTTGTACGTTTGTCAAAAAATTATTTAATATTTAAATAAACTTCCAATATTACTCTTACTTAAAGCATTAATTAACCTCTCAGTTTCATCATATTACATTTAATATTTTCATTTTCCAAAATTATTCAGGGATGTAATGGTAAATGACCATATAAAAACAATACCAAATATAGATACTGAACTATATAATTGTAACACCCTAAAATAGTAACCCGGACTATATAATCGAAACGGATGGAGTATAATGAAAGTCTTTTCAATAACTAAATAGGATCTCCTCAATTGAATCTTACTTCATTACAAAGTACAAACTATAGTTATTGCATACCATTATTATTTCCACACCTAATCCTCAACGCAAATTATTACATAACTACTGCATTCAATAACAACTGCCGCCTTCCCCATTCAAATTGATACCAAAGCTACAACCCCAATTTTTTTTTAAAAAAATATTACACCATTGTAAATTCACGACCAATTAATACACATATTGTTTCCTCTCCGAAATTGCTATTTTCAATTCCTATTTCAATCCTTGTTAAGTTTGATTCCCAAAGACAAATTTAAAGCTTTGAATTAATGAAACAATTCACAAGTAATATGCATGCGAAAATACATTCAAACAGTGATTTGGATACAGAGATTATATATTAATTAATTTAGAAAAATAAATAAATAAACACGATTCATGAGAATCATGGCGATGATGATGGTGATGTTTTAGTGAGAGATTTGATGGTGACGTTGGGAGCGAGAAGGATCGTCCCAGCCTCCACACTGAAAGTGTCGTAGCGGAGGAAAAACTCCACCAGCATCATCCTCGACAGCAGCACCACCATGTCTTTGGCCGGACATTGCTTGTTTCCGGCCGTCGGATCGTTTGTTTCTCTCTCATTCGACCAGTATACGTATTTTATCAGCTTCTCTCCCTCCCCCACGAATCTGTCGCCCACGAACTCCGACGACTTCGTGAAGATCTTTGGGTCTTTCGTCGCAAACGGCTGGAATCCGCAGAGGACCTCACCTTTCTTGATCAGATACGATCCGTCGTGGCTCGTCACCGTTAAATCTTCCCTAGCTCTGGCGTATTGGAACTGCACCGGCGGCTCCATCCTCAGCGCCTCCCACACGGCGGACTTTACCAAGCTCATCTTCTCCAGCGCCGCCAGCGTCACGCCGCCTTCCTCCTTCACCGTGGTCCGGATCTCTTCGGCTAGGCGGCGGTGGAGCTCCTCTCCGGCTAGGCCGACGTATTTCAGCAATGCGGGGAACAAGACTTTCATTCCGCCGTATGCATTGAACCCGGTGAAGAACATCAGGTTGTGCGAGGCTTCGTCTCTGCTTAACCCTAGGCTCTCCGCCTCGTCCAGCAGCGGCGCCGCCGCCTTATCGAAGTCGCTCCGGATTTTCTCGTAACCCGATTTCACGAGAAACGAAGGCAGAGGGAAAGTGTGGATCAGCAAATCCTCCACGAAATTCGGCAAATACTTCAACCCTAACGTCATCAACGGAGCAAGCTGGAAAAACAGCCACTTATCGAAATTGGCGTTGCCGCCGCCGCCGAGAGTCGTATCGTAAGAGCTCGTGTTTCCGAACAAACGGAACAAGAGATCGTACGTCATCTTATCGCTGATCGGGTTGAAACCGGCCTCCCCTTTGTCTGCCAGCTCGGCCTCGAGATCGGAAAACATCTGAGTCACGGCGCTGCGGAAAACCGGGATGAGCTTCTTGTGCACTCGATCAAGGATCGAGAGAAAGAATCCCTTCAAAACGGCGTGCTTGGGCTCGGAAGGATCTTGAAAGGCGCAGACGCGGTAGCCGCCGGTGAAATTAGTCGACGGCATGAACGTTCCGGCGGTTAAGTCCCTCTTATCGACCTTAGAGTTGTCGAAGAGGATCGGAAAACTGAGGGCGTCGAGGAGAACGACGACCCTCGAGTCTTTGGCAATGAACGGGCCGGGCGGGCCGTTAACTCTGAAGACGGTGGAGTTGTATTTCTTCATTCGGGCCGTGAAGAACTCGTCTTGGCCCTGGTTGTAGTAGTAGTCGAGACGGTCCTTCAACGGCCCGAGAAATGGCAAGCCATAGCTGCCCGGGATTTTCTTCAGTGGAAGGGCATCAGATGCAGAAGGGTTGTCCGAAGATGAAGACATCTCTTGCTTTGTTATGTGAAAACAGAGTTGTTGATTGTTGAAGTTGATGAAGTATGGGAATGCTGCAACTATCTATCTATATATATAATAATAATAATGTAGATGATAAAACCAACGAGCAAATCTATTACAACCTTTACTTTATTTTTGTCAAAATTATTGTTGCTACGTGTGGGTACCGTACAGTGTATGCGTGTTCTTATCTATACATGCATAATATTATAAATATATATATCTATGCTTGTTTAGAGGAGATTGTGTTTGTTAAGCATAAGTTGACTTTCCACGCTTTTAGAATTTTTCATAAGCAGTGTATAAATAAAGCTATCTTATTAGGGGTGTGCATGGAGTAATCGAACTGAGTTGAGTCGAGTAGTGTCGTGTTCAAGTTTGACTCGTTTAGTTTCGAGTTGAGCTTCGAGCTTTTTAATCAAATACTTTGATGTTCACGAACGTTATTGAGCCTTTATCGAGCCTAAACGAACTTTTGAAATTTAAAATATATTTAAGATTTTCATTATTATTTTGAAGAAAATGTTATTTATTCCAAAAAAAATATCATATTCATGCTCATATTCTAAATATTTTTCATTATTATATAGATTTATCATTATTGTTACTCTTAAATTATGAAAATATTATTTTTTTTTATAAAAATAATTATTTTATATTTCTTACTAATTTTAGCTAACGAGTCTGCTCACGAATCGAATACTATGATGCTCAAGTTTGGTTCATTTAATAAACGAGCTTTACTAAACGAACTCGAACGAGCTTTTATCGAGTCGAGATTCGAGTAGCTCACGAACACTTTGGTTCATTTACTGTGCACGGTATGATTTGAAGAGTAAAGTATCAACTAAATTGAATACAAATTTAAATTTTTACAAATCAAATTTATTAAATAATTATTTCAAATCAAATAAGCTAACCCTTATTAAAATAATTTGGTTCACTCAATTTAAATGATTTGAAAAATTATTCAATTAACAGTGTAATAATGAAATTAATTTGTCATTTTGGCCGTTTTTTGATAATATTAATTCAACGAATAATGCAAAAAATAAAATTAATATAAATATATTTTGTATGTCATCAATTATAAATTGGAATAAGTGAGGTTACCACCGCAAGAAAGAAGAAAAGATAAGTTGATTTATAATGATACAATTTAAAATAATACAAATATCAGATTTATAACATTTTAGCTTGTGAAAAAGCAGTGTGAATGGATGTGAAAAAGCAGTGTGAATGAAT
>JAPKLW010000422.1:182337-231855 GCA_026898455.1 Plectranthus barbatus
AGAGACGCCACGAAGCTGAGGTTGAAGCTCTGAAGGGGGGTACGGGGCCAAGTTTAAGTAATGGGACAATTGAGGTGGGACGGACGAAAAAGGAAAGTGGGACAATTGAGGTGGGACGGAGGTAGTACGAGATATGAGATTTTAAAATAAAAACAAAACATTGCAGACTTGTTCAACTCAAAGCGAATAATATCATACTGATATCAGAAGTGCAATCCAACAAATAATTTAAACTTGATCCAGGCAACAATTACCTCAACAACACATTTGTACGTAACAATTTTGTAAAGAAGTAAATTAAACAAGAAAAAACTGGTACTGTAATATGTTTATATGACTAAATATCAATAATACAATCAAGAAATAAAACTATCTTAATTTTAATTCACATTGTTTATAAATAAAAGATATAGATATTGATTTCAAATAATTGTCCAAAAACAAAGCATATTTTCCAATGTAGAAAAACGAAAATGAAATCAAATTCCCGGCGCAGGCATGAAAACTGTCAGTATCCCCCATAATCCCATTCCTAATCACACATCTTATCCAACGTTGGTTGCAAATCCGTTGACCTTTCCCACTAGGTTCATGCACCCCATCTCACTCCCCCACGTCATCGCACCATCACAATCCCGATACGTGGCGCCGCCTGATTGGCTCCCGCTCCCACGCGGCCGAATCGCCTCCGGATCCTCAGTCAACGGGCGAGATCGCGTTACGTGGCAGAGTGGGGAGCGGCTCGCCCCGACCGTTGACCCTTTTTTCTATTTTCTGAATTCATGGGTTCGGTATTCTTACGCGCGAAGTAAACGGCAGTTATTTCTTTCCCATGTTTCTATCTTTCCCAATTACACCTAACTTTGAATTTTATGCGCGGTTAAATTTTACATTTTGGGGCGTTAATCTCATTCACCATTCACATTGGATAAGTTTTTTTACAAACTTTCTAACATGTAAAAATATGAAGAAAAAAATTATCAGATTAATTAAGTTATAAAATGATTCACGTGATTGGAAGCTTCTTTGAACTGATAGATGGAAGAAATTAGTTATAAATTAATAAGAACGTGAAATTTGAATGTCCTATTAAAAAAATTGAATCAAAGATTGCCTCCTGTGCTGAAGCAGTAATCAAATTGTGAATTAAATAACTTGTTCAAATTGAATAATTAATGATAATTAGGAAAAGTTGATGCCAATAGAAGCCAAAAGTACACACTTGTATACACTGGTGGATTATTATCCGGTTCCCACTTGTCATCATCTGAAATTTAAAAATTTTGTAGAGAGATATAGCGTGCGCATGTTAAATTACACGTACAAATTTATCACACACTCAAAAATATATGTCACATTTTCTATGCATGATTAATTCTATAATTCAGACATTGTGAAAAATAAAATATGCATCATTTTATTATTTTTAATTAAAAAAACATATACCTGGCACGCACATGCTCTCAAATACTACTAGTTTGTGAGGCTGAGGCTCACGCAAAAGACCACCACGTGTTCGTCTCTTACATCCTTAGCTTACTGTTTACCTACTTGGCCCCCACCCCCCTTCTCTCTCTCTCTAGATATATATTTTTGTACGTATATATATATATATACAACACTCCAACTCATTTTCTCAATCCTTGATAAAAAAAAAACAATTTTGTATCACAAATATCTTCTCTCCTCTCAAAAAACGCACAACACATCACAAATTAATAATTCACAATCTCAACCATCAATCAATCATATACGACTACGATGACGATTTTGCAAAAAAGCGTGGCCACAGCCCCGCCGGAGAACACCCACAGCCGGCGTCGGAAGCTGGGCGCCCTCCTCACCGATCCAGCCACTCACGACAGCGACTACGAGGAATATAGCAGCTTCCGCCACCGCAACAGCGACGCCTCCCTCAATTCCACCTCCGCAGCCGACAACGCAGCCGCGTACTACACCAATTCCAATCCGAGCAGCGCCACCTCTTCGCCGTACAATCCTACGTCCCCGTGGAGCCAGCAATCGCCCTACACCAAATCTCCATGGATTCATCAGCTCGTCGCCTCGTCATTGCCGGCTGAAGATGGAGACACCGACGATGAACGTGCGACGGCGAAGAACTCCGAACTTATCGGGTCGCTCTACCGCGAGGAGGGGCATGTATATTCGCTCGTGGCTGCGGGCGGCCTGCTCTACACCGGCTCCGACAGCAAGAATGTGAGAGTTTGGAAGAATTTGCAGGAGTTTTCCGGTTTCAAATCCAGCAGCGGCTTCGTGAAGGCCATCGTTGCGTTCGAGAACAAGATTTTCACGGGTCATCAAGATGGGAAAATCCGGGTTTGGAAATTCTTGGGAGATAAAAGGAACACGCACAAACGGGTCGGGTCGCTTCCGACGACCCGGGATTTGTTGATGAAGTCCATGAACCCGAAGAACTACGTGGAGGTGCGGAGGCATCGCAACGTTCCATGGGTGAAGCACTACGACGCCGTTTCGTGTATGAGCGTCGACGCTAACCAGGGTTTGCTGTATTCGGGCTCATGGGATAAGACGTTGAAGGTGTGGCGGATTTCGGACTCGAAATGCCTCGAGTCGATCCAGGCACACGACGACGCCATCAATTCGGTGGTGGTCGGGTTCGACGGGCTGGTCTTCACCGGCTCCGCCGACGGCACGGTGAAGGCGTGGCGGCGGGAGCTGGTGGGGAGGTCGACGCAGCACGTGCTGGTCGACACGATGCTGAAGCAGGACCACGCGCTGACGTCGCTGGTGGTGAGCGGCAGCGGCGACGCGCTCTACGCGGGCTCCTCCGACGGGCTGATCAGCTTCTGGGAGCGGGAGAAGCACTTCATGAGCTACGGCGGAGTCCTGCGGGGTCACAAGCTGGCGGTGCTGTGCTTGGCCGCCGGCGGGAGACTGGTGCTCAGCGGCTCGGCGGATAAGAGCATCTGCGTGTGGCGGAGGGACGGCGGCGGGCTCCACTCGTGCATAGCCGTGCTTAAAGGACACAGCGAGCCGGTCAAGTGCCTGGCGGTGGAGAGAGACGCCTCGGCGGCGGAGGAAGAGGATGACGAAGAGGAGGAGAGCGTCGATAAGCAATGGATTGTATACAGCGGGTGCTTGGACAATAGCGTTAAAGTGTGGAGAGTTTCTGAGAGCACTCCATTGAGCAGCACGAAGGAGGAGGGCGAGGAGTGAAGGCGGCGAGTACGCCCCACGCGCCACCGCTTTAGGTGTGAATTTGACGGACGGAGAAAGTAGGCCCGGCGGCGTTATCACATAAGCCGTATGCGAATGGCAAAGGCAAACCGACCAATGGGAACGAGATTGTGATTTGTGAGAAAAAAAAATATCTTAGCTTAAAGCGATGCAGACATACAAAATTTATTACAGGAAGTTTCCAGAATCATCATCAATTTGTAGATATTCATATCATATCCAGAGTGGTTTTGATTTGTAACATTTCTTCATTACTTTCTTGGTTCATTTTACCCTAATTTATTGAGATATACACATGTACGTAATTGCTTTTGTTTTGTAATCATGAATGAAAAAAATAAATGAAATAACTTATATCAAACCATTATATTCCAATACATATTGGACAAAGCCATCTAACTAGTACGTCCATTTTCAGAAAATTCAACTGCAAACGAATACCGGATATAATTTCAAATTTATAATATATGATTATCTGATTAATATTCAAAGTATATATTTCATATTTTTCTCTCAATATATAAGAAAAAAAGTAATAAAAAAACCCCCAATATTATAAATTGAAACGAACGCGGATTGAAATCTTAGAAAGAAAGAAAGAAAAAAATCAAGGAAAAAATGTAACAAACAAACCATACGAGATTTTAAGAATATTTTCTATAATATCCTATAAAACTGTATTATTTCATGAAGAATAAGTCAATACTCCTTGTTTTTCTAAGAAATAAAACCTAATAAATAATAATTTATAGTTTTTAAAATAATAAAAGTAATTATAATTATATATATAAGTGGATTATAATTTGGTCCAAGTCATTGTGGTCCCTTCCACTAGCATTGGCATTTTCAGTGTATTAATTAGAAGATTTGAATACCTTAAATCACAACAAGCTTTCATATTGTAATAGACTACTTAATTTAATGAAAATTCGATTTAGGATGATACTTGATCACGCTATGTCTACGGGTGAGCAATAAACTGAAAAAATTGAAAATCGAAGAGAACCAAAAAATTTCGGTTATTTTAGTTGGATTATTTCAGTTTTCGGTTCAATTTGATTTATTCTTTTTTAATTTTGATTTTCGGTTCGGTTTTTTTTTCTCCGACCCAAAATAGCCGAAAATTGAATTTATATATATAATATTAATAAATATATTTACGTATAAAAATATTATATATCTATAATTTATATTTTAAATATTTATAATATATATTTATATAAATATATTTTTAATAAATATTATATATATATAAGTATAATTCATATAATTTCTATTTTTAATTTTTGAATTTATTAAATTTATATTCAAATTCGGTTATAACCGGAAATCGAATAAGAATTTTGGTTCGATTATTTCGGTAATTTGGTTCGGTTCAGTTACCTCCAATGAAAATTTAGTTATTTCAGTTCGATTATTTTACAGGCAAAACAAAATCAAATAACCGAATACTCACCCTTACTTACGTCCTCCTAAAATGATCGGTTTTTTACTATTTTTATATCTTTCATCGACCCAAATTGTTGTAAGAAAAACAAAAATATACAATGATTGTCTAATTAAAATATGAAAAAGTTTTTTTTTTTTTTTTCATAATCAATTCAGGAAAAACTATAAATATTATCTCAATGTATCGGTTAGTTCTGAATTTTTTATTCTTAAAAATAAAAGTATGATAAAAATATTAAAATAAAACAACTCCACTTAATTCTTAAAAGCAAAGTAGAAAACACGACATGTAAAAAATTGAAATGATGAAACCAAAGTGAATTTCATATATAGATGCCATTTCTATTTGCCTCTTTCCCACTTGATTTTGCAGTCAAAACTTCTTTATGCAAACGCGTTGATCGTGAAAAAATTGGGTCAGTCTTAGAATGTTGATCAAGAATCGGTCCACTGTCAAGTCTTCATTCCAAGTCTTCTTTTTTATTACCAAACTGCACTCTCAATCAAATCCCATCATCTTATTTATACCACCGATCATATTTTTTACCCAAATTGCCAAAATATTTCAAGTTCACGACAAAGATCCCGCTGTAAAGATCGAGTTTTTAGTAGTATCTAGGATGAAATAGACGAAGGGTCACTGTCACTGAGACTCATCTGTCCAAGTTGTGATCTGTTTCTCGGGTTTGAAGCCGTAAACCCAAGAAAATCTCTCAGTAGTTATGGCCGCCGGCGTTTTGAGGAATTTCTGGCCCGGTTCATCGTCGAAAAATGGCGATCACGAGGATGATTACAGTGTGGAGTACTCCTTCGCGATCGAGTACAGCGGCCCTCCAGTCAGCCACGAGATTCCTCAGGTGGTTCCGGTGGATGTCCGCCGCATTCCGACGGCGACGGTGGCTGCCAAGGCGGTGATCATGAGTAATTTGTCCGTACCAGTGCTTCAGCCGATATTCAGAAAAGGCGATAAGCCGAGGAATATTCAGTCACTTGAGCCGATACCCACGGCTCCGGCGTCGCACATCGGTAAATTTGGGAGGTCGGGAAGAATTTATTCAAGAAAAGTCGAGAGCTTTTCTGAGAAGGAAGATGCAGCTTCGGCGGTGAACGACAGAGACGGCGGTGGCTGTGACCCCAACGTGTTCGATCAAAGTTCCAGCAGCTCCGGCACGCTGGGATTCTCTGATGGTGGCGACGACTCCAATCAGCTGTCGGGGAGCTCCGATGTTGAAGAGCTGGACGACGATGATAAGGCGAAGGTGTCATATAACGACTGCTCAGACGCCACCACCTGCAATTCGATTGAAGAAGTGGAAGAAGAAGAAGAATGTGAAGCCGAAGTCTCCGGCCAGCGGCACAGACCACAAGTCGTGACATTCCACGACATTTCATCCAGTGACCAGACGTCCGACGGAAGTGCTGCAATGTCGCCGGAGAGGCCAGTGGTCCTCGTGGATGGCGTGAAGGGGCAGTGCCACAGGTGCAAGAAACGCAACCGGTTAGCAGAGAGAGAGGTTTGCATTGTCTGCAATGCAAAGTATTGCAGCAAGTGTGTGCTGAGAGCAATGGGGTCGATGCCGGAAGGGAGGAAATGCATCTCTTGCATCCATCACCGGATTCATGAGGCGAAGAGAGGGTCACTGGGGAAGTGTTCAAGAATGCTGAAGAGAATGCTAACTCGTGATACAGTTAAGCAGATCATGACCGCTGAGCTGTCATGCCCGGTCAACCAGCTGCCGCCGGAAAGCATCATTGTAAACGACAAGCCTTTGTCTATTCAAGAGCTGGTCATGCTGCAAAGCTGCCCCAATCCTCCAAAAAAGCTCAGACCTGGGAATTATTGGTATGACAAGGTGTCTGGATTCTGGGGAAAGGTGAGGAGAACTCTTCTGTAAACTTGGACTAACAATCAATGTATGTTGAATTCTGTTTTTATCTGTGAATAATACGGTTGGCCGGATGAATCGAGCAGGAAGGAGAGAAGCCATGCCAGGTTATCAGCCCCCTGCTGGCGGTTGGATACCAGATAAGAGAAGATGCTAGCAATGGTGACACGGATGTGGTGATCAATGGTCGAAGGATAACTAGTTCGGAGCTCTGGCTGTTACGGGTTTGTGTCGTTTAAGGCTTCTGTTGATGTGTTATTGCTTCCATATATGAAGGCTAAGAAGCTGTTTATATGTGTTTGTTTGCAGGCTGCTGGAATCCACTGTGAAGGCAATCCTCACTTTTGGATAACTGCAGATGGATCCTGCCAGCATGAAGGCATGAACAATGTCATGGGAAAATTATGGGAAAGAGTAAGGAATTAAACAAAATGATTGATTGTTTTGTGACATTTCATTTGATGGTTGTTTATTTATGATGAAATTTTCCTTCCTCAGAAAGTAGCCAAGATGGTGTGTTTGGCTCTGTCTCTGCCGTTTCCTGCTGATACCTCTAACCCCGGAGGCGAAGGCGCCGGCAGAGATAAGGAAACTGATGCTGCGAAGAAAACAGAACAGAGCATCATCACCAATAAGATTCTCCTAGTAGGCTGTGATCAGTCTGGCACAAGCACTATATTTAAACAGGCCAAGATTCTGTGCAATGTGCCTTTCTCAGAAGATGAGAAGCAAAGCATCAAGATCATTATCCAACGAAATTTATACAGATACATTGGCATTCTTCTTGCTGGGCGTGAACAATTGAGGGAGGATGATGGTGTGTTGAAATTGAGGAGACGAAGGCGACGTGCTAATGATGAGCCTGGTCCTTCATCATTGGCGGCAGAGGATTGTGAAGAAACAGATGTGTTCTCGTTCAGTAGGAAGCTGGAGAATTTCTCGACTTGGCTGCTCCAAATCATGAATGCAGGCAACTTGGAGGCTATATTCCCTGCTGCTACTAGAGAGTATTCGCCTCTCGTTGAGGAGTTATGGAAGGACAAAGCTTTTCAAGCCATTTACAGACGAAGGAATGAGCTGCCTGCACTGCCTAGAGTTGCTAACTACTTTCTTGATCGAGTAAGTTGTGCTTCATTGCTTCATGGTCTGTTCTTGCTTATTTACATTGCATCCACACATATTGATAAACCTTAATGCTTCTGTA
This sequence comes from Plectranthus barbatus, assembly GCA_026898455.1. NCBI lineage: Eukaryota > Viridiplantae > Streptophyta > Magnoliopsida > Lamiales > Lamiaceae > Plectranthus > Plectranthus barbatus. The sequence goes on from JAPKLW010000422.1 coordinate 190,096, forward strand.
AAAGGCTGTCGAAATCTCGAGGATGGACTACGAGCCATCAGAAATGGATATCTTGTATTCAGATGGCATAACTTCTTCAAATGGAGTTGCTTCCATGGAGTTTTCCCTTCCAAACTCAGCTCAGGATGGCTCCTACATGGAGTCTCTAGACCAGAGCGAACCTCCGACGAGGTGCATTTCAACTTCAATGGCCATTCTTGGAGTGAAATGAAACACCTAAATCTATCTGTAATAACAGAACTGTTGTGATTTGTGAAATGCAGGTACCAGATGATTAGAGTTCACTCAAGCAGCCTTGGAGAGAACTGCAAGTGGCTCGAAATGTTCGAAGACGTGGAGCTTGTCATGCTCTGCGTCTCCCTCACCGAATACGCTGAATACAACGAAGACATGGATGGGAAGCGATCAAGCAAGATGATGGAAACCAAGAAATTCTTCGAAAAAATCATCACTCATCCAACTCTTTCAGACAAGCACTTCATCCTCGTCCTGAACAAGTTCGACCTGCTCGAGGAGATGATCGATGCAGCCCCTCTGTCGCAGTGCGAGTGGTTCCGAGACTTCAGCCCTGTGATGAGCCAGCACCCTCACAACCCGAACAGCAACAACAACCCTTCGTTGGCTCAGCGGGCTTTCCACTACGTTGGTGTCAAGTTCAAGAGGCTGTTCGGATCCATGACTGGTGGGAGGAGGCTGTTTGTGGTGCGAGCGACGGGGCTGGAGGGGGAGAGCGTCGATAGAGCTCTTAGATACGCGAAGGAGATCCTCAAGTGGGAAAGTGAGCGACACACTGTTACTTTTAGCATGAATGAGGATTCGAGCGAGAGCATGGAGCCAACCACGTCTGCTTACAACTCTTGAGTTGTGTGATAGGATCAGACAAATCAAATGTAGATATGTTTAAGGTTTTGTCATAAAAGTTGTAGCAACTGTGTTGCAGATTTTGATTCTTTCATTTATAATATCACGAAAACATTACATACAACAAGAAAACACCCTTACAAAAATATACAAGCTGCTACGATAGTTTATTGAATTCACGAAGGGGAAAAGCGGTCCAGGAGCAAGAAAACGGTTGTCTCCGACATAGTGTCCTGGGTTTTTGCTGTGGCCGGAGTTTTTGCGGTGACCGGTGACGAAGAGGGAGAAGAAGAGTGGTCAGCAGCATCTGTTTTGGTAGAGTTTGAGAAGATGAATGGGTTTCTTGGTCTCACCTTCGCAAACATGCCTCTCCTGGATTCTCCCATGCAAACATCAGCTGCAGCTGCCATTTCTTTATTCCTGATTTTTTGAGGGGTTCTATAAAATTGCTTTTCTTGATGGAGTATATTTATAGGGAGAGGTAGTGAAGGTAGAAGTGAATCACAGACACACAATAGGTTTGATTAAGATAAGAGAGTTTAATTTGTGGTAAAAGCAAAAAATATAGAAATAAAGCGTGTAGTATGTAGATGTAGTAATACAATTGAAGATACGCAATGAATTATAGTTATGCAACAGTAGATCTAAATTATAGTGAATTGTGGTTGAAAAAGACAAAATCAACCCAATAAGCAAGAATAAGGTAGGAGGCCAGCGGGGTTGAAAAGAGAAAAAGGAAGCAATCAATTCAAAAGTGTATGGAGATATTTATTGAAGAACTAATAAAGACATTTTAAGAGAATGGTGAATTAGTGAAGATTTTTTGGAGGGAGTGGCTACCATTCCAAGAGGTCTCATTCTATGATGTCCTAGTCTAGTAATATCTGAGATGAGGAATAAAGCAAACAAGTAATAATACATTATATAAAATTTAATTACATTTAATATCAATAATGGGGGTGTAGCTCATATGGTAGAGCGCTCGCTTCGCATGCGAGAGGCACGGGGTTCGATTCCCCGCACCTCCATAATTTTTTTTGCACAGCTTTTTTCCTCTAATATTTTAAATCCAGAAATTCTAAATTAACCAAGCCAATCACAAACGTATGCGGGCCAACCGAGCCTTCCTTCCATCTCAAGATATACACTATTTCAAGTTTCAACTCTATGATAATAATATTAACTCTAGTTATACTTATTTCGAGTGGGTTATTGCGTCAGTTTTGACCCAAATTGTTTAGGCATAAATGCATAAATAAATATAAATCCTTTATTAAAGGCCAACAGGCTATCAATATCATATAACAAAATATAAATATTCTCCAACTAAATTTAATTGCATATTCAAAATCACAAAATATGGTTAAAGACAACAATTTGATCCACAACACGGATCACTTTTATAGATACTGGCCTATTATTTACTTGTTTTTCTTTCCTTTCAGATCAAATGACTGTTATATTAACTATTTTCATAAATTAAAATTAAAAAAAAGAAAATAAATATAGCATGTTTAGTTTTTAAGATCACAACACAAGCAGACGCTGGCGTGAGCGATCAACCATCGTATGATTCAGAAAAAGGGACTTCAAATGTTGAATAAACTTGCTGCTGCAGCATTTCGTGCCCTTCATTCATCAGGTTTCCAACATGCATCCGACCTGCCAGCATCATGGCAGTTCCAGTCTTCATGCTGCACCTTAAGTCGGGTGACGCGGATTGCGGTTCGAAAAATTCTTCAGCCTTCAGGATGAGGAGCCATTGAGAATGCCAAGAGGGGAAGATTTCTCTCTCACTGAAACTGAGCTGAGTTTCTTTCATGGAAGCTGCCGCATTCATATCCAAGGAATATGTGCCTCAGCTTGTTAGAGCGCCGCCGACGGCTAGATATGAGATCTCGTGGAGGGCACCACTTCGAGTATTTCAGACAAGAATTTGTTATCACGATTGAGTAGTCTTTTCCAAGATCAGATCCAAGGCGTCCAACCTTCGTACATATTACAAAGGTTATCTATATTTGTTGCTTGCCTGAGGAGAAAATCCACTTGCTCCGGAATGCTTATTTCCCTGAGGTGTCCACAGAAGCATAACGTGTCAAAACCGAATTCTTATTATTATTATTTTTTTTTTGAATAAGTCTACATTAATCTCAAACTCACACACACACACTCACACACCCAGATGTCCCCCTGAGAGCTCGAACATGTGACCACTCAGTCACAGGAAAGGTGCTTTAACCACTACACCCCGAGCGAAGGGACATCAAAACCAAATTCTAGACATGCATCTTATACCAAACAATACAAGGGAAGCAGATACCTATTATCTGCAATATCTAGGCCATCAATTTTCAACTCCACTCGCTTTAAGACTGACACTGCATATGCATTCTTTCCTGCAGAATGAGACTTCCATTTTAGAGGATGTACGAGCATAAAGGAAAAAAAAAAACTGAAATTGCTGAATACATTCAAAATGTTGGAAGTATTGGCTTGCATGATGCATCTCAGTCTAAAATAATGATTCTCTGGGTAGTTCAATTCTACAGGAAAGAGACAGGAAAAGAGGAGGACAAGGACTACTGCGAAAGAAGATGAACAAATTAAGAATGCATGGAGAGTGGCATAAAATCCCAAGAACATTATGAAGAGCAGCCTGAGTTCTACAACAAATGTGGAACCTAATAATCCAGACTGTCTTTGTTTCTGTATCTCCATCTTTGAAAGAAATTGACGGCACTTTGCATATGCATGCACCAAGAACAGTTTGAATTCTTAACTTTTCTATTGCCTCGTAAGAAATTAACAATAATTTTACCTGTGTGTGGTCGATCAACAGCCTCTCTGTGGGTGAAGGAAGATTTCTGAGATTCTTCCACAACCTTGTCTTGGTCTAGTTTAGACTGCTCATCTCTCACAGCAGAGCTCTCCTGATTAGAAAGAAAGAAATGTCTTTAGGCCCAGCAAGATGCATCATCTGAAAAGCAATTTATAAAATCACGATAGAAAGCATAGATATCAAAACCTGATTGTTGTCCAAATCTGTTTTCCCCTTTAGTGGTTCCCATACTTCAGCCACACTTGAACTAAAGAAACTGGAATCATCTTGCTTCCCACCTGAAACTGGTTCAGTCACATCAAGGTGACGGAAGCTGTCCACAAGACCTGTCTCGGTAGAAGTTTCTGCACTGGCACTTCTGATGCTCACTGGTGGAGATGTCCACTCGTTATCTGCCAAAGCAAGTTCATTCATACCAACAGAAGCCTCATCATTTTCTCCATCAGATCTGATGAACATCTCAGTCTCCTGGGTATCGTACTCAGAACCAGGATGTGCATCACCTGCCCTCAATGGATCAATGTCCATTGACCTTACTTGTAGACTTTCACCTACTCCCTCAAGAGCCTAGAAAATCATAACAAATAACCTGGCATCATTACATATATTTGTTTTTTTGAGGAAAGCATTTTTACATATTAGATACTAAATCAAGGAACCATATCCGTATCATTACTTTATGAAGATTTCCAGCATGAAGACCAGCAGCCCTTGCTAGCCTGGTTAAAACAGAGTAAAGCCCCTTGACAGACGATGTAAGAGGTGGTACCAAAGGCTTGATAACTTGTAAAGTCTCCTTGACTCTATTGTGATAAGATTGGAATATAGCTTGTCCGTGAATGGGAGCTATCTCCAAATTAGTCTCTTTCTCTCTAGCCATAGCATCAGTCATTGCAGTAACATCCTTTGACAGCATAGACTCAAGCGGAATAAGAACAGCATTAGCCTATTAAAGTTCCAAAAACAAGTGCGGTTAAAGTTGGAACTTTCTTCATTTGCCTATCCAAGATTAGGAGAACAGATCAAATATAAAAAATCTCAATTTCAAAAGTAAACCTTTGAAAGATCCCTCATAAGAGAAGAGTGTAATGCAGCAGCCTCTTTCCCCAAAATGTGAACATCCTGCAGACCTTCAGTTATAGCCAGGACCTGCAGCACATAGAAATGTTAGATTAGAGTCTCTCCCAACTATTTATATAAGCGAGTCTATTCTATATGTGCAGACCGCTACATATATCTAAAAATTGCACCTTTCCAATATCATGGGGAAAATGAAAGAATAAAACTAGCAGCCAGTCATAATCAATGCTTAATGGAGAAACAGAAAAAATCATCTGATGACAGTTAGCTAATAAGTATCCCAATCATGATTCCTTATCATGTATTGTAATCCATAATTAATTATAAAAAATAAAAATTTAAAAAAAAAAAAAAACGATCGGACCTTATGCTAAGTGGCTATGTTTATTGCTGGAGATAATGAAGATGAAGTAAGTCTCAAAGATCCTGGTTGATGTAGAAAGTCATTTCCATATTACATCCTAGAGGTCAAGGCTCTTTTTCTAAGGGCAAGCAATGATAGGAATTGTAATATTGAGTAATTTTATTTTCTTAATCAAGTAGAATTCAGTTAGTACAGCCTAGTATGAGGCAGATCTTGCTGGGCTGGAATATGTGCAGTAGGAGCTGTCTCCGTTCTTGTTTGCTTCTTTTCAAGAGAATTATCTTCTGGCATTAACATCATAGATATTCAATCATTTTTTTTCCAACACAACTACCCTTGACTCTACTATTGAACTCATAAGAAAAAAGTGAAACCAGTTACAAGGAGATTAATGGTCTCGCATCTTCTTTTCAGGATAATTGCAAAATTCTAGTCTTCCATGTTTCTTGGATAAATCTTTTGATTTTTCAATAAACATCAGTCCCCTTGACACAATCAAATTTAGTATTTTCAGACCAACCAAGCCACTTACCTCTTCGAGCATAGAACCACATTCCGAAGTCAGAGCACTATGTCCTCCAACAATGCTCACATATGAAGATAATGCCACACTAGCTTCGCAGGCAGAGTCCCTCATTGCAAGAAGAGTGTTCTGCAAATCATCTGGACAAGATGAAACTTAATGAGTGCAAACTCTGATAAATTAAAACAACCACGAACAAGTACTTCAAAACCTAACAATCCAGATAATCTTCACCAATAACACACACGAAATTATAATTAAATGTTCCAAAAATTTATGATTTGACCTTTAAAAGAGTTTTTTCAATTGCTTTAGTAGTTGCCAATAATCTAATTGTTTAAATTCATGGCATCAGAGCAGCTGTCATTTATACAGACTAAACAAAGATCTCTCACTTCTGATAACAATTTGACAAAACCCCAGCACACACATCATTTACGGATTTTAGCACCAGATTCAGTTATTTCATCAACATTGAGAAATTGATTTGTGAAAGTTTAAGAGTAAAAGCAAGTTAAGGCGGAAACCTATGTCAAGATAAAGGTTGAGATATTTCAGGTACAAATAGTTTAGAAAATTGTTTGAGTCTAAATTATCTTGACTAGAAAGGCATTTCACCTGATGTGGACTTCGATTTTGCTGAAGCAATCGAAAGTTCATTAGTTGCAGAAACTAAACCGGTAGAAGCTGCTTCCAAGTTGCTATGTGCAAGCTTCCATTCCTTCTCAACCCCTGAAGCAAATTAAGATTAATAATGAGATTCTGGAAAGAGCCTTATGGACTAGTATAGTATACTGAACAATGAAAAAACTCAAACTCACGTATAAAAGAATGGTAGGCAACATCCAAATTTGTAATTGCACTTAGACAAGATTGTTGCCAATTTCCACCATCTGCTCCAAACAAGGAATTTTCACCCATAGTCATATTCATGCCATCCCTTGAAGCCTCAAACTCCAATATTGAGATGCAAACTTGCAATATATCTGATGCTTTTTTTGAAGCTTCCAGCAAAAAATTTCGCCGCTTAATCAGATGATCATGGAATTCAGGTGGTATTCCAGCATTTCTAGCCTGAACATTTCCAGCAGGACCAGAATTTGGACCTCCACAAGCCCAGCTCATTGCCCTCTCAAGCTGCCCTTCTGCTGTAACAGAAGTTCCTTCACAAGATTGTAAGCTTTCCAGTGACCTAGCTATTACGGAAACTGATGATCTCATGCTTTCCAGCAACCTTACCCTATTAGTGTTCAATATAACAGGAAGTAAGTTATCGCCAGCAAAAAACTTGTGAGAAATCAGCGTGCTAATATCTGAGGGTCTTGAGTTAATATTATGCATCCATTCCATCTGAGCTACTTCCAAGCTGGTCTTCAGAAGCGCGTCTTTAAGTTCTTCAATCTGCCTCTTCATGATAGAGGCTGCTGATGTCGCAGCTCTAAAAGTTTCATGTGCATTGCAGTACTCTTCTAGAATGAGCTGCACTCTTCTAACAGCACCATAATCCATTTGAATTGTATCATTTGCCAGATCCTTAACTGACTCTATCCTTTGCCTCATAATCTCAATTTCCCTGTCAAATCTTGTCAAGAAGATTGGAGCAACTCTATCTTTCAAGTAATTGCTAATATGCTCCTGAAATTGGATCCTAAGCTTTTTCTTTACTACATCAACAAGTTGATCAAATCCTAAATTTTGATCAAAAGATGTAGCCATGGCTTGTACGCAGGAATCAAGCAGAAGATCCACCATGAAAACTTTCCAAATAAAGAAGGCATGAATATATAGTAAACCAGGTAACTTCCATATATATTCAGATATTGAGCATCCTGAATTTATGGAGTCCAGAAGATAAGGAATTCTATTTGAGCTATGTGAAACAGACCCAATTGAGGACAACAATGCTTGGTCAACAGATTCCAGCTCAGATAAAGGTTCAACTATGGATGCCAGAAGTGCTTTCATTCTTATGACATGCGGTTCTTTTCCTGGTTCAGCAGTAACAAGAGATTGTAAGCGAAGTTCAGAATCAAGTAAAGCACCATTAATGTTTGTTTCTCTCTTTGTAAGAGATGAAGTCCTTAGATCTTTCTGGCTCCATGTCTGATGGAGTTTGTCCAGCTGCACTCTGCAAGCTTCTTCTTGAGATGCAAGCTCATCAGCCTCTTCCCAGGATAAATGGTCCCTACCCTTGACTGCGGCTTCCTCAAGAGCCAACTGCTGCTCAGTGATGAGACCTACCTTCACAAAGTAGTTAGACTCTAGTTCAACCAACGATACTCTCTCTAGCTCAACCTGGATAAGCTGATCGAGAGCTGTATCTACAGACCCCCGAATTTGGGAGATTGATCCAAAAATGTCCATAACATCAGAGTTAAATGAAATAGCAGACTGTATCACACTGGGAACTACTGCTTCAATCATATGCCCAAGAAGGTTTTTACAAAGTTGAATACTGGCCTTGAAGATAGAAGTCCAGCTTCCTTTCAAACTATTATCATCAGCCTCACTGGCCGAGATATCCAGGCCAAAAAGGTGTTGCAGCTCATTCAGAAACTCAGTTACAAGTACACAGTTTTCTATTTGCTCTTCAAACTCACAGAAAAAAGATCCAAGATCAGACTCTAAGCAATGGTTTTTAATGCTTTCTCCTCTCAAATTATCAAGGCTTTTTTGTATTCTGTGCTTTACATTAGAAAACAGATTGATTACTGCTGCATCTAAAATATTTTGGAAGCTTCTTTTCTTCTCTTCAAGTTCCCAATTAAATGAAGTGCGAGATATTCCTTCATGTATGGCTGCTTGTTCAGAAAAGGAGGATTCATCTTTTCTCTTAAAACCAGCATGCTGCATAAAGTTCATCACGGCAGATAAGTGGCGTTCCTTGGTTTTTGATTCAGTTTCTTGACCAATGGAAATCACAAGTCCTGCACACTCTTCTTCCAATCTCTCTATATCTGCAGCATACTTTGTCACCCTGAGACAAAGATCATTATAATTGCTCATAGCAGAGCCAAACCTATCAACGAGTCCATCATTGGTAAGCTCAGCACCCTGCCTTCGAGCGAATGATGTAATATCAGATGAGAGATTATTTAAAGAAAGTAAAATTTGAGCCCAGCCATGCACTGGGCTGGTTGTAAGGTAGTTCAATGGGAGGATCCGCTGCAAAACTAATGAATACATTTGGAGTGAAGCAACTGCAGAAGAAAGGCCCTCATCCAATTCAGCCATTAACTTAGAAACTTCCCTATCTATATCATGGCACTGAATTTGTGTCGGTTCAGGAACTACAGTGAATGGAACTCCGGCTGCTATAACGGCAGCCGCAAGGGATAAAACTTCATTTGAACCAATCAGCTTTGTATGGGCATTGATCTCTGGAATCGAACTGCATCTCAAAGCATCAAGAATTCTTCCATGTTGCTCAACCCAAGTTGCTGCCTCTCGGCCTTTCTCCATAACAATGGCCTGTTCTTGGCTTAACTGGTGAGCCTGCAATTCAAACAATGCACGGCTCTTTTCTGAATTACTGGTAGCATCAGCAACAACTGACTTTATGGATGACTCATATTGAACAAGTTTTGATCGCTCTTGGTCAGCTCGATAGAAACGACTTGATACAGTTTCATATCGGTTTAAGACACTCGCAAACCTCTACATAAGATTTAAGAAATTGTCAGAGGAGTTTTAATTAATTTTACAATACTTTAAGATAAACTAACATTGAAGCAATTTAACAAACCTCCATGGCTGATTCAATTGCTGGTAATGTAGAAACTAAAATATCATGATGTTCCTGGACACGATTAAAAAACAGCAAGTCATTTGAATTTGTAATATAATATGTGATCATATGATATAGCAGAAAGCAATTTGGAGTAGACATTACTCAAGACAACTCTAATAATCAAATGAAAATGTTATCTAAATTATTGAAATACAAGCACCAAACAGATTTATTGCTCAATGTAATGAAGAGAGCACATCAGAGATTCAGAATGCAATAAAAGATAAATACCAGTATAACAAAGAAAGCAGCCATAAGTTGGGATTTCCTCTTTTAGAAGAAATACAACAAAACCTCTAAAGCTGAAGCCTCTTCAAAATCCAGAATAATCATAGGGGTGACAAAATATTGATGCTGAAGATCATTAATCATACACAGTATAAAATACAGTATATGGATTAGAGAAAAGTAAGCAACTGCAGGCTGAAAACAAGATCTGGTAGAGATGAAGTCAAGAAACTCCTATCATGAAGCATCATCTTTGAAATAGTGCAAAACATCAAAGTGTGGTATGTATAATGTTAATGTCTAAGGAAGACCCACGTTGAAAGTAAATGTTTCTTATATCAATACCTGTAAAGGAACATGAATTTCTTGGACACGTGAAGCAAAGAGGCTTAAGCTTACAGCAAGCTCCATGCCTTTTCTCTCCTCACCAACAACAGCAGCATCGTCGTGAAAGTTTGCAAGTGTCCATTCCACAAGTGGATCCCACACAAAAACATCTAACAACATCAAGATTAAATCCTTATTCTTCCTTAACACATTTAAAACAGCTTCACAATTTGCCCTAAAGGAGCCTTCAATGCCAGTTAGTCCTAATGCTGCTTCAATTGTCTGAGTAAGGCGGAAAGGAACAATTTCAGGGATCTTTAATCTTTGCCCCTTATCAAAGCATACATTGTAATCAATATGCAGAATATCTCCAGTAGAAAAGTCTATTAGGATGTTATCCAAATGTCTGTCACCTAGGCCAAGAATGTGGCCAATAATACTCATTGATGCTACACTTCCAGAAAACCTGCAAATGGACCAAATCAGTGGAGCAAAGTAACAAATCTACCAATAGCATGTCCAAAAGCAGCATAGTGTCTTATTTATGACAGAATTCCTATGAGTTCATCTGCTAAATGCTTCAGCTCAACAACCCATTCATTTACTCATCTTAAAGGTTCACAATCAATTCAAATATGGCAGCAATTGGTACACCTTTCTCCACTTTCTCAACCACAATCTCCTTAGGAGAAGCAGCCATAGATTTCACTCAAAAACCACCCCTCTTTTGTAATGCAAAATCAACCTTGAAATAATATAGAAAACAAATAAAATAATTTTCTCAAGTATCATGAAAGAAACTTTAGACTGACTCAAGAGAAAATGCATCAACAGACGATGCATATAGAAAGAGAAGTGTTGCTAAACATCAATGTCAGACATAAATCTTTGAAGAAAATAAGATGCAAAAAGCATCAAAGAAGTATCCTGAGATAGAACATGATTAAGGAATTTCCAAGATAACACAAATACCTTTTCATTTTTGAGCTGAAAGCTTTAAACCCTTCACTGGCACACCAGAGCTCCTGATGAAGAAGTTTCTTAGGAGTCTCATTCATGAGATCTATAAGAACTTTTCGCTTCACATCATGAGGCCAGTCTCTTCTTGATATGACTCTTCTTATGCCTTTCTCTTTAAGTGCCGGGATAATTTTTCCATAAAACATGTCACTGGGCCGGGGAACAGGAGGAGGAACTGCAGCATTCGTACCAGCACCCAGTGCAGAAAGCTGTTGTAATTGGGCTCTTTTCTGCCATGATTTAAAAACGGAATAGATGCTGATCATGTTATCTACCCACTGGATCAATCCAGCACGTCCGCTAATAGGTGTTACAGAATAATAACGGATACCAAGTGACTGCCTACGTGTTACAGATGATGACTGCAGAAAACCATTTACAGATTGCAGTAGCTGCATAATTCTGGCATCAAGGCGCAGGTCTTCTCGTCCTTTTAAGAGATATGTATACTTCAGACCATCAGAGCCCATGATAATAAGTTTTTTTGGCTTAGTTTTGGTTGGTAAAATGGCTAATTGTTCAGAGAAAGAAGCAATCGTTATCATTTCCTGGTGAAAGCTGTTCAGGAGACCCTCTGATTCAGATACCATAATTTGCTTCTCAAGACCAGGCATAGGAGCATTAGAAGATGACAGCAATGCCAACTGCGGGGCAACTTCTCCAAAAGAAATCGATGATTTCCTCTGATAAGATGCCAAGGAGGTAGCGATAGCCTCAAATGGTCGCCAAACTTCCCCTAATGCTGCAATAGATGCAGGAGGCGCCTTAAATTTTGTGACAGCTGATGTAATTTGCTCCTGGTATTCCTCGACAAACCAAACTTCATGAGGAGTTTCTGGTTTCCGAGATGTAGAACTCAAACGGCGCTCTAATACAACTACAATGGGAGCCATCATAGCTGAGTATTTCGCAGCATTTATCTTATTCTTCTGGCCATGAGTCAGAGTTGTATTTTCTGCAATCCGTGCAGCCTCCTCCTTCAACAAACTTATACGCCTCATCACATCTAATAGATAGAAAAAAAATGTTAAGTGCATTAAAACTAGAGGCACATTATTAGTGCATTTGTCCTCACACTATGAAAAAGAAGCATGCATGTCATCAACTAGAACAGATGGCTTCCTGTCACAATAGACTGGAGTAGGTTGATAAAAAAGGATTTGAGTTGAAGAAACAAATAATAGGCACCAGTTTATATTATATCATTAATCACTAATACGGTAATACAGTAATAACAGCTACAATGTCTCACCATCACAAAAGAAATGAAAAGATGCAACAAGTTATGAGCCATAACCATATGGATTATATGTAAATCTTTATTTCCACAAAAAAATGCCAAGCCTTAATCCATACCGTGGTCTTAATATATTCCATGATTATAATCCTTCAGAAACCTAAATTAAATTATCTTAAGCCACAAATCTTATAATTAAACTGATAATATGACCACAACCAACTGAAAAGTATCAAATCAGAATAGCAACATGGAGGGAGGGGAAACTTTCACCTGCATGAAGATCCTGGAGTGTACCAAGCCACAACTCCTCCCAAAGGACAGTTACATTTTCAAGCTCTTTTATAATCAGCTGAGCATCTTGTACTAAGTTTGGATAAAACTTTTTCTGCATTTAAAAAAAAAAATTGGCATTATTTAACATTAAGTACATTATCTTGTAGCCAAGGTATTGTAGCCTAACATTACCCCTCACCCGTAAGTGAGTGACAGACCCACGGTCGAACCCTCCCCATCCCCAACTTAATATTATTACTTAATTTAAAAAAAAGTATATTGTCTTGTATGGTGATAACTAAAACAAATTATACTTGCCCTGGCTGGATAAAAGGACCAGGGGGGCTGGGTGGGGGGGGGGGGGGTCTCTTATTCTTCTCAATGAGTTTGGCATACTAAAGCTACATCTGATAATTTTAGAATTCGAAAGCTAGGAATTCCAGATACAAGCTGAGACTAGATGATCAAATAATATTTCAAGCAAACACATTCAAACAGATTGAAAGTTGAGGCAATAATTACTAGGAATACCTAATACAAGCTCAAAAAGAAACTATGATTGAACATTCAGATACTTAAAATATGAAGACATTGTCTAAGGATTGTGAGAAGGAAATGAAACATTCATAAACTCATTTGGGTGGATAATAAAAATATATCCTACAAAAGAAATATGGTCAACCACTATAGTAACAATACTTTCTTACCAAGTAAGCAAGAATTCTCTGCAGCTCCTCAGAAGGTCCCTTCTCTGGAGAATTCGCATCAACAAGGGTTGGGTAAACTAAGGACCATGGAGAATGTTTAGCCAGCATGGCAAGCAATGACTCTAACTGCTTCCTGACCACTTTATCAGGGTGAGAGCTTAATCGAGCAAACAATTGTGGTGCTATTTCCTTCAAGATTGGAAATATGATCAGTGTTACATTAGGGGTGGGTGGGGGAATAAGATAGAGCATCAGATTGTGTTAAAAAATGTTCAATCGTCAATCATGAATTCATAAATATTAATTACCTGCCAGGGTAGCAAAGGGACCTTTGACAAAGATGGTTCAAGATTATCATTCAGTTCAACTCCATAGTTTACCAGAATGTCTAATACATAAAGTGTGGCCCTCAGGGTGTAACTCACATGCTTATCCTTTGACCCAAAATCATGCCAAGTCAATTGGCAATCAGAACTTTTCAAAGAAGAACATGAAAGATAATTTATAAATGCTTGAGCAGCTTGACCAAAGAGAGAAACCTTTCTCCTCCGTAAATTCCACCAAACATCAACCAAATCAGACACCAAGGATACTAGTTTGTCCACACCAGCAGCTATGTTTGCGGATAGAAAGCAGTTCTTCAACTGAGAAGATAGGGCAGCAGATATGTCATCACTACTAATACAGTTATCAGCCCCAGGTATAACAGCAGTTTCAATAATATCTATTATGTTCTGCAATAAAGGATTTTGGCCATTCTCATTGTATGTGCATTCAGTGACCAAAAACTTATCATCGGCACTCTCTTCAAGTGACTCTTCCTGGAAAGATCTTTCTGGAATCAGGTGTAGAATTAATTCTTTAACACGTGATTTCTCTTCTTCAGTTAGCATAAACCTATCTGGTTGAATTTCAGGAGCAAGAATAGGAGAAAAAGAAGAACGAAGAGCAGCATCGTTGTTAGAGGAAACTGATGTTCTGGCTTGATTATAACACCACGAGGCATACAAAATCCATGACTTTCCCATCATTGGGCACAGAAGTGTTGATGACTTTCTAGCAGTACCCACAAGATTGTCTATGATAAGACTTATTCCTGATTTAGAACCTTGGCTGCCATCACAAGAGGCAACTGTGTCTTTGCTTGGAGAAGAAAGTTCACTGTTATTAAAGTCTGATTGCATCTCACAAACAATATCCTCCAAATTTTTATTAAAACGATCCTCTTGCAGCCAGTTTGAAAACTTTAAGCACGCCTTGGCCTTCAAAACATTCTCTTGAGAAATGCAAGCTGTAGTTGAAGAAGGCACCAGGGAAGGAAGCACAAAAGACCAAATATTTTTATATGCATCTTCAAACTTGTTCTCAACTCGCATGAGTAGAATGTTCTCATATTCGAGACTGGAGATGAAATAATCACGAGAACTTTCACAAGAGCATAATAAGGCCTGGTTTTTGAGGTAGTTGATGAGACGGGTAGCTAGCATTAAGTTCCTCTGCTTCCGAGCCAAAATCACCAAATTCATACAGAATTCAAGAGTCACCAAAGAATTTGGCTGTGTATTCTGAAAAACACGCAGAACTTTAAGCCACAAACTGCAGTCCTGGTGAACTTGGTTACAAGGAAACTGCATAGTTTGGATATATGAGCTTAACAATGACGGTAAGTGTTTGCCGTGGCTGTCTCCGACCTTGCAGCCCTCCTCAAATGCAGAAATGCAATACAACAGATTGACAAGTGGTGCTGACTCTACCAGTCCATCAAGAGGCAGAACAGACACCATCTCTTCCAACATTAGTTTGGCCTGCTGCAACTCATGGGTCACTTTTTCCCCCTTCCTCTCATTGTGGTGAAGCATTGCTTGTAAAAGCATTTGTTCACTTCTTTGCAAAGCCAGCTTGGGATCAAGTGTGAGTTCATTACTACTTTTGGGTGTCAAATCAAGGTATGACCAAGCTGCCTGGAAATCACCCTCATCAAAATGAGCCAAGGCTTGAATTGAATTTAATTCACTCCCTGTGGTCGTCAAAGCACCAGAGTAACTCTTCCCAGAATACTTGGCACGAAGATTTTGCAGCTCTAGCAGCCAAGAATCCAGAGATTTCCAATCAGAAATAGCCGTATAACTCTCAATTGTACGTGCAATGGCAAATTGTACACCATCAGAACCCATAGAAGAGAGCGATTCTTCAGTCTGCAACAAATTAATGAAGTGAGCAGCTGCCTTTTCATGTTGGCCTCGTGCCTGATAAACAAGTCCAGTGATCCATGAAAAGTGCATCCAGTTTTTATTATCAATTGAACCTTGGCTGTCATCAGCAAACAAGGGAGAGAATACAATTGCTGCCCATTTTTGCAATCCAACCAAGGCCTCTGATTCATACATCGTACACAAAGCCAGCGCCAAGTTTCGCATAATTCTCAAAATATCTCCAGCATATCTGCCTCTAATATTCTGCAGATTTTCACTCACCTGGACTCTAGACTTATCTGTCATTGCAGAAGCCACAATGTTGCTGATATCCTGCAGGCGTATCATGCAGTATTGAATTGTAGCATCATGACATTGAATTGCAACTCCAGCATCCATCATCGGTTCACTTATTCGAGAAAACCACTCCTCACAAACTTTTTTATTAGCCCTGAAAAACAAAGAACTGGTCTGAGAGGTGGACGGTAAGACCATTGATCCTTCATATGCATTATATACATTTTTCTTCAAGGCCTCAACAAATTCTAGTAACAATCTCATCGGCAGTAAATGAGCATAAGAACCTATTATATTTAAAGATCCATCGGTTTGTGATGTCTCCAACTGTAACAAATGAGAAATGTCAAGAAGCATACGCTCCAAGGCAGCAAAAGTTTGAGTTGGCCCACCAAGATTAGTTCGAAGACGAGTAGTAATGCAAAATCTAGCTGCTTCATGTACAGCCCACCAAGCACCAGCAAGATGATTAACAGAACAAATTTTTTCAATAACGTCTTCTTCAACTTTGACATCCCACCATAAGCCATTAGCATCACTATTTTCTCCTTCCTCTGTCAGAATGTATGGGTGGTGCTTTTTACTTCGGGAAGTATGAATAAACCGCTGGATCCAAGAAGATAGGGGCACTTTCCATCTCTGTGAAATATAACTCAAGACAGAAACAAGTTGCTGCGAGTGGAATTGCCGAGGCAGTTGCTTTAGGGCAAAAACTTGCTTCCAGTGCAAGAATGATCTATTGGCCAATGCAGGAAGTTGAGACTGGGCTACATTAACTGCTCCACTACCACAAAGACCACTGACATATACTGATGTAGGTAAGACATGAGAAAGTAACTTAAGATATGCATCTTTTATCTCCTTTTCTGGATCACCGAGTTTTTCAAGGATTGCTTCAGAAATAATAGGAAAATGCATGGGGTGGATAATTTTTGCTCTCAGAAGCATCTCAATAACTGTGGCCACAAGATTTCTCACTTCTGGTTCCCTATCTGAAGCAGCAACCAAAGTTGACAGTAGCAAAACTTCAGTAATTTTCCAGCATGCAACTGCTTGACACGGGTAAATTGGAGCCTTTACATTTTTATATAAGTCAATTACATTTTCACAAAATTTGTGCATCCATTTGAGGGCTTCTACTTTGATTGCCAAAGGAGAAGAAATATCAAGAGCTCTTATAAGTAGGTTGGAGTACCTCCTCAAATGGCCAAGAACCTTAACTGGATATGTAACTCTCACATTCTCCTCCTCCACATATGTCCCTGATGATGTGTCATTAGAACTCATCACACTATTTTGTTTTCTTATGGAGCACTTGCCCATGAACTCAATAGCTGCAAGCCTTTCTAATGTTCTTAAGAGAGTAACTTGCAAATTCACACTGCTTTGGATTGGAAGATTAAAGGGATCAAACTTATCAATTAAAAATGGTACTAACTTTTCTGCTCTACCAACAAACCAAGTATCAGCTTCTGCTTGCCCAATGAAACAATTATCTCCTCCTACAGAAACACAACTTAAGAGTACTTGCAAGTCAAACTTAATTATAGCAGCCAATTCAGATTGAGAATAACTTCTAGAAGCTAACTTCATTTCAAGCCCATTCCCCCTGCATGAATTGTTTTCAAGCCTGCTCTTCAATAACTGTAACTCCTCAAATATAGAATCAATGGTTTTCTCAACAACATCATTTTTCCTATGTTGAAGTAAAAAGATATATGTAGCTGCAGCACTACCAGTCACAAGGTGGTTTGGATGTAAACGAAGTTGGGATATGGGTTGATCAAATTGTAATATCTTCTGCACAGACAACGATGTAAGTCCAAGCTTTTGAAGTGACAACAATTGCAAATTAGTTTTAAGAACACCATGAACCTGGAACGAAGAAATTTTTTTGGTATGAACTTGATTTGCATTTTCCAATTCCAAACTTTGGAACAGTACATCCACTGTAAGAGAGTAAAAAGTTGAAAACCTTTCACCCAATATTTCTGCCAACAACGTCAAGCACCTCCAGCAATCCTCAATCCATTTCGACCATCCAAATATCCTTCCAAACATAGACAAGCATCTTAGTAGAAGAGGCACCATTTGGGAAAGGGGTTCACCTATTTGTTCAAGAAAATTTATTTCCAGTAAACCAGATGCCAAGGATTTTAAAACTGTACAGAAGCAAGACAGCAGGGAAATCAATCTTTTGAATTGTTGAGGAGTACCAGGACTTCCATCCTGGAGTAATAAATCCATGTCACCTAAAAACTTTGAAAGCAATCCCAAAGAAAATTGCATATTATTTACCCAGTGTTTCTGGAATTGTAAGAAACTATCCATAATAACATGCTTATCAGATTCAACAACATCTGGAATCATTGCCCAACCAAGAAGTAGATCAACAATGTCCATGAAGTGAGGTTGGAAAACTCTTATAAACTTCAACGAAATCAATGTTAATACACCAAGAATCCGAGGCAATACACTCATAGAAGTTCTCTCGTCCTCAAGAAGTTCCTGGCATGCTTTAAGAATCGGCAAAGCATATCTCTCAACAGCTCCAACCTCTCCAACATTAAGAAACTCATGAAGACTTTCCAAAGCTAGTTCTGAAGTCCCATTGCTAGTATTGGTCAGAGAGGGCAGTGACCAACCAATAAAACGATCAATCAAACTTCCAAGTAGAACATGGTTCTGCCTTCCTTTTGAGGATATCAAGAATGAACTCAACATGGAACACAAAGCTCCATATGCTGCAGCTGCTGCATGTCGCACAGAGTATAATCTACAGGAAGAGTCCAAATGAATAAAACAGCTGTTCAGGATGTGAAATTATGTGAAACAACAAGCACTTCAACTAACATATGTCAAAATCAGTAGCTGCGGTAAGAAAAAGAAAAAGAATTGGACTGAACCTACTTGAGAATATTGCAAGATTTTAGTTTCTATAAAATGGGGGGATCGCATATACATTTTCACCAATCAAAATGATGAAATCAGATACGTTGAAAACTAAATAGTTAAGTATCAAGTACTAAGAACTCGAAAGGCATATACAGAATCTTTTCAAACTTGCTTCACGGATCACTTCCTTTAGACCTCCTACTAATTCCCAATCAAATTGGTCATCCTTTCAATATTAAAATGTTATTAATGAAGAAGGGTAAGGCCAATCAAAGCACAAGTCCAGTTCCACAACTGAAGCCCAGGTGCCCCACTGCGCGCAATAAGCAGACGAAGTAACAGCATTCCAGGATGATACTATCAATAAACAACACAAGCCAAATACATTGATTCACCTGAAAACTCAACGGCTATTTAACGTCTGTCCGGAAATATTAACATAGTGACCATGAGATACAAACCCATATATAAATGTAGAACTGAAATCTGCCATAATACATAACAAAATGAATAGATGGAGAGAGCAATTACTTATCAGATAGGAGTTGAGAGAAGCCTTGAGCGAGGAAAGAGGCAGAATGGGTAACTAGGAGTGAGTTCGGAGGGTAAAGTATGGCGCGGTGAAGAGAGGTGATGGCGGCGAGGCGCGACGATTCGTCGTCGTCAGAAGGTGGCGAGACAGAGGCGGCAGAAGAAGACGAAGAAGAAGTAACCGCCGTCTTGGAGGAGTCGTCCTTGGGCAGCGCCGCCGTAAGGAGCGCCGCCAGTTGCTGCTGTTGGTGGTGGAGGCCTTGCATATTGTCTCCACCGCATTTCTCTCTCTCTCTCCCGCTACTACTTGTTTGAGTAGAACAGCATCATGATTGGATTTCACTACCGTCGCCGCGCCGGAGCAACAATAAATCCCAAGACTTGTGTTTCCTTTTCCTTTTCCTTTTGTTTTTCCCTATTTTCCTAAATCTATCGGAGTTCCTTTGTAATTAGTGTTTGGTATTTAGTTACAAGATTTAATTTAATGGCGCTGTTAATTTCAGTTCAAATTGCCGTTAACTGCCGTCAAAATATTTTTTCATCTCATTTCAGCCCACACCGCACTAAGCCCTACTACATATTCATCATTCCAGCAGCCCATTTGTGCCCAATCCAATCTCAAATTCTTGATTTGTCGATTAATAAATTTGGGTGAGATTTATTAATCTAAATATATATTTATATATTAATAAATTCAACAGATTTAAGTATATATGTATTGAAGATAAATAAAATTATATATGCTTCATTAGTTATATTCATGCCTCAATCAATTTTTTTGTTGTGGCTAGGGAACTCACACCGAAACTCATGGCTGCAATTAAAAAAGTTAAGGATAAAATTCAATTAAATGTAATTTTTCATAAATTAATCAACTAACAATGAATTTATATGTTAGCAAATTACCATGATGTTTATAATTGTACTATTTATAAGTTATTAAGTTAGAATTTTAATGGAATCTAATATTTATAAATGTATTTTCCAAAAAATTATTATCTTGTCGAATTTAATAATTTTTTACAATTACCTAAATTTGGATTGGAAGATTTAATATTTTAGAAAGTTTATTATTTTATAAAGGTTTTACTCTAAATAAATAAATTAGAGTTGGTCTCCTGAGAGACGGTCTCACTATTTTTTTATTGTGAGACGGACCTGAATACATCATTTCAATAAGTTAAATATATCATTTCATTTTTAAGAATTACATTATTTGCAACAAAGAAATACATCATTTGCAATAAAGAAATACATCATTTCATTAAACTCATATCACAATAAAAATGATGAAACATCATTTGCAATAAAAAAAATACATCATTTCATAAAATTCGTCTCACAATAAAAATGATGAGACCGTCTCATCTGAGACTTTGCCAATAAATAATTCATTGTTCATTTAGACTATATTTATTTAAATATGTTGTTCAGCCCATCTTTTATGGTGTGTTTTTGGGGTTGTTTATTATATTTATTGAAAACAAGGTTAGGCCATATAAATGATGTAAAATTCTCCCCTTATATTTTAATAATGATAGCACTTTTTCTGTGATCAAGAAATTATCAATTTCATATTTTTTTTTCGTGAACATATTGTATGTGGGATTAAATTAATTCATTATTAGTAAAAATAAAATAAATTGTGTTAGATAATTAGGTGAAGCTTTGACCTCATCAACACCCAATAGAAAGAAAAATAATAATAATACTACTAACAAAGTTTTGCCCTCCAAGAAATCCCTCTTGCATCAAGATATTAAAAAAATGGCAACTGGAGTTCATTGTTTAATAATCCTTGAGCATCAAGAACTGCCGCGGAATCTGCTAATCAACATCTAAAACAACCAATCTCGATCTTGACTTTATAAAAACCCAACTTAATCCATCAATTTTAAACACACAACTTTCCTAGCTCCAACTTGATCCCTCACATGGCCCGCTGGTCATGCATCCGCAGCCGCTGCTCCTGGCGGTGGACCGTGGTGATCTGCGGCGTCGCCGCCCTTCTGACCATCCAAATGTATTCATTCTGCACCCGAGTCGGCCTAGAATACAAGAAGGTAACACGCATGATGGCGCTGCAGCCACCCGTTCTTACATTTCAAGAACTCGAGCAAGTTGAGGTTTTGACTCTTCTTCCACCGTACGGGCTCAAGTACCCTCAGAGAATCAATCTCAACGACGAGTTTCTCAACGAGTCTTCCACCGCTCGGACCATTTTCTTCCCTAAAGTCGCATGGGAAGGCGCAGTCGATCCGAGAAAGAAGGTGAAGAACACGGGCCACTTCTACTGGCCGGGAAAAGTGTGGCTGGATACGGAGGGGAATCCCATCCAAGCACACGGCGGAGGCATTCTGTTTGATGAGAAATCAAACACTTATTACTGGTATGGGGAATACAAGAAAGGCCCTACTTATCATGCTCAAGAAACTAACACCCCTCGTGTGGATGTGATCGGTGTGGGCTGCTATTCCTCCACCAATCTCTGGGCGTGGAGATTCGAAGGCATCGTGCTGCCTGCTGAAGAAAAGAATGAAACTCACGATCTGCACAAGAAGAATGTGCTGGAGAGGCCTAAAGTGATCTACAACGAAGGAAGTTCCAAATATGTGATGTGGATGCATATCGATGATGCTGCATACACCAAGGCCTCAGTCGGTGTTGCAGTGAGCGATTCTCCAACCGGCCCCTTCGAGTATCTCCACAGCATGAGGCCTAACGGCTTCGACAGCCGGGACATGACTGTGTTCAAGGATGAAGACGGGACTGCATACTTGATCTACTCTTCTATGAGGAATAAGGAGATGCACATTAGCCCTCTCTCTCAGGACTATCTAAGTGTAGTGAATGTGACCGAGAGGGCGCTGATCGGGATGCACCGCGAGGCACCGGCTGTGTTCAAGCATGAAGGGGTGTACTACATGGTCACCTCAGGGTGCAGTGGGTGGCTGCCTAATGAGGCTCTGGTGCATGAGGCAGAGTCCATCTTGGGGCCGTGGGAGACTATTGGTAACCCTTGTGTAGGTGCAAACAAGCCATTCCGAGCTGCAAGTTTCTATTCTCAGGGTACCTTCGTGCTGCCGATGCCCGGCGGCGGCCCGGGGTCTTTTATTTTCATGGCGGATAGGTGGAATCCTTCTGAGCTGCAAGATTCGAGGTATTTGTGGCTGCCTTTAACCGTGAAGGCTAGATATGAGAGTGAGAGGTATACTCCATTACCGTTGTGGTCAAAAGTGGCTATCTTTTGGCATGAGAGATGGAGGGCTCCTGTTAGGGAGAATGGGGAGACTTACTATGTTGCTGAGCCATGGAAGTTTGGAGATGATTTATGAAAAAAAAATAAGACTCCTCCAAATCAGTTGTGTTGACAAATCTTCTTCTTACATTTGCATTTCAAGAATTCTTGTAATTCTCCTTCCAATTATGGACTTACCATTCAATTAACAAATAATGAAATATGTTGCAGAACAAAAAATGAGTAAGCCCATTTTGAATTCATCAAAGAAAAACCCCAAAAAATACAATAACACTTGACTAAGGCGAGCTCTTCAGCAAATCAAAGTTGGACCAAACTACTCGTTGGCCGAACTCTAGCTCGGCAGAAAGAAGCAGCTCGAACTCATTGTAGAACCGGATATCTAAACCGAGCTGAGGCAAAGACGAATGCAGCTCGGCCGAAGAGACGCATTTGTTTGTTCGAACCACCGTTCTGAAGAGTTGTAATCATTCATTAAAGCTACTTCGATTGTATTCATTTTCTATTGTAAATAATTACATTAAATTGAGCAAAAATACATCAAACATTCAAGTTCTACTTACAAGCAAATATTATTTATTGTTTCTACTAAGTTTTTAAATATAAGTTTCTAAATTTTATCAAGTATTCTTGTAAAAACAAACCTCTCCAAATTCGAGCATTAACAGAATACATATGAAACTATAATAGCATGAAGTATACATCAGAACAAAATCACCAAATTGAATCATCAAATTCTAAATTGAGGGGATATTGGCAACAAAACAAAGGCAAGAACATGGTTCTAACCAAGCAAAGACAAATCATTATTAACTTGTACAAACAGCCTTCATTCCTCCTCCACTGCTGCTTCGATCCGGAGCAGCACGAACCCGACCGCGACGCCGACGAGAACAAGACCAGGGATGATGGCAGCAATCCTGAAAATCTCAGCTATGGCATTGCAAGTGGAAGAGAGAGCACCGCCGCCGCCGCTGTTTCTGGGTTGCTGCTTCAATGAGCTGACAATCTTCGCGAAGGACTGCTCACTGCAAACTGGAAGGCCTAATGAGGCCACATGGTTGTGCGCCTTGAGCCCACCGAATGAGTTGAGCCCATTGATGTACTTCACTCTAGCTCTGCCCAGGGATGGCCTGCTGGGGCCCACCACCACCGCGGCCGCCACCACCGTCACCGGAGATGCAGCCGTTGCCATTTGTTACTATCTGTACCAAAGAATGGAGGATGAGTGAGAGTGAAGTAAGGAGCAAGAAATGGTATGAATATGCACATATACATTATTACCTTTTGTGTTTGATGGAGTTGTTGATGCAAGAGAAATGGGAGGATGTTGAAAGTGGGGGTGTTTGTATGGGAAAGAAATGGTGTGTGTCTGTGGATAAGATGGATGGATGATAAGAAAATATGTGATTGAGGCTGATTATGAAGAGTGATGCCTTGCTGGCCAGAAAAAAAGAGATTGGATGATTATTGAAAAAGTTGTATAACTAGTAAATATCAATTCATAGCAACTTGCAACTGTTTCTGACCAACCTTCATTTGAGGATTAAGTTTTACATTATTTACTAATTTAAAATATTATATAATTGAATAAATTTTACTGCTAAAGGGTTTTTAGAAAAGTCTAAAAATAATTAAAATTTATTTTTATTAAATTCTTGTGCAAATAGTGGAATCCTTGAAGAAGCGTGTTCTAAACTCATTTTTTTTTTTTTCAGAAGTCGCTATTCCATCTGCACTACCAATTTTCATTTGCATAAACTCCATCGCTTTGCGTTTATGTGTAGCATAGCTCAATGAGCCGCTTTTATAAGCTTCCCTACCGTTACTCTTCGCGCCAAAGCGTACCGCTTCTTCTAGATTGCATAAGTAGGGCTGTATGTTATTCCACCCAACTGTTGCATGCATCGATTCTCCAAAAAATTAGAGAAAGAAAGCCTCTGCATCAATTCCATGCTCAAATAATCGTGTCGAATCTGTCGGGAAATGTAGTCGTATGTAACCGGTTGATGAATGCATATGCTTCTTGTGGACTTGTATCGGAAGCCCAGGATGTGTTTTCTCGAATTTTGAATAAAAATTTGGTTTCTTGGACAATTTTGTTATCTGGGCTCACGAAAAATGGCCGTTTCTTGGAAGCTGTTGAGGTATTTTACGAGATGATGAATTCGGAAATAAGACCGAATGAGATAACAATCGCGAGTTTTTTGCCCGCGGTAGGGAAATTAGGAAGGGTTTGGTTGGGGAAATCCGTGCATTCTTTTTGGATAAGACATAGTTTTAGTGATAATGTGATTGTGGAAACTGGTTTGGTTGATATGTACTCGAAATGTGGGTGCATGAAGATTGCCAGGAACGTGTTTGATAATATGTCCGAAAGAAACGTGGTGTCGTGGAATGCGATCATTTCAGGGTACTCCGAGAATGGATATGTGGAGGAGGCATTGCGGATGTTCAATTGGATGAAGAGGGAAGGGTTGTCTGGTGATATATTTACGGTGATGAGCTTGATTAGTTTAGAGGATTTTAGAGTAGGAATCGGTATCCACGGCTTGATAGTTAAAAGTGGATATGAAAATGATCAGCTAACTAAAACTGCTTTGATGGGATTGTATATAAATGAAAATGCTGTTGATGATGCTTATCGTATATTTGAGGAGATAGATAAGAAAGACTTGGTTGCTTGGACTTTAATGTTAAGAGGGTTTTCAAAGAGTGGCAATTGGAGAAGAACCATCGAACATTTCAACAAGATGATGGGAGAAGACGAGGTAGGGTTGGATTCTGTTTCCCTGATAACTATGCTTTCAGGTTGCAGCTGTGCAGGAGCTTTGCAGCAGGGTAAGCGAATTCATGCTCTGTCGATAAAAACCAGTTTTGAAGATGATATTTTTGTTGGTTCAGCTGTGATAGACATGTATGCTAATTGTGCAAGCATGAGCGATGCAGAGAGATATTTCGAATGGATGGGAGAGAAGGATGTTGCATGTTGGAACGCTCTGATATCTGGATATGGCATGGTTGGGTGTGGGAATGAAGCCATAGACACATTCTCAAAGATGAAGTATTCAGGTCTAAGTCCAGATGAGTCAACCTTTGTATCAGTCTTGTGTGCTTGTAGTCATGCTGGCCTAGTTGCACAAGGGCTCCAAATTTTTGATCAAATGAGTGAAGTTTGGAACATAATTCCTACCTCAAAGCACTATGCCTGCGTCGTAGACCTTCTTGGACGCTCTGGGCGAGTAAACGAGGCATACTCACTCATGAAGAGGATGCATCCGCAACCAGGGTTTGACATATACAGTTCTTTGCTTACTGCTTGCAAAACCCACCGGAATCTTGAGCTGGGAGATGAGATCTCTCGCGAACTTATTCAGTTGAAACCTAATGATCCGGGGTATTACATATTGCTCTCGAACATGTATGCTTTGGCCGGGAATTGGGATCGCGCAAGAATGGCTAGAATATCTCTGAAAGTGAGCAACTTGAAGAAGAACCCTGGCCTTAGCTCTATTGAGATAAACGGAGAAATGTTCACATTTATGGCAAGCCAGACAGACCACCCTCACTACCAGGAGATCAAAGGCTTCCTTGTAAGATTGATGTTAAAAATAAAAGCAGCCGGATACGAGCCTTGTACCAACTCTGTACTCCTTGATGTGTCGGATGATGTGAAGAAAGACATTCTATTTCACCACAGTGAGAAGCTGGCTATTGCTTTTGGACTGATGAGGACTAAGCCAGGAACAGTAATTCGGATCTCAAAAAATTTACTCCCTCCGTCCCATGTAATTAGTCCCATTTGGGTTTGGCACGATAACCAATGTTAGTGAGTGTAGTGAAATTAATATTTTATTGATGAGTGTAAAAAAGTTTGCCATTTTAGGAAATGGGACAATTAGATGGGACGGACAAAAAAGGCAAATGGGACTAATTTCGTGGGACGGAGGGAGTAAGAATTTGCAATGATTGTCACTCTGCTAGTAAGTTCATCTCCAAAGTGTGTGCAAGAGTTCTGATTATAAAGGATGCCTATCGCTTTCATGTTTTCCAGGATGGCGTGTGCTCATGCAGAGACTGGTGGTGAATGTTAAACATGGAGTAAATGTTATATGATGTTCGATCTTACTCCAGAAGCCGAAGCAACTATTAACCGAGGCTCGTTCGGTTTGCTGCTGAATCTTCACATAGACTGCAGTGGAGATGCTGAGGTCTCATGTGGCAGATACTGAGTAAGCTAAAACACAGGATGGAGCAAAATTTTTCAAGAAATGCTACAGAAAACACCGAATCCAACAGCTTCGCAGAAGGAAATCGATTTATTCGTAAATTCTGGCATTTGGTGTTCCTGACAGGCTAACACATTATGGTCTTGTAGACACTGTATAGATAGATGTACAAGCAAGGAGAGAATGTCAAAAAAAAAAAAAAAAAAAACTTCATCAATATATAAAATCTGTTTCTGAGTTTCTTCAGCATATATGTTATAGAATCCTGCAATTGGTTACTTGAAAGTTGAGAGGCTTAATGTCAACAAGATGATGCAAATAGATAATAACAAGATCAATGAGTCACTTCAGATTGCATTTTACAATACATACTCGAAAAGAGCTACTTTCTCATAATGTGCACATGCATCAAATTCTGCTCAACCAGCTCGAAAACGCAGACATCACCTATCTTGATGGAATGAGCATCTGCGAAGTCCTTCCATCCTCCAGTCAGGGAAAGGTGACCACTGCTTGTGACGACAATGCTGGTCGACTTACAAATCCCATCAGAGCCCTTTAGCAGCATTTGTTGTTTGGACATGGGGAGATGGTTCCTTGTAAAGTCCTTTGGAATCAGCTGCAACAAAAACACAATAAGCTGACTTCTCTCTCCAAAGAATCTAAACCAACTGCATATCTTACCAGGGTGCATTTATGTCCAACGTTGTAGCTTTTTATCTCTTTCCTGAAGGAAGGCAACGGTGGGGCTGAAGAAGGCGCGCATTCTTGAAGGGCCGTTTCATATTTTCTCTCCCAGCCATCCAACCCATATATCTTTACATCAAAAGACATATCCCCATTGTACAGGAAGAGCATCATCTCCACTAAGCCTATGCTGTG
This sequence comes from Plectranthus barbatus, assembly GCA_026898455.1. NCBI lineage: Eukaryota > Viridiplantae > Streptophyta > Magnoliopsida > Lamiales > Lamiaceae > Plectranthus > Plectranthus barbatus. The sequence goes on from JAPKLW010000422.1 coordinate 217,633, forward strand.
GCTTTTCACAAAATTATGCCATCCTCGGACGAGATATACCTCGTCCTTTCTTTGCCGCTCCTTGTCCTTTATAAGCTGCAGCTTGGCGACCCAACTTCCACAAGGGCCCCTCAGGGTCACCCTTCTAGTTTCTTCACTTGCTAAGTGATCATTAAAGAATTCAAGTGGGATGTCCTGCAGATTTAATCAAGAAACATATAATTTGTTGCTTACTCGGTCAACGAAAACTAAGTAGCTTCGCAGATTTAAAACAGATTATACTTACCAACTTGGTCTTGTTTTTGGGTAACATGATTCGGTAGAAGCAGGGCCTTCTGTCAGGACTCCCCAAACTAGCCTCTCCAGTCTCCATTTCAAATGCGCAAAGAGCTTCAAATAAAGCAGAAATTCGTGACAAACAGAATGGAAACTCAGCCAACATAACATAATACTTCTAGTAGTACCACTACCAAGAATAATTTATGAGCTACAGGCTGTGCAAACGGTCGGTTCGGCCAAAAACCGACCGACCGCCCACCAACCGAACTCCAACCGACCGATCAATCGAACCGCCCGGTCAACCGACCGAAAACCACTAGAACCGAACCGCCCACCAAACCGAGAAAGTCGGTCGGTTTCGGTCGATTTAATTTAAACCGAAAATTAAAAAAGAAAACTGTTCAGCATTTTCCAAATATTCAAAAAAAAACTGTTCAGCATCAAATTATCACATTTTTCCTGAAATTAAATAACATTCATACACAAGTCTTCATACTAAAATATAACAAATACCAAATAGAGGGTAGGGCCGTAGGGGTTTGCAGAACCGGCAGAGGCGAGCGCACCGGACCGGCAGGGTTTGCACTTCGCCGAGGGGAGAGCCGACTGATAGTTCAGAGTAGAGAGGGAGCGAGCGAGAGGGCCGAGAGGAAGAGGGAGACCGACGCCTGAGAGCTCCGAGCGGGTGCGGGGCTGGACAACCGGCGGGTGGAGCGGCGGTCGACGGGGTTCGCCGAGGGGGAGAGGGAGAGGACCGACTGCGGCTAGCCGAGGGGGAGAGGGAGAGGGCTGGGAGGGAATCGATTATTCGATTAGGTTTTTTTTCCATATAATTTCAATCTGATTTAGGAATAGAAAATAATTAGGAAAATATAAAATAAAATGTATAATATAATATATATCATATATGTATATATTATATATTTATAAATTATTATTTATTAAATATTCGGTCGGTCGGTTTCGGCGGTTCGAATACGCCAAACCGACCGCTGAACCGAAAACATGCGGTTTGGTATTTTGTTAACCGCCAACCGACCGCTTCTTGTCTGAACCGAAACCGAACCCACCGAGGCTGCCCGGTTCGGTTGGTTTTCTCGGTTTCCGGTCGGTTGTGCACAGCCCTACAGCAAATGAATGAAGAGTCTCAATTCACAACCCTATTTCCAACTAGAACGAATTGAAGACCAAAATTACATACAACTATAAATCCACAGTAAAAGATTGCAAAAATCCATACTAATATGTGCATTTTAGACATCAGTAGCCGTAAATCGGTAAATGTAAACACCATCCAGATCCAGTCCGTATAATATAAGCGCACACACACACACAAAGAAGGGAGAAATCGAAATCGAACCTCTCGGGCAGTCTCCGGATGAGATAGAATTGGTGCATGTGAGTGATTTAAGAGGTAGCTAGGCTCAATTATTTTGGAGTTGCTATTCAAGGTGACGAGAAAGAAAGGTGGCATAAAGCCATGCATAGAGAAACAGAGTAATCTCTTTATTTAGCTCTTTTTATTACAGGGTTTTGTTTATTGACACAATATCTTATTACTTTTAATAGTATGGTGCAATATCTGTCTTATAAAATCTATATAATATATCTAAAGTATTTTCCGGCCTAAAAATTTCGGCTCAAATCAAATCCCAGTAAAATCTTGCTCATGCACATTATGTTTCAATACCAAACTATTCCATTTAAAATTCAAAATAACATGTGTTTTTCTCAAGAAGTGCAAAGGTTGGTGTCATTACTACCATATGTATATCTCTTGAAACACATAAAGGTGAAGTCTCCATCCGATTAAAAATTCAAAATGAACGTTGTCATCGTCATCCTAAATCCCCTCTATCTATAAATATTTTTGCTTCATTTATCCAAATACTTTCTTCTCATATCTCTAAACACGACACTGCATTCGTCTTCATACATTTTCATGTTATTTTGTAACCTCACTGCTGCAAGTTCTTATTTAATCATTATTTGTCTTCTATCTTATGTTTTTCACTTCTTTTTATTTCACATAATTAAATCCATCCTCAACTTACATGTCAAATCGGATATATTATTTTCACCATTGCAATTTATATTTTCATCATCCTCAACTTATGTGTCAATTCAAATCCACACTCAACATACATGGGAATCTCAGTATTTCACAATTTTCCGGTGCAGGCATTATATTCGGGTTGGACCATTACTGGAACAGGCGGGTGATGGTCGTTTCCAAAAGATCCTTGTGTTGATTGCGTATATCAATCATCCACTGTTTGGGGATTTCTTCAACAAGTCTGAAAAGGGCTTGGTTTTGATTGGATTTGGACCGTCTGCTGTGCACATAGGCACAGCAGGGAATGCTGTTACTCAGCAGAATAAAATATTAATCCTAGTATTTAGATTAATAAAATATTAAATAAATTAAACTTGTGGCTAAAGTGCACAGCATTCTCTGCTATGCCTACGTGCACAACAGAGGATCCAAATCTGTTTTGATTAATGTGTAGTACATATTTTTTTTAAAATTTTTTTTTAGCGAAGTGTAGTACATATTTTAAAACTAATGTAAATTAATATAAATAAATATTTTATATTCGATAAAACATATATAAATACAAATTAACCTCTCCATAAATATTGATTCGATCGGACACATGACTTTTAAAATTGATTTTTCTAATTCTTAAAATTATTTATTTATATTTGATAATCATCATATTGCCTAATAAGATATAGTAATACACTTTTACAAATATTGGTTTATTTTTAGTTTCTTCAATATCTTTAAAACTAAAAGTTATGAAGAATAATTGACCAGTTTTAAAATTATAACTTATGATTTTTCGGACAAAAATCCTAGCTAAATATAGTATAATTAGTTATATTTTTATTTTTTCCTAAAAACTATAATGTTATATTAATATGTAATATTAATGCACAAATTTGTTTTTTTAGCTCTTTTCGAGTATGTATTGTAAGAGCACAACTACACAAATTAATAATCTAGATAAAAAAAAGGACCGAGAGGTGAATTGAGATTTGGGTTTAAAATTAATTAATCGAAGGACCGAGAGATGAAGATTGTTAATAGGAAGAAAGAATTAATTGTGTTTGTTTTCTGTCTCAAAAGGAAGAAACCTACATAGGAATAATTAGATAATTATGAGATTGATTAATTTGATGTTCTTGAGACCGAGAGGAGATAATCACTAATTAATAATCTAGGATTTAATTGTCTGACCAAGGAATTTAATTCACAAAAATCTATGTTTTCCCCATTGCTGAGTTGATTGATATTTGCATGTTGATGATTAGAATATCTGCCCTAGGATCTGTGCTTTTCTTTAATTGTTTTCAAAACCCTCTAATTTCTTGCAATTGTTTTTTTAATTTCAAAACAAAACTCTTTTTCAAATTCCTCAAACTTCTGCAGTTATCACAACGCACGGGTATTATTCTAGTGTGAGAAATAAAAGAATTTCGAAAGAAGAAACGTTGTACATAAAAAGCAAAAATGGGCCTTTTTCAATTTTCATTTGTTAGGTGGTAAAATGGGTCTCTATCCACTGGCCTAAGCATTTATTTTTTAAATGGTAAATTAATTTTTTAATTTTTAGTAGTATTTATTTTTATAACTTACATTTACTGTTTATTTATCTAAAACATGGGAAACTGAAGTTTTTAGTATTTGGGTTTTTTAAATTTATTTGAGGTTTATTTGTGTTTGATTATTTATATTTTTTTATGCATGTTAGTCATATTAAATCATGAAATTTATAACTAAAATTGTAAATCTAAAAAATCTAAAGTTTAAAAGTTGTTAATTTTAAAAAAAACTAAGTCTATATAGTGTTCTATAGATAATTAAGTTTATATAGAGTTGATTGTGATTCAATCACATTTGTATTGATATTTTTTAGATTTTTAACTTATTTTTGGGTTTGTTTATATATGTAGTGCACAATTACTTACTTCAAAAGAATTTAGAAGCCTCTATTGTTAGGGGCACAATGGTTAAATTGTTTTACCTATATTCGAGTTTTTTTAAGATATTTAAATTAATGTTACTTTCTATTAAAAAGAGAATTTAGAAGCTACTTTCTATTATTTTGTTCTTTATAAACCTAGTTTTAATATGTTTCATAATTATTATAAATTTATATGAATCTTAAAAATTATATATATAATAAAATTATAAAATATCAATTCTATGGAATAAGGGTTCATGCCCACGATGCTCAACCTCTCTCTCCGCCACTGCATGATACAAATCGGAAATGGGAAATGTAAGTTGTTCTCATTTCTCAACTATGAAAAGAAAGTAAAACACTAGTTTTGATTACAATGAATCCAAATCTAATCTTACTCCTACTCTCTACTCTCATTGCTGCCTCAGGTATGTCTGTGAAGCCGGCTCAAACTCCACTAACACCAACAACAGCGTTGACTGTGAATCCGGCTCAAACTCCACCAACACCAACAACGGCGGTGACTGTGAATTCGGCTCAAACTCCACCAACACCAACAACGGCGATGACTGTGAATCCTCCTCGATTTTCAAAACCCACGTTTCCGGTTTATCCGACTCCACCAACACCAACAACGGCGGTGACTGTGAATCCTCAATTTCCAAAACCAACATTTTCGGTTTATCCGACTCCACCTACACCAACAACGGCGGTGACTGTGAATCCGGCTCAAACTCCACCAACACCAACAACGGCGGTGACAACAACGGCGATGACTGTGAATCCTCCTCGATTTCCAAAACCCACGTTTCCGGTTTATCCGACTCCACCAACACCAACGACGGCGGTGACTGCAAGCGCAACTTCTGAACCCTAGAGTGGGAGGCTGGCTCACTCAAGGTAAATAAATAAAATAAATAGGAAATGCTTGAAGTGTAATGCACTATTGTACTATTTTGTACTAAGACCATCTCCAACCCGCAACATGATTTCCCAGTGCAGTTTTCCAGTTTTTTCATATTCATCTCTAACCCAAAATAGAATATTCCATTTTGATTCCTTATATTATTCATTTAATTTTTCATTATCCATTTATTATATTATATATTTTGATACATATATTAATGTTTATTTTTATATGTTTTATTTTTTTGTTAAATCTTATATAACTTAAATTAACATCAAATAAATATTTTTATAACAAGTATAAATAAACTCACATATAATAATTAATTTATTTAAAACAAACTAATATTCAAAATGCAGAGTCTTTGAGGATATTTAAATTCATGTTACTTTCTATTAAAAAGAGAATTTAGAAGCTACTTTCTATTATTTTGTTCTTTATAAACTTAGTTTTAATATGTTTCATAATTATTATAAATTTATATGAATCTTAAAAATTGTATATATAATTAAATTATAAAATATCAATTCTATGGAATAAGAGTTCATGCCCACGATGCTCAATCTCTCCCTCCGTCACTGCATGATACGAATCGAAAATCAGAAATGTAAGTTGTTCTCATTTCTCAACCATAAAAAGATAGTATAACACTAGTTTTGATTAGAATGGATCCAAACTCCACAAACACCAACAACGGCGGTGACTGTGAATCCGGCGGCTCAAACTCCACCAACACCAACAACGGCGGTGATTGTGAATACGGCTCAAACTCCACCAAAACCAACAACGACGGTGACAACAACGGTGATGACTATGAATCCTCCTCGATTTCCAAAACCCACGTTTCCGATTTATCCGACTCCACCAACACCAACAACGGCGGTGACTATGAATCCTCGATTTTCAAAACCCATGTTTCCGGTTTATCCGACTACCCATGTTTCCGGTTTATCCGACTCCACCAACACCAACAACGGCAGTGACTGTGAATCCGGCTCAAACTCCACCAACACCAATAACGACGGTGACAACAACGACGATGACTGTGAATCTTCCTCGATTTGCAAAACCCATGTTTCCGGTTTATCCGACTCCACCAACACCAACAACGGCGGTGAATGTGAATCCGGCTTAAACTCCACCAACACCAACGACGGTGGTGACTGCAAGGGCAACTTCTGAACCCTAGAGTGGGAGGCTTGCTCACTCAAGGTAAATAAATAAAATAATAGGGAAATGCTTGAAGTGTAATGCACTATTGTACTATTTTGTACTAAGACCATCTCCAACCCGCAACATGATTTCCCAATGCAGTTTTCTAGTTTTCCCATCCAGTTTTCCAGTTTGTTTCATATTTATCTCCAACCCAAAGTAGAATATTCCTTTTTTATTCCTTATATTATTCATTTAATTTTTCATTATCTATTTATTATATTATATATTTTGATATATATATATATATATATATATATTAATGTTTATTTTTATATGTTTTATTTTTTTGTTAAATCTTATATTGTAACACCCCGTGTTCAAATTGACTATGTATTATCTTTTTGGAATCAATAAAGAGAATTTATTTAAATTGAGAGCATTGATATTACTTATTCTTGATTGGGAAGTATTGAAATAATGAGATTGGTATTATTATTGAATTGAGAAAATAATATGATTTATCATGTATATTGAGGAAAGGAAAAATCTTGGAAACAATAAGATTTAATTATGATGTACATTGGAAATTATATGAAAATCTAGGTTATATGTATATGCTTATATGCATATTACATATATTGTATTAAGAGGAGAGTGTATATATAGGCTGAGAGATATACTATAAGCTTTTTCCCACCTTATGCTATAAGCTAGAGAGAGAGAGTAAGCTGCTCCATTTTCAGAAAAACCCACCCAAACCTGTCACCTTTCCAGCCAATTTTTGGTCACCTCCGACCACCACCGAGCCAACCGCCACCACCATCGTGTAGCTCTCGTCTCAAGCTTCAATTTGAATACTCGTAGGCGCCGAGAGGACGAGTAACGAGGAAGTTATCGAAGTGAGAAGTTGAGCCGCCAGAATTTGGGTGAGTTAATTTTCCAGAAATTATAACTCGTTTAATCGAGTATATCTCGAGCTGTGATTGATGTATTTGTGTTCCTTACCTTCTAGGGAGTGTTCGGACACTGAGAGACGCAAGTTTGGATGCCGGAATCGACACCCGCCGCCGTGACTAGGAGTTTTCCGGTGAGATCCGTTCATCCTTCCATATTCGCGTTTAAATCAAGTTTTGTTGTGATATTCGTGTTCTAGAGAGTCTTACGAGCATGAATATGTATTTGCATGTGTATTTCGATGGTTAGAATGGCTGGAATCGGCGAAAACAGGTTCGCCGTGCGAACCATCGAAGAAGATGACCCGTATCGACCGAGATGAAGCTTATCTCGGTTGAAATGTTCATTTCGGTCGAGATAGGGTTGAGCTCGGCCGAGACAGAGAATTTCCCAAAATAGTTGGATGTTGGACGAAATAGATAGCACGGGCGAGATGGACGGAATTCGGTCGAAGTGTGTATATCGACCGAGATGGAATCATCCCGGTCGATATGCCCACATCGATCGAAATAGCTACTGTCTCGGTTGAGACAGACATCTCGACCGAGATGTTTTGTCTCGGTCGAAACAAAGAGCCAACATTCCAGTTTCACATTTTCGTTCCTTTCCGAATTCTTTTCAAACCTTGTTCGATTCCTGAGATTATGTTATTATCTTATAAATATGATAAGTTATGAGTTGTGACCCGACTTAGATTGTTCATACTAATCCGAATATCCCTGACCAAATTGTAGAAGTTTGAAAGCAAAGACAACTGAGCTCATTCTAGCAAGAAGCATCTACACCTAAAAGCCAAGAACGAGGTGGGAAACTATTTTAAATATAAAATAAATGCGTGTTTTCATTTAAAAAAAATGTGTTACCAACTGCTTTATTTTTAACTGAAACTGCTATGCATGTTTTGTGCTATTATATATGTCCTCTGTCGTTTCCCAACGACAAGAGAGAATAACTAATGAGTTTAGAACCAGGTTCTCATAACTGCGCTAGAACTCAATTAGTAGTATGGAGTAGCGACTCCATGTGATTGGGAATTTGAAAGACATAAGGTGGAAATTGTTGTATTTGGTTAAAGTGATTGTGAATGATGATAGTAAACGATCGGGTCTCAAAAAGGATTGCTGAGACTAGTGCACTTAGATGACAGTAGGTTGAGTGTGTTTACATTCCTGACTGATCATCGTAACTTGGAAGTCGGCCAACTTCCAGTTACAACACTGAAACAGATATAATAACATGTAAATAGCACGCGTGTGAAAATAAAATATTCTGGATAGCGTGGTTCTTTTAAACAAAACTCCACGTCTATCTGTGTAAGTTGCATAGCATGTTTCCTACATAAATGTATGATTTCGGGCATGTTTTTCATTGGGTACGTAAGTACTCAGCCTCTCGCGTTATTTCTAAAACGTGCATGTTAAGCAGCAAGGATGAGAGTTGCGGGGTGTAAGCTGATGAAGTGAGGGTGTTTTGAAAAGTTAAACAGATCATGTGACATGTATCTCCATACATGTCACCATCACGCTACACACACTGCGGCACCACACTCTGAATTTCCCCTTCCCTTTTGAATACTTACAATCTGTAAACTTTGTTATCAAACTGACTCGAAGTACTATTTCTTTTCGTTGCTTATTCTTTTATCTAAATTTAATCTTCCGCTTTAAATTCTTGAAATGTGTTTGATAAAACCTGAAACATCAATGTAACGTGGCCCCAAATTGGGAAGGTCAGTTGGGGGCGTTACATATATAACTTAAATTAACAACAAATAAATATTTTTATAACATGTATAAATAAACTCACAGATAATAATTAATTTATTTAAAACCAACTAATATTCAAAATACAGAGTTTTTGGAATTTGAATATTCTTCCCACAAATGCTCAATCAAAGTATCACGAAGTGCCATATGAGCATTTTTGTCTTTAATTTTTCTAAATCGATTAAGAAATGATTGGAATTCATCGAGTTCTTCATTCACCATTTCAACATTTGGGATTACTGCTTCTCTTGCATTTTCAATAGGTACTTCAAGGTCGCGTTCATCTTCAATTATCATATTATGCATAATTATGCATGCAGCCATTATATCTTGCAAATCATCCTTCCTCCAAAAGCGGGTCGGATTTGCTATAATTGCAAATCGACTTTAAAGAACTCTGAATGCTCGCTCAACATCTTTCCTGCAAGATTCTTGTTTCTTGGCAAAATATTGTTTTTTTGTTGTGTGAGGTTGATGAATAGTTTGCACAAGTGTTGCCCATTTTGGATAAATTTCATCAGCCAGATAATAACTCATGTCATATTCTTTCCCCTGTATGACATAATGTGCAGGTGGAACAATACCTCTAGCAAGATCACTAAAAAAATGAGACCTTTCCAACACATTAATATCATTGTTGGATCCTGGCTTCCCAAAATATGCATGTCATATCCAAAGATCATAATCAGCAATAATTTCAAGAATTAATGTCGGTTTACCACTACGGCCTGAATATTGTCCAGCCCAAGCGGTTGAACAATTTTTCCATCTCCAGTGCATGCAATCTAGGCTTCCTAACATTCCTGGAAATCCACGTTTTTTACCAATATAGAGTAGTCTTTGAACATCATTATTGTTAGGAGTTCTTAAATAATGATCTGAAAATATTTGAACAATTGCACGACAAAACCTCTTCACACATTCAAGAGTAGTGGACTCACCAATATTGATATACTCATCAACTGCATCTGCTGGCATGGCGTATGCTAACACCCGAAAGGCCGCTATGATTTTTTAAAGTGTAGACAAGCCCAATCTCCCAAGTGCATCACTTCGTTGCTCAAAATAGCCATCATGGTTTTTTATAGCTTCAACAATACGAAGAAATAAACTTCGAGACATTTGAAAACGTCTTCGAAATAATTCTTCATTGAAGGTTGGGTTTTCAGAAAAGTAGTCATTGAAGAGTCGTTGGGCAGCTTCTTCTCGATCACGATGAATTATTCTATGGCCATGGACTGAGCCTCCACGAACATTTGCCATATTCTGGTTGCTAAGAATTTCTTTCATAGCAAGATTATTTGTTTGAATTTGATGAAGTAACAACATTTCTTCATCATTCTCTGATGAAGAAGTTGAATCATCAAAGAACATTGAATGAAAAATATTAGGATCCATTTTTTTTTAATGTTTGCAAGTTTATTGTGTGGTATATCATTGCAAAGAATACATCCATCTTATAGGGGTGAATGCATTGGATTCCTTTTGCTTTGATGCATGTGTAGGGATGCACTCTCTAACCAATGCATGTGCTTTAAAATTTGATTGGATTGTGTACTACTCAATGCATTGGATTCCACCTACACACCACTCAATGCATTGATTCGAATTTTGACTGAATTTTTCACCACTCAATGCATTTATTCCATTCTAAGTGGTGCATTGGATTCCAACTTACACACCACTCAATGCATTTCACTTTAATTATGCACATTGCAACCTACACACTACTCATTGCATTCATTCGAATTTTGACTGAATTCTTTACCACTCAATGCATTTATTCCATTCTAAGTGGTGCATTGGATTCCAACTTACACACACTCAATGCATTTCACTTTAATTGTGCACATTGCAACCTACACACTACTCAATGCATTGATTCGAATTTTGACTGAATTCTTCACCACTCAATGCATTTATTCCATTCTAAGTGGTGCATTGGATTCCAACTTACACACCACTCAATGAATTTCACTTTAATTGTGCACATTGCAACCTACACACTACTCTATGCATCGATTCGAATTTTGACTAAATTCTTCACCACTCAATACATTTATTCCATTCTAAATGGTGCATTGGATTCCAACTTACACACCACTCAATTCTGTTTTTTTAACTCTATAAATAAGTTGCATTCAAGCTACAAAAAACATATCTTAGAAATACCTATTTATCTTCTTTCTTAGTTTCTCTCATCTATCATCTCTCATGGTCAACCTTAGAAATCCCAATTACACAAATGACAAAGATAGACTTGTTTGCAGTGTGTACTTGGATATAACCGGAGATAGTGAAGTTGGGAACAATCAAACAAAAGATTAGTTCTAGACCCGTGTAGCAAATGCCTACAACGAATCCAAAATTCATCCCTCATGGTTCGACAGAACCTTTAGATCATTCGAGACTCGCATACAAACGATCACGAAAGCCACAGCCAAGCTCAAAGGATGCATTGCACAAGTTGAAGAGTTAAATCCAAGTGGTGCATCTGAAATGGATATTGTAAGATATTTTTTTCTTATTGATTGCGGTTTTATTTAGTTAAATAATTTTAAATATGTATTTATTATGCAGATGAGTAGGGCAAAACAATTGATGATGACCGATTCACAATTCAAAAAAGGATACAAATTTGAACATGTCTGGGATATTGTCAAAAACTTTCCCAAGTTTGATTGTCCATCGCAAAAATCAAGAGCCGGCAAAAGTTCATCCCAACCAACCCAATCAAGTATGTATGTGCCTGAATCTCCTCTATCACCTACTACAACTCCTTCATTTCCTCTTCACTTAAGTGACGACAGTGGTAGTGGTTCTGGGTCTCAACGCCCATTGGGTGTTAAGAAAACTAAATTGAAGGAAAAAAAAAAAGACGAACAAGTGTTGAATCTACTTGCTACATTACATGAATCAACACAAAAAATGCATGAACTTTTGAATGAAAAAGAAAAAAAGAAGGTTGAGCGTTTTGAGAAGAAGATCATTGAACAACAAAAGTTCAATACCAATTTTGAACGGGATTCAGAGCACAAATTGATGATGATGGACATAAATTCAATTGAAGATCTTGTTTCACGTTTATATTTCGAGAATGAAAGAAAAAGGGTTGCCGCAAAACAAGCTGCCTCTTCAGTCCCTCATCATCATGACGATAATTTTAATTATCAAGATTATTTTCCAGATATGGGAGGATCTGATTCTGGCACGGGATTAGGAGATTTTTAATTTATAATTATTGTATTGCATTTTTAGTACTTGTTATTTTTAATTTTGTTCTTTTAGTACTTGTTGTGTCTAATCTAATGTATTTTATAATTAATGTAATGCAATGTATTTTAATTTTATGTGTTAGTCTATTGTATTTAAGTTCTATCTTATTTTTAGTACTTGTTGGTTTTTGTTGAGGTCGACAATAAAATCGAAAGAGAAAAGGCCCAATAAAGTTAATCCAGGAAATATGGGCTTGATTCCTGGGTTTAAGGCACATTAAAATAGGTCGGAGGAGAGCTCGAACATTAAAGTTCGAACCGAAAAAGAGTTTGAATGGTTGACCAGAGTTAAAGACAAATTTAATTAAGGAAAAAACGGACTATTTGGAGATTGATGATGGCATGAATTCAGCTATAAAGGTCAGCGAGGATTGCGGGGATTTAAGGATGGAGCGTTATCCAGAATTGCGTATATATATTTGGGGAAAGACATGATTTTTGGGGGACGATGAGCGAGAAAAAGAGAAATATTAGAAGAAATCGAAAACAGCGTTCGCAGAGGAAGATCATAGTTCGACTCAATCAAAGCTTACTCTGTTCACATTTCATATTTGTCAAATTTGATCTTGTTTCCCGTATTTATTTAATCTTTCTGAAAGTTGTACCCCCGTTTTTCATTCACATTCATCTTGATTATTTTTATAAAATAAATTGTTCTTAGGCTCCCTATCTGACACAAAAACACCCACAACAATTTGGCGCCCACCGTGGGGCCCAAGAACATAAAATTATACTAACACTTGCTGCAGGAATGGCGGAAGGCGGGAACCACGAGCTAGTCACTAGCGGAGCCATGCTTCCAACGGAAAGTATCACATCCTCTGGAATAGGGAGAGGATTAAGTCACGGTCGAGGCTTGCAAGGAGTAACCGGTCGAGGACGCTCAACTACAGTCGGACGTGGGACAGATCAATCTCATAGATCGTTGGATGATATGAGGCGTGCCTTCAACGTAACGCCGCTCAACGAGTTGACTTTTCCTCCTCCTCTGCCTTCACTGATGCAAGACCCGTATGTATCCCAATTGATAAGTCAGGTCCAGGCGGCCCGAGGTGTAATGGAGAAGTTGGGGGCTCAAGTGGAGGTTGTGACCCAAAAATGTCAGGCTCTTGAACAAGATAACCAGTGGTTGCATAAGCTGGCGACCCAGCCAATAGTGGAAGAGCCCGGAAGCACGAGTAGAGCCCGAGCGATGATGGCCCAAGATCTTCGAGATGAATTCAACCGGACTGTCGAAGACGAGGCCAACCTTCGAACACCAGGAACGTTGAGAGGACCGAATTCGAATCCAGGGCAACTGACCTTGAATCACGTAGGGGGATCAGTACTGACACGATTGGAACGGCGGTTCGAGCAGCGTCTTAACTATTTCGAGTCACTAATCGCGAGGGTACCAGGCCTGCCGCCCTCAGAGCGAACTATCCCGCGGGAAAATTATGCGGAATCCCCCTTTGCGCTAGAGATCGCAGAAGTCGAGCTCCCGGATCGGTTCACTCCCCCAAGCTTTGCGCTCTATGATGGTACCACGGATCCAGAAAAATCATGTGGCAGTCTACAAACAAAAGATGTTCGTATTAGCAATCCCCAATGCAAGGCGCGAAGCATGCATGTTTAAAAGCTTTGGGTCAAGTCTTACCAGGCCGGCTTTATAGTGGTTCATTAGTCTGCCAAGAGGGTCGATTTCAACGTTCATCGAGTTACATCTATTGTTCCTTCGGCAGTATTCAAGCAACAGAAAGCTGGATAAGCATCCAGACGATCTATACGCCGTAATCCAAAAGCCTGGGGAGTCACTAAGGGCATACCTCTCCAGGTTCAATAGAGAATTGGTGGTGGTGCCAAGTTGCCCAAACAGCACTGCAGTACGAGCCTTTACCAAGGGTCTAGATGTTTGATCACTGATATTTCTACCAGATTAATTATAATACAGTGGCCAA
>JAPKLW010000422.1:250963-288853 GCA_026898455.1 Plectranthus barbatus
GTTGATTGATATTTGCATGTTGATGATTAGATTATCTGCCCTAGGATTTGTGCTTTCCTTTAATTGTTTTCAAAACCCTTTATTTTTCTGCACTTGTCATCTTTAAATTCCAAAACAAAACCCCTTTTCAAATTCCTCAAACTTCTATGTCCTAGAAATTATAACTAGTACTTTGGATTTTTCATTGCACATTCCCTGTGGGATCGACCACCCTTGGGTGTAAAAATATTATTTGCTCGCTGCTTTCTGCAGTTATCAGAGGCCTAGTCCTAGATCCATCCAAACTAAGAACACTCCGACTAAGTGACACCAATTGTTAGGAGCCAGTTGAAAAGGGGAAATGTTATACGAGGCGACGACTTCGCTGAAGAAAGGGTGGATCGGGAGACCGACTCCGTTCTCCATAGCCACAGTATAAAAGGCTGTAAAACCAATTGGGGGATCGAAGCATCAGCGATTTTGTTTAGGTCGGATGTAGGTGGTTCCCAGGCATGGAACGGAATCGTCTAAGGCAAGCATATCATCTCTAGTGATTGAAGAGATGGCCCCGAGGACTCTGCGAGTGGACCATTCTTCTGGGAGTGTCCATTTGCCAACGACCGAGGGTTCAAGGGCGATGGATGCCGACGAGACTCCGCCAGCAAAATGATGGCCCCGTCCGCTAGTTTCGGCAGCATCCGATGTTCTCTCTAGGCGACGGAATATCTCGGCGATAGGACGGTCATCCTCGGGATTTGATGACGATGGAAGTTCCTCGGGTGCTTCGTCGGAAACCTTTTCCTTTCCTGAACGACGAGAAGTTTCTGGTTCTTGAAAAATCAAGTCCTAGTCTGGTTGAACGATGTGAGTGATTGAAAGGTCCCTTTCGGGAGAAGGGGTGAAAGGTGGTGTAGGAATGCGAGTATCGGAATCATGGGTCATGGTATTTATAATCAGCGACAAAATTGGCAGATGGGGCTAAAACCTAGTCAGAAAAAGAGTAAGCGATCGAAAAAATCAGAACAGATGCCTAAAAACCTAGTTTCAATGCGAGAAGGAAGAAGAAATAGGAGGCTATGACAGTTAAAGACAAGAAAATTAATTGTGAAGAGAGGAAAGAGTTCGTTACCTTAATCTCAAACGATCGATGCTCTGATCAGATGAAGAAGAAGGCGACGAGTGAGAGTGGGGATGGTGATTCCCGAGGAAGCATTATAAAAAGGGGAGACCGTCCGACTTTCGGCAATTAGCCCCTGATTTATGCAGAAATTACGCAAATGCCATGGTGAGTTGGCGGGAAGTTTTGAAGTACATTTTGAATTCGCGATGGTTCGACGTTTTCTCGAACTAACAATACCTCGATA
Source organism: Plectranthus barbatus (assembly GCA_026898455.1). Classification (NCBI taxonomy): domain Eukaryota; kingdom Viridiplantae; phylum Streptophyta; class Magnoliopsida; order Lamiales; family Lamiaceae; genus Plectranthus; species Plectranthus barbatus. The sequence continues at coordinate 252,307 of JAPKLW010000422.1, forward strand.
AAAATCAAGCTCTGTTAAAGCTCGTACTTCAAGAGTTCGTTACGACGGATCTACAAACCCAGGCAGACCCCGAACTGCCTAAATCTGCGTACTATGGATTCGGGCCATAGTCGCCGGCATTCGTCCGTACTTTACGGAGTAGTACGAATTAGAAGAAACTCCCACAGAGGAATTATTTCTTCGAGCCGAGAGGATGTCTAAATGAGACGTCTCACAAATCCGGATTCCTCTAAAAAGGATCTGATGAGCCATACATCTAGAAATAATGATATTTTCGAATCAGACTCGACTTACCAAGCTTATTTTGGAAGTAACTTGACAAGTCGAGGGGGCTATTGTTGAGGTCGACAATAAAATCGAAAGAGAAAAGGCCCAATAAAGTTAATCCAGGAAATATGGGCTTGATTCCTGGGTTTAGGGGGCCATTAAAATAGGTCGGAGGAGAGCTCGAACATTAAAGTTCGAACCGAGAAAGAGTTTGAATGGTTGACCGGAGTTAAAGACGAATTTAATTAAGGAAAAAAAGGACTATTTGGAGATTGATGATGGCGTGAATTCAGCAGTAAAGGTCGGCGAGGATTGCTGGAATTTAAGGATGGAGCGTTATCCGGAATTGCGTATATATATTTGGGGAAAGACATGATTTTTGGGGGACAATGAGCGAGAAAAAGAGAAATATTAGAGGAAATTGAAAACAGCGTTCGCAGAGGAAGATCATAGCTCGGCATAGTTCGACTCAATCAAAGCTTACTCTGTTCACATTTCATATTTATCAAATTTGATCTTGTTTCCCGTATTTATTTAATCTTTCTGAAAGTTGTACCTCCGCTTTTCATTCACATTCATCTTGATTATTTTTATAAAATAAATTGTTCTTGGGCTCCCTATCAGACACAAAAACACCCACAATAGTTTTAATTATATTTTAATTGTTAAATTATTTATTAAATTAAAAGCAAATTTAGGTCAAATAGATATAAATATTTTAAAAAAACTTAATTAAATTAATAATACAATTAAAAAAAACCAAAAACTGCTAAAAAAAAATTTCAACACACCCATTTTTTCTCGTCCCGGGTGAACAGTGGCCCAGGAGATATCGCGACTTCTGAGCACGGGAAAAATTCCCGTCCCGGCAACGCTGTAGTGGAGACGGTTGGAGAGGACTCGACGGGAAAACCACGTAGGATGGAAAAAATCTCGTCGCGTTGGAGAAGCTATAAGCAGTAAAACATTAAGCATTCCAAAAAAAAAAAAAAAACATGAAAAGAAAGTAATCGGCGTTTATTAATTATTTTCGGATACATTGATTGTATCGATTGAAAAGTAACCGGCAATTACTAAATATTTTCAGGTGCATTAATTGTATCGATTCCTTGCTATAATTTGGAATAGAATCTAGATAAAGGAATAATTCTGCAAAATTATGAACACATGATTTTCAACCATACAAAGAAAGTAATTATTTTCACGAAGCAAAATCTCCTTTTTCCTCGAAAAAACTCTTTCATCAACCTCAGTTTCTTTGAAATTTTTTTATTTTACGTGAACCCGGATTTCAAGAGAGCTTTTCTTTACTGGATCGAAGAAGAAACTGTTTTTCTGAGGAGAGCAGAGGAAAAGTGAACGACTGCCATCTCTGATTTCAGTGAGTTAATTGAATTTTTAATCGTTTTCGATTTAAAGGGTTTTTTTTTTTCATAATGATGTTTGATCATTCTGTTTTTCCGGTTTATGTGGAAAGCGAATAAATTTTTTTTTTCCTGTTAGTTTCTATTCGATAACTGTATTGATTCGGATGAGAACAAATTGATAGCTTTGTTTTGGTTGGGCGGATGGAGTTTTCAATGATCGCGACGGCGATGGTGATGGTGATGATGATGATGATTCCGGCCAACGCCGGCGATACGAATCCGGTGTTCGACCCTTGTTCGGATACACTAGTTCAGAGACTGGATGGTTTCACATTCGGCCTCGCATTTTCCTCCAAGAACTCTTTCTTCTTCAACAACACTCAGCTCTCGCCGTGTGACTCCCGTCTCGCTCTCGCTCTGCCTCCCAACGCCGCCCAACTCGCCGTTTTCAGGCCCAAAGTCGACGAGATCTCTCTCCTCACCATCAACACCACCACTTTCGATCCAGTAAGTAGGGACTAGGGAATCAGGGATACATAGTCTCAGTTTCATCGCGAGTTTTGAATTTTTTATACTAGTTTTGTGCAATCTTTGTGAAGAGCAAACACGGAGGCTATATGGTGGCGTTTGCCGGCCGGAAATACGCAGCCCGGTCTCTCCCCGAATTCGTCGCAGACAGCAATTACACCGTGACAAGCTTCACCATGGTAGAATATCAGATCACACAATTCTGAAACGGTTTACTCATCTTTTTTGTGTTGCTGAGATTTCTGGTGGTGGGGGTGGCAGGTTCTTGAATTCAACAAGGGCAGGCTGCAGAACTTATTCTGGAAGAAGATGGGGTGCGGCTCTTGCAGCGGGAGCGCCACCTTCGTGTGCCTCAACAACACTGACTGCGCCATCAAGAATTCCAACTGCAGGAGCAGTGGAGGGACTGCGCCTTGTGATGTGGGGATACAGTTGGCCTTCTCCGGCACCGACAAGAATGAGAGGGTGCTCAACTCGTGGTACGAGGTGGCGAATCTCCGGCAGTACTCCCTCTACGGGCTCTACTCCGATCTGCGCAGCTCCCTCACCGGTGCATTCGCCGGCCTCTTCTGAGATTGCATTTTTTTTACATTGTTGTGGAGATTTACGAGGCATTCTGCCCATGTTATGGGGGATGTGGATGCAGGTTTTGGACTAACCTTTTTACTACAGAGATGTCTTCTTGATTTATGCTATGGGACCATGCATGGTTTCTTCATTTGTCTAAAAAAATTGATGTTAGGGGTTGATAGGCTAATACCATTAGCCTATAGATTTTGACACCATTTCACAAAGAAAATTTCAAATATGCCGAGAATGACACCATTAGGGTGTTCATGGTTTGGCCGAAACTGGTTAAACCGGCTAAACTGGATTAATTTGGTCGGTTTGGCCAATTTGAAACTTGGTTTGAAAATTTTAAAACTGGTGGTTTGAAAATTTTAAAACTAGTCAAATTTGGTTTGGTTACGGTTTGGTGGCTCAAACCGATCGTATTTATTTTTGTGTATATATATATATATATTAGATATATTATAATTAATAAATGTAAATTGTGGTTCATTTGATAAGTTTGAACTTTTTTATACAATTAACTCATATTTAAATTTCTTGGTCAAAACAATCTAGTTTTAGCTTCAATTTTTTTAATCAAAAATCAACTAGTAAGTATAACATTAAATATTATTATTTCATATTTTTTTACGGTAAATTAAGTATTAACATTGTTAATTTGTTAATATAATTTTACATGTCTCTTTCAATTTTACATTTGAATTTTAATAAAATTGACTCATGTGCTTCTTTTGGTTTTACATTAAATTATAAATATAAGAATTTAAAAATTCAAATTACATTAAAATAAGTAATAATAAATAATAGTAATCAACTATTTTGCATTTAGGCCCTAGTTTTCAACAAATTATAGTAGATTGTTGAAAGTTGAAACATATTTCGTTTCAAACCGTCAAATTGGTCGGACCAAACTATTTTTATTTGATTTGGCCGGTTTGGTTTCGATAAATTATTTGGCCGGTTTGGTTTGAAAATTTTTTAAACCGTACCTATTCGTTTGGTCGAAATTTTGCTTCGAAACCGGCCAAACCAAACCGCGAACACCCCTAAACACCATCATCGAAAGAATCACGAAAATGGTATGGCACGCGTTCTTTTTCAGCATCAAAGATTTCAAGAAACCTTTCACAAGCACTTGAACCTCAGACCAACATGATCCCAACTAAAAACACTTGTAATGGTGGAGCTGCTACGCACTCAGATTAATTTAATTCAACCCACATTTTCAGCCACAACAATGGTGTTCTCAACTCCCACCGCTCTCCCACAATTCTGTTTTTTCGACGAATGAAGCAGGCGTTAACAACCACTTCTGTTAAAAGAATAGAAGCTATGTTGCTCCAACCGAATTCACAAACTCTGTAGAGGTTCTTAGGGTACATGGCACGATATTTTTTCATTACGAACTTGATTGCTTTAATATAGATAATTACATTGCTTATCCAAATAATTTTAAGGATGACTATGGCATCAATTAGAGATCCGAAGAATGAAGGTTTGTGTATCTTTGATGAAGATTTCACCATTTATGGAATATTATGTAATCTTATTTTCGTTGTTTAATTCATCTGACTCCATTTCTCTACGATGTGTGATGGGCTGAAGCTGAAGTGTTGATATATATTGAAAGTGGGGAGAGGGTTATATTATTTTCGAATTTGTTTTTCGTTTCTTTTGTAACATAAAACTAGATTTATACTTGTGCAATGCACAAAATAATTTTTGCATATATATCTTTTAAGAATTTTTATTTCAAATTTCTTAAATGCATTAAGTTATTGAAAAAAAAAATATTCCATAATACTTAAATAAGAATGAATTCATGTAGTTTAATTATTTGTACTTGGTCAATAGTTCATGTAAAATTTATTCTCTGTGTTAATAAAATAATGCAATATTCACATTAAAAACCATTTCCATACATTTTATTAATGTACTTCTTTGAGAAACAATAATGTAGATAGTTTGCATCGAATTGATATAACTAAATAATTGTTTAACGGTTGATCAAGTCGAGCACATTGTATCTTAAAAAATAAGTAATTAAACAGCCTTCCCCATTGATTATGCATATAACCACTAACCGATCTACTGTCTACATGTATCAAAGGGGCTCCAGCCTCTCTTAACGCAAAATTTTCCGATTTTAATAGTACAATAATCTAATATTTTTATCAGTAGTCTCATTCATTTTGAGTAAATAAAGAAAAAACAATGGTTACATAGGTTAAAGATGTGGATCAACATAAAACATTTCATTTTTTTTCAATTTTGTAATTTTTGTTATATAAAATCTAGCCAAACCCCCTAACAAGAATTTATGAATCCAAACCAAATAATGTCACATTACAATTCAAGTTTAACTTGCGAATCAAAATGCAGCCTGTCGAGAAATATGCATTTACAATGTTTGGGATCTTTCACCATTATATCATATAGTTTATTTGAAATTTACAATCAATCTAGAATTATCATCTACTTCTAAATTGCTATCAATTTAAAATTTTACTATTCCTGGCATATCGAATTTAAAATCAATAAGTTTCACTACTTTTTTGTGTATGAAGAATTTAATTTACACATATGAGAAGTTTTAAATAAGTTTTATATATACATATATAAAATAAAGGCAAATTCTTAGATAAGACGGTTTCATCATTTTTATTGTGAGACGAATTTAATGATAATTTAATTTATTAAAATTATGTATTTTTTTATTGCAAATGATGTATTTCTTTGTTACAAATAATGTAATTTTTTACACAGAAAAAAAATATAATGATTTATTTAATTTATTAAAATAATGTATTTTTTTTATTGCAAATAATGTATTTCTTTGCAGCAAATAAAGTAATTTTTTAAAATAAAGTGATATATTTAATTTATTGAAATAATGTATTAAAATCATTTGATAAAACCAACTCTAAAGAGACCAACTCTAAAATAAATTGAATACAATAGGTGTCATTAAAAAAATCTCCGCAGAGCAAATATAGTATATTATTAATTTAAACAATCGTTTTCAAAAGATTGATGTTACATATCAAAGATGAGTTTTATAAATAATTAAATAGGCCTACATGAATTTCCCACAAAACCTATATATTTTACAAAGTTTCAAAATAAATAAAAGACTGACTAATTATAAATATCTATTATATCTTTATCTTGAGAGAAGAAAAAATGGAAAAGCAAAGAAAGGGAAATCTGTGGAACTTTTTTTGATTTTTTTTCCCTAGTCGCCGACCCCACATTCATTTAATATCTAATTTTATCCATCATCGCGAGCGCCCACTGTTTTCGTATAAAATAACACTACTACGTAGATCTACGGCTCACGATCCCAGCTGCACATTCCAAAACCTTCCATCAACGGTCAATAACTATCTGCCACCACCCCCGTATAAAAATAAATAAAAAATATCTCATCCTTATCCAACACTAAAATTTGTTCTTCAAGATATTAATCATCAACGCCTCCTTACAAAAACACACACCAGCATCAGATCAATAATCAATTAGATCAAGAAAAGAAAATATGCATATTCAAACAGTGCCATTGAATTGCTCCGTAAGCGCTTTTGGTGTTGATCCCAAGTGTTCGAGATCAGCAAGAAGCAGTTCTGCCGTTCGTTGTTCTGTTTCAAGAAGCAATGCTTACATACCAAAGCTGGAGCCTTTCAGCAGAAACAAGTTAGATAGGGCTGTTAAAGAGCCCCCTTTGATTCAGAAAGCTGAAAATCAAATCGCAGGCAAGGTTTCATCTTTGTTTCGAATCTGATATGCCTTGACTGGATAATTTTTTGGGTTTCTTGATCTATTTCTTTTATGGTATTATATAGATTAGAGTTGATCTTGATTTTGATGTTCTGTTCCGATTCTTAACGTTTCTTTTTACATATTGTTCAGATTATTGTGTGACTCTCGAAGGTGATGACTCTTATAGCTGCTGGAAGGCCTACTTTGAACTCAAAGATCTTGAAGTTAGTTCTTTTTCTGAAACCCTTAGCTACTCCATACTAGATGAGTTGTTAGATCGTCTTAGTCTTGATTCTTTGAAGTAATTCGGATCTGGGCTTATCATGATAAACTGGTAAGCTTTTGGATGAAATATATAGTCAAAGTAACATTTTGGTGACGTGATCCAGAAAGAGGAACCCAAGGAAGAGGTGGAGAGGCTGATAATGGAGGCAGGAGGAGTGAAATCACTCATCAGCTGTGTACATGGGGTTGCAGGCATTCACAAAACCAAGAAAGACTGTGGGGAGTTGCCAAAGCCCACCAACATTGAGAGCACTGGACCATGCCCATGTCCGGTCCCTGATGGATTGCCCAAATCATCGGAGGAGCTCGAGGAAGAAGAGAAAGCTCGCATGCCGGATTCTCCTTTCACGAGATTGCTTAGAGCTAGAGGAAGATGCGCTGCTTGGTATTCTGAGAATGAGACCCTTTGAAATTCATCCAAACATTATGTGGTGTAGACTAGAAGCTTGTGGCTTGGATATATAAATATATGTATATATAGTGTGATTAGATTATGATATGCTTTGATGAACTGAGGTATTGGTATCAACTTCATAATATAGATGTATACTATGATTAGTAAATAAAGTATGTGATTGAGAATGGATGGAGAGAAGAGGATGTAAAAAAAGGGTCTATATTTAGGCATTTGATGGAAAGAAATGAGAGAAACCTCAAAAGTTGTGGTGGTGAGAAGAAAATGGCGGTATACCTTCACAAAATAGGTGTGTTACCATCCATAAAACACGCAACAATGCATCAAGTAGCCTGCATTCTACAATAAGCGGCCTTGGGCTTGTTGAGGGGGGGTGGTTAAGCATGACGAACCCTCGGAAAATAGATGCTTATGCATGTTTTCTACTCGCGTGTCTCTTACTCTACGGCGCACCCGCGCAGGGCCACGACCACGACCACGACCCTCCCAAGAATAATGAGTTCGTGAACAGCAACAACAACAACAATAACATCAGACTGAAACAAGCTTACGATGTATTCCAGGCGTGGAAGCGGGCCATCTACTCCGATCCCAACAATGTGACTCATAATTGGGTCGGCCATGATGTCTGCTCCTACACAGGCGTTTTCTGCGCGCCGGCGCTTGATGATCCGACCATCACCGTGGTTGCTGGTGTCGATCTGAACCATGCAGATATCGCGGGACACCTCCCTCATGAGATCGGGAACCTAACCGATATCAGTCTCCTCCATTTGAACTCCAACAGGTTTTGTGGGATTGTTCCCGACACCATCAGGAGGCTGACGATTCTTCACGAGCTGGATTTGAGCAACAACCGCTTCGTCGGGCCTTTTCCGGAGGTTGTCCTGACCCTGACGAAACTGAAGTTTCTCGATCTCAGGTTTAATGATTTTGAAGGGGCGTTGCCTGATGCGTTGTTCGAGATGGATTTGGATGCCATCTTTTTGAACAGCAACAGGTTTCATTCGGCAATCCCGGAGAATATAGGCAACTCCCCTGCTTCTGTGGTGGTGATTTCTGATAATAAGTTGATGGGATGCCTCCCGAGGAGCATCGGAGGTATGGGTGGGAAGTTGGATGAATTCATCGCGTCGGGGAATTCGCTGTCGGGATGCCTGCCGGAGGAGATCACGCTGCTGAACACGACGACGGTGTTCGACATCAGCAACAACGACTTCATGGGGGATTTGCCTGTGGACATGGAATACATGCAGGGTCTGGAAATCATGAGCATTGCGAGGAACAAGTTTAGAAGCAAGATGCCTGGGGCTGTTTGCACGCTGCCGAATCTGCATAACTTGTCGTTCGCCTTCAATTACTTTGATGCCAAGGATGAAGCCTGCGATCCGGAGGCGTTGCCGGAAGTGATGTTCGATGAGGCCCAGAACTGCATAGCTGGAGAGGAGGAGCAGAGACCGCACGAGGAGTGTGAGGCGGTGTTGAGGATGAAGGTGGATTGCAAGTCTGCAGGCTGCCGAGCGCCGCACGTTCGAGAGTCGCCCAAGAGAGACCCCCCTCATGTCGAGCCCAAGCCCCAACCAGAGTCGGAAATGCCTGCTTCTGCTCCTGCTCCACCCAAATCTCAACCACCACCAACTGTCCACTCTCCGTCGTCTCCTCCGAGCGTCCATTCTCCACCACCAACGCCCGTTTTCTCTCCACCACCACCTGTTGTTCACTCCCCGCCTCCACCAGTGCACTCGCCGCCTCCGCCACCAGTCTTCTCTCCGCCCCCACCAGTGCACTCACCACCTCCGCCACATGTCCAATCTCCACCTCCACCAGTGCACTCGCCACCTCCGCCACATGTCCAATCTCCACCCCCACCAGTGCACTCACCACCACCACCACATGTCCAATCTCCACCTCCACCGGTGCTGTCTTCCCCACCGCCACACGTCCAATCTCCGCCCCCGACACCCGTTTTCTCTCCCCCGCCACCAGTCCACTCTCCACCCCCACCACCCGTCCACTCTCCGCCCCCTCCAGTGCACTCGCCCCCGCCACCAGTCTTCTCTCCGCCACCACCACCAGTGCACTCACCCCCACCACCAGTCCACTCACCGCCCCCACCAGTGCACTCACCCCCTCCACCAGTCCACTCTCCGCCCCCACCGGTGCACTCACCCCCACCACCAGTCCACTCGCCGCCGCCACCAGTCTTCTCTCCACCACCACCACCACCAGTCCACTCTCCGCCCCCACCACCAGTCTTCTCTCCGCCTCCACCTGTGCACTCCCCACCTCCACCATCACCACCGCCACCAGTCCAATCTCCTCCCCCTCCACCACCACCGCCTGCTTTCGCACCGATCGATCTGCCAACCAACTTGGGCGCTCATTACCAGTCTCCCCCTCCACCAACTATCTTCGGCTACTAATGAACAAATTTGTAATTTCAGTCTGATTAATATCCTGTTGTTACACTTCAAATATTAATGCAACTACTCGAACTCAATTTCTACGTCTCTCTCTTATTATTTTCAACTTTATTCTTACACGCATGCCACAAACAAAACCTTATTTTATATTTATACATACCAACATAAATTTCTTCCCATGTAACATTTAATTACATACCCTCTAAATATAAAAAGATGAAAGTATATAAAAAAAATATATTGACCAGCTTCTAAAAACTCTTCAAATTTTTAATGAGGATGTTATTTATTCAATATTATTGAGGAGAATTGATATTGTATATCATGTTATCTTAGGATGATCTAATGGTTTAGTGATACATTTAAACTTAAAATTTCACCATTTGCAGATCAAATTAAACAACCTTATTGTTAATTATTAAAACTTCATACCCTCATTCATATATTTCCTATTAATTATATATATATTTTTTTATTTTGTGTTGGAATAAGGCTCGTATTAATTCTTGAACCATTCTTATAGGAACATATTAAATTTAACATAACTATTTGACCTATTAAAAAATATTTAAAAAAATAGATTTTTGGTACCTTGAAGCAAACCCAAAACGACGCAGTTTAGATCTTCGTTGCATTGAAGAACACGTTAAATTAGATCACCTTACGATGGCACGGAGCTTTCATTTCAAACTGAAACACAGAAATTGATTCCCCAAATTGGTTTGAATCCAATTTCATTTTTAATTCAACTCATCGAAAATTATCTTTTTGTTAATCTTCGTTTTGCTTTTTGTTAATTCAGTCTTCATGGCTGACGACCCAAAGAAATCTGTATCTGAAGCGACGCCCGAAATTGAAGAGAGTCCCGCCCCCGAGCCAAAGAAACCATCTCCGATGAACGAAGCAGGTGGCGGATGGGGCGGATGGGGGCTTTCGCTTTCGTATCTTTCGGATCTTCAAAAAGCTGCTGCCGAGGCCGCTGAAGAGATCTCTCGCAATGTACGTATTTTTTGCTTCGGGTACCGATGTTTGCTTTGAGATTTTTCTCTCCGGAGTGTTTTTTCTAGTGCTTTTTTACTTATTTGTGAAAGGATAATGGCTGTTACTTCTTTATCTCTTTCGAGATGAGAATCTTAAACTATGATTTAGGGGTATTAATGAGGTATTAAAGGTTATTAATTTTTACTGATAATGGGTTTACTGGCTTTAATGTTGTAGTTTATCGAGTGCGCATTTTATACATTATGTTTGTTGAACTTGTATATTATATTTTGCTGCAGTGGGTTGCTGCTTCTTATAGTCAAATTTGCATATATGTTGTAAGTTTTCAATTTGTGTAAATATGGACAGGACTAGAAACTTATTCCAATCTCATAATTGTTTCTCTTCCAAAGTTATCTGTTTGTCATTTCTAATATTAGAGTAGCCAAGGAATAGTTTAGGATATGATTGTTGGGACGACTCCATTGATAGATTCTGGTATATGGAGACCCTGTGATGCAAGATATATTGATGGTATCTAGTATTCTAGTGCATGATAATAATCAGCACTAATATATCCGGACATATGTCTTTTGAATGCAGTGTTTCTTTAATTGTTAGTTTTTTCTTCCTGAGTTCATGAAGATAAAGTCTGGCTGACTTGGAACTGGATAATTTACTTTGGATAGACATGTATCACATTAGTCATGGATTAGTTTGCTGGATAGAGCACTTTTATACTCTCGGACAAATTTCCTGTGGCATCATAATATGGATTTTGCAACAAGTAGTTCATTTACTTGAATAATATATTGAAGTATATAAACCTTTGGAGGTGTACTTTTAAAAAAAAAATTCGAATTAGCAAATCTATCTACCATTTGGTTGGTATGTATACAGTGAAAATCTTCTCTTAGAATACAGTAAGGACTCTGAGACACTCTAAAGACCCCTTATTAATTACTTGATATCATTAATATTCTATTACAACTGCTTTTTTATTGACCTATTTACTTCAATTAACTCAAGTCCAGACACCTAATGCATAAACCATCTTTAAGTTTCTTTGTTGACACTCAAGCCATTTCATATGACTTTTGTTTGAGTTGTATGCTATTGTGAATGCAGGCTGTTGAGGTTGCCAGGACAGCAGCAAAGAGCATTTCAGAGACAGTGGCTGAAGATCCAGAATCTTCGAAGGAAGAAGACTCGGTTGTGTCTGCAGTGGAAGAGCAAACTGATGATGAGACTGATACGCGACGGAAAGATGCTCTGAATAATCTAGAGAAAGCTAGTGAGGAATCCTTCCTTAGCCAAGTAGGTGATGGGAAATTTAATATTTATGAAATGACCAAACGCATAGATCTTAAATGAAATGTTATCTGGAATTTATGCAAGAATGTGCCCAGTTGCTCTTTGAAATGCTAGTTTCCATATTTTATATGCAATTACATGCTGTAAATGCAGGGGTTGAAGGTTATTGATACATCTGTGGAAACTTTTGCCTCAGGAGCTTGGCAAGCTCTTGGAAGTGCATGGAAAGGGTGAGCTATTCTAGTTTACATTCATTTACTGATAGTGTAAATTCTTTTGACATGGTTGCACATTGATTGGTTACATCTACTGGAAAACTTGAAAGGTTGTTGAATTGGTGCTAAGAGCCTTCTTTATCCAAGGCTGTACTTAAAATACAATCTTCAAGGGTTTTCTTTTTGGGATTGGTACTTGTGAAGACTTTAATCCAAAACATTTTAGCCAAGTGTATCAGTTTTGATTTTGTGATTTATGAATTGATACAGACATGTTTCCGAAATATATGAAAATTAAATGAAAACAATAACATTTCGTTAGGTTACTGTTTAATCCCTGGAGTCCACAGAAGATTTAATGTAATATATGTAACGCAAAGAGGCTTTTGATAGGAGATTGTGTTGGAAGATTTGATTGATAATGGGAACCAGTGACTTATATCCCTTTGTTGAGACATCATTGTAGAGGGTTCTGGAGGTAAAGGCAATGAGATTTTGGTCTAGCAACACAAAATTGTGGATATTTTGCTTTGATACACAAACTTTGCACCTGTTTTGGTTTTTGCAGTTGAGGTCTAATTTTGGTGAAGTTGAATCATCAATTTTTGCAGAATTGAATTTGTTAAGGAACTGGCTGGTCCTCTTCTCATTTCTCAATGAACTAGGTGATGAAAAAGTTGATATATTTAGGCTATTTCTGTATGAGGCTGTAATTCAACCTTATGTCAAAATCAAAGCAATTGTGAAGTGTGTATAGTTAAAAACCGAAATTTCAAATTGTGTGCAAAACTAAAAAAATTTGCCAAATTTGTGTATTTGAAGCAAGTATCTCCATTTTATTTGGTGCTACAACCACTTTTAAAAGGAATGCCGATTTCTGACCCTTAGTCGATTTCTCTATCTCCTAGAATTGAGAATTCAGCTACAAATTTAGCTGATTCAATTCAACATGGTGGTCTACCCGGCGCAGCTGGTCCTGTTGCTCCATCTCTATTAGAGGTTTGGCTTGCATCTCTTTTGCTCCTGCTTTTTGCCTTATTTTGGAGTTTGTTTTCATTATCGCAATTGTGTGCAGACTGGAAAAGCTTTTACATCAAAGAGTATGCGAGTCCTAGAGCAAGTTGGAAAAGAGACAATAGATCTTTTAATTTCTGAAACTGGGATACTAGTTGACAGAAAGCCTGATGCTAATGAAGATGAAGATCAATTATTTGAAGAAATTTCATTTGATCGGTGCTTTTATATTTATGGAGGTCCAGAACAGTTGGAGGTATCCTCTAGCCTCTACATATCTGTATAGACATTTAGTTCCCAGGTTGTTTCAAATATTTATGTGATCTTTCTTGTAGGAGTTGGAGGCGTTATCCAACCATTATGCATTACTATATAACCGAAGGAAGGCTAAACTCTCTTCCGAAGAAAAATCTATTTATGACGGAAAGTTGAAAGAAGTCCAAAGCATATTTGACTTGTTCACTGAACTTGATGGCAATGTTACAAATTCAGAGAAAGGGAAGGAAAAAGAAGCTGGAAATGATGACAGCATGATTGAATTGAAAAAATTGCATGATTCCAGTGTTCGCAAGGCTGCTGAATTGGCTGCTGGGTAAATTTCCTTTTGAATTTGTATCTTTATATATTCAGATTGCCAGTGATCTGTTGTAGGTGTTAAGTGTGTGATATTGCGAATTAAGAATTTGCTGAGGTTGTGGTTAGTCTTTGAACTTACATTATGTGGTGGATTTCATGTGTTCTCAATAGATTAGTTCTGATGGGTTATGGCTGAACTTTAAACTTCAGATGAATCTTTAAGTTTATGTTTTGAAAATGGCGATTGACTGTGTATATCCTGTTGTTTCTCAATGAAGTATAGCCTTAACACTTATTTGGAATAGTTGTTTACATTATTGTGATGATACCACATCCACAGTGCTGAATATTTCCTGTCATTTTCCTTAGCATAAGCATCCTACATAAACTTTTAGATTCTTGGAGTTGAAACAAGGCTTTAAACTATGGAGCTAAAAGCGCTTCTGATATTTTGCAGTTTTGCCAATGCCTTGACTGGACTGGCTCCAAATGATATTATCGAGCGAACTTCTGGAAGGCTTGATATTATTCATTCAGAGGGTGTTCATGTATGCAAATGAATTGTTTTGATATACCATTGAATGGTTAAAAAATTAATCTTGTATTACTAATTCATCCCATGCTCTCATCTTTTACAGAGGCTTTCCGAAATTTGCTGTTTTGCGGTAACTCAACTTCTGATGCTCGGGAAGTCCATCATATCCAATGCAAGCAAATTGCAGGATGAGGAGGAGACTGTGGAGGAACCCATGAAGATTGATTGGCCAGAGGATTCTGTGGAAAGAGCTAAGATTATCAGAACAAAGGCACAGTCAATGAGGGAAAATATGGAAGCGATTTTAAATGGTTTCATTACTGGTAAATATATCTTCGATTTCCTTACCTTAGATTTCCAAATGGCATTAACTTAAGTTGTCCTGTTTCTCTGTGCTCAGGCATATCGGATGTAGCAGAATCCTATGCAGCAGCCATGAAAAGTGAGTCCGAAGGTCTTACCGAGAAGTCGATACAAGAAAAGGGGAGTATGTTGATGGAAAATCTCCGTGCTGATCACAGCACTGCTGTGGGTAAAATGCAGGATGGGCTTCAATACTTGAGTTACTTGGTTGTGTCTACCTCAATGCCTGCTGCTTGATTGTCAGGAAAATCTTTACTTGCTTGCAATAAAGCATACCCAGAGACACCCTACCCTTATTAGTTGTGTGTAAATAGACTCAGTTCGATTAGCCTTGCCACGTTTGTGTAATTCGAATTCCGAATTGTCTTGCTTGCCGTCGGCAGGTTATTTTCACTCCCGCTCTTTTTTTCTCAGGGAAGAAAATACATTCAATGACGTTTGTACTATCTTCTTAATTTGTTGCATTATCAACCCACTTTGAATATATTCTTGTGATTATTTTGATTATATTAAAATGCTTCAAAACCACTCCCAAGTTTCTGAGTCGATCATTGTAGGGGGGGAAAAGAAAAGCAGATAAGTTTTAGCAAATAAAACATCATCGTTAAGATTTGCATAATCAGATTGATCTCTTTCTAGAAATACAAGTGCATACACCTAATAATTCACCAGACCAAAAAATGAAATAACACAAATTCAGTATTATTGAACTTGTCATCGAATTCAACTTCTCTAAGCAGTTGGATCCGATCATTCAAAATGAAATCCTCAGATAATAGTCATGTTAGAGGAGAGAGGCAAACAAGATGTGAATGACTTCAATGCAGCAGCATACTATAGCTAAAAGTAACAATCAGTGATGTTGTTTCCCAGTTCTGCAGCTCTCTCCTCTGCAAAAAAAAAAAAAAAAAAAAAAAAAAGGTATACTCTGGCATTGCTGGTAGATCATCAAACTCAGATTGTCTTGTTTGGAAAACTGATGTTCACAAAAGTCGTCAGGATCATCATCATTTGTTTGTAACAATGGATCCTCTGCCATCTCATGGCATATAGCCACATTTTTCCAGAGCTCCTTTGTGGATAATATACACAATCCAGCACATTGCAATTCAAGACCAAATCTGGGTGGAAATAGGTGACCACAATTCCAGAATCAGCATAAAAAAGGCTTTGACAAGGCTGGACCATTTAAAATTACTGCATTAATGGTCAGTCTATCCACCAATCGGAGCTTCAATAGAACTGATTTCCCTCCACTCTTCATGCACCAGTCTGAAGAGCCCACCGATCTAGATAACTATCAGCAGATGGGAGGCTACTGCTAGACCGAGATTTACCCCTCCACGATATAACAATGAACTTACTCCAGAGTTTCAGATATTTTCGTGTTCTTGGATTCAGTTTGTAGGGATGGAAGATTATTCATTTTGTCAGCATCCATCACATCTGCACCATTCTCATCAAAAGAAACAACTGAAGTACTACCATTGGAAGAAAACAATTGAATTGCTGAAGAGCTGATGGATGATGAATTGACTTCAATGTCAGCAGCAGGACTCTCAAGATAACCTCCATTGCCGTTGAGGTTTTCACTGGTCGGCTGATGGATAGGACTTGTACGCCTGCGCTTCACCTTAGACTGATCCTCAGCTTGGGACGCCACGGTCTTACTAGAACACTGGTTCACATCATCTATTAGCTTATCGGGGCTGCCCATTGATGGCTCAGAAGTTTGCTGCTCTGTCGTATTTCCTTTGTTCTGGGTAAACTCAGTACCAATTTGCATACTCAACTGCATCTGTACCCAAATGGCTAAAGAAGCAGCATGATCACGAAGCAAAGAATCAAATTGAGTGCAGTGCAGCATATCTATCAAGGCCTGACTGTACTGGAACATACTCATAGATGGGGTAACAGACCCCTTATCACGACAAAACTTGATCATTTTGAATACATGCTCACACAAGTTCCCCAGATTTGCCCAACTACAATCACAAATTGCATACTCTGAACCAGGGTTCCATACTACATGAGTTGAACTTTGATCATTCAGCCCAATAACTTTAGCACATTTACCTTCAATGACTACATTAGTATCTGAGATCCTTAATGATTTCCTCCAAGCTGTTGGACCACTCATCCACTCATCCTTCCGGTATCGTGCAAAGTTCTCTTTCCAAGAGTACTCATCAAGCCAGAAAAAAGAATGCACTTTAGTGCAAAGCTTATATACTAGCCAATCAGCACGTTGGTAAACAGTCTGATCTTTTTCATTCAATAACCTAAGCTTCAGCTGTTTGTGATAGAACTCCATAGCTGCACAGGTCTCTTGGCTGGCAAGAGGAAGGGTCTTCATTGCATGTGCCCACATTCCTGGCCAGAACAATTCAATGAAAATCAAATAGAATTCATTTTTGAGGATAGGGTTGAGAATAGAGAACTTGAGGTGAAAGTGCCAGCATTGAACAACTTCGAACAAGCATATATAATAATTGGATTTAATTAAATTTGTTTGAAATGGATAGGAAAATGGAAGTTCACTATGCAGAGTTTGCGAGTAAAAGGAGCAGTAAACAAACCTGATACAATTCACTAGAACAAATTATATAGGCATTACATCTACTTATCTTTCGATAGTAAAACAATTACCTATTCTTGGGAACCACGTTGCCTTGAAGTAGTCCATAAACTCTTCAGCATCTACAGAGTTTTCCATGAAGCCTTTAAAAGCATCATCAGCATCAGTTCCTTTGCATAATTTATTTACAGCCTGGCCAAGGTTTTTTAACATTTCAGCACGCTTTCCCATATCTGAGCATCTCTTTATCAAATTTTTATGCCATGCATGACGAACACGCCAAAAGCATATCATTACTGAGCATTGAAAAACTTCCCTACGAACAAAACAACCAAAATATTACGTACCTACAAGCAATTGAAGATAAGTAATGAAAAAACAAGAAACAAGGAAGGCAGACAACATTGACCACTCTTTAATTGGATGATATTATCACAATAAATCAAAATTTCCCAACTAACTTTTGAACTGATCATGAAACCTAGAATAAGATGTTAAAGAAACATCAACTGAAAGATACCCATAATGATTTCTCCACCAACAAGAATGCAGAAACCCTAATTTAATATTGGATGTAGATAAAGAATAATTAATACAGACACTAAAGACTAGCAATAAAAATGAAGAACTATAAGGTTCCAGAATTCAGAAAAGATCAAGATAATCCGGAACTAAACAATAATACTATTTTAAGCATGCATGAATCAGACATATAACTGACGTGAGAGATGAAGACTTTCAGGCATACCTTATTGCTAGGATATCAGCAGAAGGCTCATCAACAATAAATCCAGCCAACTTCCACGTAGGGTCTTTTGCAAGGACTCTATTGTGGAGGTACCGCATCCATCTGTATGCATCTCTGCTTGCAAATCTGGGAGTAATGATCCAGGCCACGGGAATAGCCTTGTTTTCAGAGTTGAAAACAACAAGGCTGTGTACAGGATACTGAATTGTATGCAACAGAAAAACAGAGTTAGAAGCAAAATATTTGGGCTACAGTACTACACTTAGACCACTGAACAGAAGGATGGTAAGTGAAGAAAGACCTTTAGCTTATTTGAACCAAATCTTGAATCATAAACCAAAAGGCGGCAATTGCCAAATTGGATCATTTGTTGCAGCTGCCACTCTGTTTGGATTCCAAGAGTAAATGGGCCAGAATCAGAGACATTTTCATAAAAGAAAATGTTAGACTGCTGCCTTTCAACCCACATGCTAATGCTGACTGTGTCATCCTCATCAAGCTCGTATGTTGATCGTCTAATACTCCTCTCTTGTCTACGAACATATCTATGTGTCAGAAGGTCATCCCTATTACATGGACCTCCTTGTTTCTCTACAGATTCATTGTGTCTCTGCATGATGGTTTCCACAGAGACCCCAACATATAGGAGGGACAAAACCCGGAGGCGGAGCTCTTCTGAAATATAAGGAGCATACATAGCACGAGTACCTGTAGCTTTCTTGTCTTGTGGACCATGACATGGCAATCCTTTCTTATCAACATGCTTATGTTGATTATATATAATGAGTGCCACAGAAGGCTCTGCCATTAAGCGTTTAACAATAAAGTGGCAGGTACAGCCCCTCTTGGTATTTGGTCGACCAGCAGATTTCTTTTTCGCAACATAAGTATTTCGACTAGGACGTACAACGCCACCTTTTCTATGATCATCTGGACCAAAGGAGCACCAGTACCTACGAATTTTCATCATGTTAAGGATGTGATGAAAAAAGTGACCATGAATAGCATTTAAATTACACAAGGTGAAATAAAATAAAAGTAATAATAGGTATGAAACAGATCAAGACTTACAATATATACTCAAGGATTCCATCAACTTTAGGTTTATAAGACATCTTCTGAGTTTTTCTCCTCCTTGCCTCGACGTGGAATCTAGTTGGGCATTCTTTATTATTCGACTCTCCTCTAACAAAATCATCAACTCTAGAAAATGGTATCAGAGCAAGTCTATCTATATTATCAGACCAACCTTCCACCTTTGACCACACAATGTCACTGGAAGAGAACTCCAAGGTAGGAGGATTCTGTACAGGTAGGGAGAGAATCTCATCCCATCTAGCCATCTGCAATGTAAGAATAAAAAATATACTTAACAGACTAGTTCTCTAGACCACAATGTACAATGCCAGATATATACGAAACATAAGAAGTGTAAAGCTCCAGTCTTTGACCAGAAAATCTCTTTTGTAACAAGCAACATTAATTGAAGCATCAAAATCGTGAAAACCAAAACCAACACTAGAATCTTTGGACAAACTGCTGGTACTTGAGAAGTGAAACTACTGCAAATTAGCTGGATAGTACTTTGTTAGCCCCAAATATTTGTCTTCTACTAAGAACAAGCAACTGCACAAATTATCTAGGCGAAATCATACCATCTAGAAGATAATTATTTCCACAAATACACTCACTGACACAAACAATATGACAGGTAAACGAATAAGAGGGTGGGGATTTCTTTCAAAATTTAAACCCTCTGTACAAAACAACCCATTATCAATCAACAATTAATATTAATCTCCTACGACAATTTCTACGAGAAATTAAATACATTAACTTCATTTTTAAATTCCGCCGGTCTAATTTCATCACAGATATCATAATTTGTTGAATTTATGCCTCTAAAACAACTTTCCACATTAAGTCATGCACCAATTCGAACAAGAACATACTCACAACAACACGAAACTAAACGAAATATGGTTCGGATTAATATTCACTGACGAAAAATCTCGGCCAAACCACCAAGTAAGGTTTTAAATTTTTTTAAACCAAAAAGGGCAAAATAATTTAGCTAAACCAAACCGGCCAAACAGCATAAAATTCCGTTCAGTCCGGCCAGTTTTGCGGTGTAATATGACACCTGTTAAGAAGAATTCGAACAAGTTTACATTATACAAATGAAAAATTCGCAGCTACATAAAGTCATACACCACAACGCTGTATTATAATCAAAGAAAGAAAAATGGAGAATCTATAACAGAAACAAATACAATAAATAAAAATGCAGCCACAAACTAGAATTTCTGCATATCAACTTAATTGGAGAAATTCTAAGAGAATCTATAACAAAGGTGTCAAGAACAAGCTGCAGTTGCAATTAACAAAATAATTCATACCTCTCAGTTGCAGGAACAAGCTGCAGCGACGGGGCGACTGGCGTGGGGAGGCAGCGACGGCCGAAGAGGTTGGGGGCGGAAGCAACGAGCAAGAGTCGACTGTAGTGATTGCGGGCGACCAACACAAATTCAGCTGCAGTAAAAAAAATTACACGGATAAAAACGTGAAATGGCGCACATAATTAAAAGAAATTGGCAAAACCTTCATGTAAAAAAAAAAAGGAAAAAACAAAAAGTATTGGTTGCAATCATGAAAGAGAGGGGATTAAATAAAAGTAGAAGATGAGATGAGAGTGAAGAAACCTTTGTGAATTGTGATTATGAAAATGCGTTGAGGCAGTGAGGTTTTGACGTGAAAAAAAAAAAAAAAAAAACCCTCATACATCATAATATTAATTAACATATTTTTATTTATTCAGCAAAATTATGGTAATAATATTTGGGCTTGTTGGGCCTTCTTACCATTAGAAAAGGCTTCACCTCCGAGATTTCGATCCTTCCCATCATCCAAAAATGAAAATTCTGATAAAACTTTATTTCTCTTAATTGTTTTCTTCTTTATACTCCCATTATTTGGTCCATATTTCTTTTTTTGGGTGTCTCATTTATATGGTCCATTATCTAAATTTAGTAGTATTATTTTTTGCATGTGTTTACAAATTTATCCTTATAAATTGAACATAATTAATAAAGTTATTATTAATAGTTATTGCTAAATAAGGGTAATTCAGAAAATTAGTTCAAATATTTAATGTATTCATAAATGAGTTTTAACATCTGTGCAAGTTAAATAAGGACCAAATAAATGAGACGGAGGGAGTATAACTTTGTATTTAAATAAAGGGAAACCTAAAAATCTTACCCATTGTATTTGTCAACTTTAAAACTTACCTTAATTTTTTTTAATTTAAGTTAGAACTTAATACTTGACAAATTAGGGAAACTTATGTCAATTTTATCCTTATATTTATTTATTTTTGATTAAATATACCTAAGTGATTGATGAGACTGAAAATACGCTAAGTTATACATTATAAAAACACAAATCTGATTATAAATTAATCAACTTTAATATTGTGATTCAACCTATTTTTAATCTCGTCAATCATCTGAGATATTTTTAACTAATAAAAGCAAATATTTGGATAAAGTTCTATAATACGAAAAAAGTTAGGTAATTTTCTCTAACTTATCGAACATTGAGATATTTTTTTATGAAAAAATTAAAATAAAATTTAGAATTAATCAATAAATTCATATTTTTGCTTAAATATGTATACAAAGAAAACAAAAGATGGAATGAAAAAAATAAAATAAAAATTCTACTGCGTGTTGTTGTTATAGATTTTGACATGCAAGAAAACTAAATAAATAAAAATAGTAAACCATGATTCTGGTTGCACAACTTTCCAATAACAAAGTCCAAATCCCAGCACATTTTATCATCATCATCGTCATCACTCTTATAAACTTCCAAACTCCA
Organism: Plectranthus barbatus; assembly: GCA_026898455.1. Lineage (NCBI taxonomy): Eukaryota > Viridiplantae > Streptophyta > Magnoliopsida > Lamiales > Lamiaceae > Plectranthus > Plectranthus barbatus. The sequence continues at coordinate 274,130 of JAPKLW010000422.1, forward strand.
ATAATCGCTCAAACATTTTCCAGATTCTAAGCCATGGTTGAAGTTGGCCTTGAGTTCATCTTGCCCCCCGAGCACAGGCCTGAGTTGCAGACCGTCGAAGCCCAAAACATCCCGTTAATCGATCTCTCACCCTTGAATAATTCCCCCAACCACTCCGATGCCCTCCAAGTTTTAGTTGCAGAGATCGGCAATGCCTGCCGAAATTGGGGATTCTTCCAGGTCATCAACCATGGAGTTCCTCCAAAATGCCGCGAGAAGATTGAATTCGCGTCGAGGAAGTTCTTCAAACTGCCGAAACAGGAGAAGAAGGAGCTGAGCAGAGACGAGACCAACCCTTACGGATACTACGACACCGAGCATACTAAAAACGTCAGGGACTGGAAGGAGATCTTCGAGTGCACGGCTCCAGATCCGGTCATCCTCCCGGCTTCCCATCTTCTTCACGATACGGAGCTCAGAGAATTCAGCAATAAGTGGCCTAATAGCCTCCCAGAATTGAGGTCAGTTTTCTGCAAATAAATAGATTGAAGATGAATCAAATGATGTAGGGTTTTGTCGATTTGATCATTCAGGGAGGCTGTGGAAGAGTATGGTGTGGAAATGGAGAAACTGGCTTTGAAGCTGCTGGAGTTGGTGGCGATGAGCTTGGGCTTAAGGAGAGACCGATTAAACGGCTTCTTCAAAGTCCAAACGAGCAGAGTGAAGATTAACTACTACCCGCCATGCCCCGATCCTCATCTAGCTCTCGGCACCGGCCGACACAAAGACGGCGGCGGGTTGACCATTCTCGCTCAAGACAGCGTTGGTGGGCTTGAGGTGAAGAGGCAGGCAGACGGTGCTTGGATTCTTGTGAAACCGATTCATGATGCTTATATAATCAACGTTGGGGATCTGATTCAGGTAATTACACAGATTAAATCAATCTTGTGTGTTATGGTATGATTTTGATTTGATTTATGTGTTTAAAGGTTTGGAGCAATGAGAAGTACAAGAGCATAGAACACAGAGCGAAGGTGAACAGAGAGAAGGAAAGGCTATCGATTCCATACTTCTTCAATCCAGCTCATGACACATGGGTTGAGCCTCTGGAGGAGGTGGTGGATGAGCAGAATCCCCCAAAATACAGTGGATATAACTGGGGGAAGTTTCTTGTTACTCGAAATCGGGGTAATTTCAAGAAGCTTGATGTTAGCAACATTCAGATTTCTGATTTTAGGACTTCCCACTTGTTGTAAACTGGAATAAGCTTTTCCAGATATTTATTCAATAACCAATGCTATCTATATGTTGTTTGTCAACCTAAATGACTACAAAAGTGATCATGGTTTTTGTTTTTTGAAGTTAATTGTAGAGCATATATATGTCTTTCAGCCAAACTAAAGTAATTTAACCCAAGGAAAAGAAATAAACGAATAACTGCACTACTTTTTTAACGGAAAAGAGTCTTACACCAAAACAAATTTCTCTAGAAGAAGGCCGGTGATGGCGACTTCACAATGCTATCCAGGTTCAATGTATTTCATGAGATTATTACACGCAGCCAACTGACAAGAATATTTTGTGTTGTCTGCCAACAAACTCAACCACACAATTTCCAGCCATATGGGAGAAGTGGATCCTGCTTTCATCCAGGACCTCGAACACAGGCCGAAACCTGACACAGTCGAAGCCCAAGACATCCCGTTGATCGACCTTTCCCCGTTAGACTCCGACCCGGCCGCCTTGGAAACTCTGGTCGCCCAAATCGGCGATGCGTGCAAGAAATGGGGATTCTTCCAGGTGATCAATCATGGGGTGCCGTTGCATTGCCGGCAGAAAATCGAATCCATTTCCAAGGAATTCTTTGCTTGGTCTAAGGAGGTGGCCAGAGATGAGGTGAAACCGACTGGATATTTCAACACCGAGCATACTAAGAATGTAAGAGACTGGAAAGAAGTCTTTGAATTCACGGTGAAGGAGCCGATGATCATTCCGGCTTATTAAGATAGATACACATGCATGATTAGGGTTTGGTAGATTCATTCGTATCTACTATGTATTTGTATAGATTTATTCATATCTTGCACATATCTTGTATCTCTCTATATATACGTGATCAATAATACATAGAATGATTGAGGCAAATATTATTGGTCTATCATGGTATCAGCCTAACCCTAGATCCTGACCTAATCTTCTCTACCCCGCCTCTCTCCCGCCGCGCATCTCTCCAGCCGCGCCGCGCCTCTCTCCCTCTCGCCCATCGTCGTGCAGGCCTCACGCCTGTCGATCGTCTCGCCCCCGCGCTCTTCCCTCTCGCGCGCTCCCTCTCCCTCGCGAGCCTCACGCTCGCGCGGTTAAAAATCACCCCCGCGCGCCCTCGCGTATCTCTCTCCCTCGTCAATCATGTCTGACGCCGCAACAGCTTCCGATTCTCTCCCTCTCTCGACCCTAGTTCATATGATCACCATTAAATTATCCTCTACCAACTATCTTCTTTGGCGTGGTCAACTCGTTCCGCTTCTATCTTGCCAGAATCTACTCGGCTATGTTGATGGCTCCACGCCCTCGCCTCCAACAACTCTCATCTCCGCTGTCGGCGTGTCCTCCCCAAATCCCGCCTATCTTTCCTGGCGTCAACAAGACCAGCGCCTACTCAGTCTTCTCCTATCTACCCTCACCGAAGAAGCTATGGCTGAAACTCTTGGTTGCCCTTCCTCTCGCTCCGTCTGGCTCGCCCTTGAGTCGGCATTCAGTCACAAGTCCAAGACTCGCGAGATACAACTCAAAGACGACCTACAACTTATGAAAAAGGGTTCTCGGTCTGTCAAAGAGTACGGTCGTCACTTCAAGTCGATCTGTGATCAGCTTGCGGCGATCGGTCGTCCGGTTGATGATACGGACAAGGCGCACTGGTTTCTTCGCGGTCTGGGTTCCTCTTTCGTCAATTTTTCTGCCGCACAAATGGCCCTTCCTGCCGTCCCTTCCTTCAGCGATCTGCTTGCTAAAGCCGAAAGCTTCTCCCTATTTCAAGACTCACTCGACACATCCTCTCCGTCTTCTGTTGCCTTCTACAGTCAGCAGTCCTATTCCTCTCCTGCTCGCGGTATTCTTGGGCCGGCACACTCTAATCCTCCACCGCAGCCTTCTCAGAATCAGCAACGTGGTGGTAAGAACAAAAAGAAACAATATCGCCCTCCGCGTTGCCAGATCTGCCGAACTGATGGCCACTATGCTTCGGACTGTCCACAACGCTACACTCCGAAGCCAGTCTCTCATCTCGCCGAAGCTCTCTCCACCAGTTGCTCTATCTCGGCTCCAGACCACTCGGACTGGTACCTAGATACTGGTGCGTCGGCTCATATGACGGCTTCTCCCTCCACTCTCGATACCGTGTATCCCTACTCCGGTTCAAATCAGGTGGTTGTAGGTAATGGGCAGAAACTATCTATTTCCCATACCGGTAACGTCAATCTCAACTCCTCTCTCTACCTTTCCGATGTTCTTGTTGTCCCTACTATTACTAAGAATCTGTTATCTGTTAGCAAACTCACTGCTGACTTACCTGTTAATGTTCTATTTTCCGATAATTTTTTCCTTGTTCAGAACCGCCAAACACACGACATCCTAGCTAGGGGTCATCGTAGAGCCGGTCTTTATGTTCTGGACAGCATATCTCACGCCCTCCTCGCTTCTTCGTCCAATGCACCCTTGACGGCTTCCATGGATCTGTGGCATGCTCGATTGGGTCATGTTTCGTTCGAGTCTTTGTTATCTCTTTCCAAGTCCGGTCATATTTTTCTTTCCAATAAGTCTTTTTCTTCAGCTCTTTGTCACTCATGTCAAGCTGCAAAGAGTTCTCGTCTTCCTTTTCAGTTAAATGAAAAACGGTCTTCACGACCTCTTGATTTAGTACACTGTGATCTCTGGGGTCCTGCGCCCGTTATATCCAATGAAAATTTTCGATATTATGTGATTTTCATTGATGACTTTTCTCGCTTTACTTGGTTTTATCCCCTGCATCACAAATCAGACTTCTACAAAACTCTGAAATTATTCACTGCCTTTGTTGAAAATCAGCTATCTTGTTCTATTAAATCTTTCCAATCTGATGGTGGTACTGAATTTACTAATCATGCAGTACGTAACTTCTTTCAAGAAAAAGGTATTCACCATCGATTTTCCTGTCCATACACTCCTGCGCAAAATGGCAGGGCTGAAAGAAAGCATCGACACATTACCGAGATGGGCCTGACAAACCTCTTTCACGCCAGTCTGCCTCTATCACTTTGGGTCGATGCTTTTAGCTCAACCGTCTACACAATAAATCGGCTCCCATCATCCATTCTAAATGACGCGTCCCCATATCAGGTTCTCTACGGCCTTTCTCCTTCATACACTCCATTCTGTCTATTTGGTTGTCGTGTATATCCCTGTCTTCGTGATTACGCTTCAAACAAATTCTCTGTTCGCAGTCTACCCTGTGTCTTTGTAGGCTATTCTTCCGCTCACAAGGGTTTCAAGTGCCTAGATCCTGTCTCTTCGCGCATGTACATAACTCGCCATGCACGATTTGATGAGGCACTTTTCCCCTTCAAATCATCTTCATCACCCGCCACTCACTCAGAAAATCTCCCTATCTCCTCCTTTGTCGACCCATGTCCTCTCCCAACCGCCGGCCCTCCGCATAAATCTCAGCCCGAGCTCCCTACATCTACGTCCACATTCTCTCCCTCGCCTTGCACCTTGTGCTTGGATCCTGAACCGCCAGCTCCGGTCGAACAACCTCCTCCCTCTCCTCCAGCCGCACAAACTCACCCGACTCACCCTATGATCACTCGGGCCAAGGCTGGTATTTTTAGACCAAGATATGTTGCTAACTTGGCTAACACTGCTCTTCATGTTGCTTTATTATCCAGCTCAGAACCACGTGGTTTCAAATCTGCAGCTAAGCACCCCCACTGGATGGCGGCGATGGAAGATGAAATGCGAGCTCTTCGCAGCAACAATACTTGGACACTTGAGCCTCGCCCGCCGAATGCAAACATCATTGGCTCTAAATGGGTTTTCCGCACCAAGTATCTTCCTGACGGTTCCATCGATCGCCACAAAGCAAGACTTGTGGCGCAAGGGTTCACTCAACTTCCAGGACTCGACTTCTCTCACACTTTCAGTCCCGTCATCAAGGCGACAACCGTGCGTGTGATTCTCACACTTGCCGTGCATCACAACTGGCCACTCCATCAACTGGATGTCAAAAACGCCTTCCTCAATGGCCATCTGTCATCCCCTGTCTATATGGAGCAGCCGCCCGGATTCAGTGATCCTCAGTTTCCGAACTATGTTTGCAAGTTGTCAAAGGCACTTTATGGTTTAAAGCAAGCTCCACGCGCCTGGTTCCAGCGGTTAAGTGATTATCTAATTCGTCTTGGTTTCTCCTGCAGCAAGTCAGACACGTCTCTTTTCATTCTTCTCAAAGCCGACATCGTCTTATACCTCCTGGTGTATGTCGATGACATTATTCTGACGGGCAACAATCAGCCCTATATCTCGCGCCTCATCTCCAATATGAACCAGGAATTCTCCATCAAAGATCTGGGCCGTCTCAATTATTTCCTTGGTTTAGAGATAACTTATACTACTGATGGTCTATTCCTCTCGCAGGCGAAGTATGCAAGAGATATACTCACTCGGTCGGATTTGCTGGACTCAAAACCAGTCGCTACACCTCTCGCCGCCGGAACAACTCTCCAATCTGATGGACAAGCCTTTGCAGATGTAACTAAATATCGTTCTCTGGTCGGTGCCTTGCAATACTTGACGATTACCCGCCCAGATCTCTCCTTTGCTGTAAACTTAGCCAGCCAATATTTGCATTCTCCAACCGATGAGCATTTTCAGACTGTTAAGCGGATTCTACGCTACGTTAAGGGAACTCTCAATCATGGGTTAATCTTTTCTCGCACCAAGGATTGCGGCCTCGTCGCTTATTCCGACGCTGATTGGGCACGCTGTCCGGACACCCGCCGATCAACATATGGCTATGCTCTATTTCTTGCAGGTAATCTTGTTTCCTGGAGTGCAAAGAAACAACCAACTGTCTCGCGTTCCAGCTGTGAATCTGAATACCGAGCCCTTGCCAACACTGCTGCTGAAGTCATGTGGTTATCTAACCTACTCTCGGAGCTTCGAGTTCAGCTCGCGCGCGCGCCCTCCATCTTCTGCGACAACAATAGCGCGATTTTCCTCACTCAAAACCCTGTCGCACACAAACGAGCCAAGCACATTGATCTGGATTATCATTTTGTTCGGGAGCTCGTACTTGCTAATCGGATTCGAACTGAGTTCGTTCCAACTACACAGCAAGTTGCAGACATCTTCACTAAGGGATTGCCGCGGCCTCTATTCGAGTTCTTTCGGAGCAAGCTTCGAGTTGTCAGTTTCCCACAATCTCGCTTGAGGGGGGATATTAAGATAGATACACATGCATGATTAGGGTTTACGCATGCATGATTAGGGTTTGGTAGATTCATTCGTATCTACTATGTATTTGTATAGATTTATTCATATCTTGCACATATCTTGTATCTCTCTATATATACGTGATCAATAATACATAGAATGATTGAGGCAAATATTATTGGTCTATCACGGCTTCTCATGAGCCTCATGATATGGAGCTCAAACAAATATGGAATCAGTGGCCTCAAAACTTCCCAGAAATGAAGTCAGCTTCTCTCACTACTAACTGCGCATGCACATATTTATATTCACCGTATTGATGATTAAGTGAGATATATGTTATCATATTAATGCAGGGAGGGGTGTATGCAGTATGCTGCAGAGATGGAAAAACTGGCATACAAGCTGCTGGAGCTCATAGCAGTGAGCTTAGGGTTGGAGAGAGATCGATTCAATGGTTTTTTCAAGGAAAATACAACCTTCATCCGTCTGAATCACTACCCGCCATGCCCGGTTCCCGATCTAACTCTCGGTGTAGGCCGACACGAGGATGACGGAGCTCTGACAATTCTAGCTCAAGATGATGTGGGAGGCCTTCAGGTGAAGAGGAAATCTGATGGAGAGTGGGTTCTTGTCAGACCTACGCCGGACGCTTACATCATCAATGTTGGTGACATACTTCAGGTAATACTTGTTTATCATTAGTATTGATGTTCTTGGTGATTACATGCATGGACAGGGGCGGATGTACTCATTGACTTGACTCCCAAAATAATTTTTTTTCTTTTATTAAATATATATTTTTACTATTATTTTATAGAGGAAATAATTTTAACTAGCCAAATTTTATAACTACATGCACAAAATAGCCACCTTTATGAAAAACTACACAAAATAGCCAAATTGTACTTTGTCTGTCATATATGTCTTAGTCCACCAATCAATTTTTTCGGTTTATGTGTAAACCCTAACAGAATTGTTTTTTTATTATTAAAAATTTATGGTTTCATTTAAAAATTAATAATAAACCAATAAAATATTAGGGAATATATCCTCAGCTTGATTTCGGCATTTTCCAGCTTGAGTTCGGCATTTTCAGCTTGATTTCGTCTTTTTCAGCTTGATTTCGGAATTGACTATATTATTTTTTAAACTTATCTTGATTTCGTCATTTTCAATATATTGAGCTTGAGTTCGATAATTTACAGCTGAATTCACCATTTTTATTTTAAAAATTATGCATGCTTATTTTATAAATATTCATTAATAATTCACCATGTAATTATTTTACTAACGAAATTATATTTTGAACTAAAGAAATAATCATAATTTAATACATAATAGGGTTGACAAATGGAAGTTGTTATAATTTTGGCTGGAGTTTGAACCTGTTTTTAGATTTTAAATTACATTACATGTATTGAATACAAATTCCTCATTTGCGAAACACGGGTATTTTGAATTGAAATCATGCAAATCACAAGTATTTGGAATTGAGATGTGAGATATAAATAAGCATTCAAATATGAGATTTGTTGTTCACACATATTCCAATACGTACAATAAAATTTGTAAAAATGTAACAAATTAATTAGGCGGAATTCTTTCCGGACAAGCACGTTTTGTGTGACTTGATGATCCACAAATACTACATTTTTTTGGTGCTCGTCGTCTACTAGTCGATGTTTGTCCCGCCTGTGCTCCCGAAGGACGACGACTATTTCTTGGTCGACCGGCTTGGCGATTGACGATGGGTGGCAAAACAACACATGCTTGTGCCTCCGGTGATACAATCCACTCATCTCTTGGAGGAAGAGGGCGTACAATTCCTCCATAAGTTTCTCGCCAGTTTGATGTCTTGTAGTACTCCCAAACATAGTCGTACACACCTAAACCCTTGAAGCTGCAACAATAATAATTAAAAACTTGATCGTTATGAATGAAAGTTTAATTCTATCGATATATTTTACTAACCGAATTGCAGCAATAGCATGTGAACATGGAATCAGATCCATCTGAAACTCCCGGCAATCGCATAAGCTGTCTTCAAGATCCACCTTCTAAGTTCTATCCCTGTCTTTGACTTTGAAATGATATTCAGAAACAGGCAAAACCGTGTACCTGAGTGAAATATCCGACAATGGACTCATTTTGGCCACGACTTCCTCAGTCAAGTCATCGTATCTTGCAAACGCCTTAGCTCGCCGTTCATCGAACCATTTTTCGACAATGTGTCTATATAGCTCAATAATGGAACAGATGGGTAGACGTCTAGCATCTAATAACCTGGAGTTGAACACTTCTGCTGCATTCGATGTCATGAAGCTATAACGGCGAACCGGACATTTAGACCTAGCCCACTTTTCAGGCCCCACTGTCATGAGTTTGTTGTATGCAGTGGGGCAATGCTGTTGAATCCGGTCCATTGCCTTCTGATAGACGATAGAACGGTATGCATAGGCTGCCTTGTGGTATAACTGCACGATAGTTGAATTGAATGTCGTCAACTTATTTTGAATATGATAACCACATAAGGCATGCGTCGCCTCTGGATAAACTGAGCTTACTGCCTTGGCAATGCTGATGTGTTGGTCCGAAACAATTAGCAATTGTGGACTACAATCGAAAGCCATTCGCAGTCGTGACATAAACCACGTCCAGCTCTCATCGTTCTCGATCGGTGCAAATCCAATAGCCAGAGGAAAGATTTGTTCGTTGCCATCTTTGGTAACAGCAACCAATAACACACCTTTATTTCGCCCCTTCAGGTGTGTAGCATCCACCACAATCACTTGCCTTAAACAAGTCCCGAAAGCCGCACGTGACACACTCAAGGCAACAAAGAAATGGCGTAATCGTTGATCCTCGCCGATATCCACGTCTGTAATAGTGCCCGGATTCTATTTTTGGAGAACATCGAGATATTTTGGTAGCAAGTTGAATGATTCTTCTAAGCCACCATAAATCATCGATATAGCTCCATTTCTAGCGCGCAATGCATTGTTGTAACTGACCTTAATACCAAAACTCTGTTGTAGTTCAGCCATTATATCGCGCGGCTTGATGATAGATCCTTGGATACGCATCCTCCGAGCAAAGTAAGCTGAGATTGCCTTTGATCGTATAGTTCTACTGCGGATGTTGTTTAGACTCAAAGTACAACTATGAGTTGGGATGAATTCGCGGACTACCCAACATCCCGCTGAATTCGAGGCACGTAGGATGAATGTACAATTAGGATTGCGGCTGCAATTGTACACCACCCGAGTTGTAGAAGAACGCGTCACTTTGAATTCAACGTGATGCTCCATGTGCCAAAGTCCGACAGCCACGTACAAGTCCTCTTTTCTCCAAAACATTTTGCCCTTTTCCAGTTCCCCTTCCAATACTTCTTGTACATCTGGCAATACAAGTGAGTCGGATGTATCTATCGGAATAATTGGAAGTAACCAATTATTCATTTGACTGCTTAGACCTTCAATTGTTTCTGCCGGTAATGGGTTAGCCGGAAGTAGGCTTGATACAATGGCACCCATCCCACCTTGTTCTCTCACCCAAGAGGTGAAATCTTCAATTGTACAATTGAACAATGAAGCATTGTAATTTTGGCGTTCATCACCATCTGATGAGTCTGTATCGAATTCAGCTTCTTCATCATCGGAATGGACAACTATATTCTGATTTTGTTGGTGCGCACCGAAATCAGCATCATCGTCACTGTCATCATCTGGAGCATTTTCATTTGAATCTGGGACTGGAGAACTTCGACTTTCACTGCTTCCCTCTCCAAATCTCACTGATGATGAAAAACGATGTAGTTCTTCTGGTGTTGGACTATAAGGGTTGTGTGATTGTGGGCTCAATGAAGCCATGTGTGGCCTGTACGGAGATGGTTGTCGGCGAGATCCTCCAGCACCCCCATCGGATTGCAAGTTCATCACTAAATAAACATTCGGCTCCCAATACATGTTACAAAGCCATTGAAGGAGCGTGTTTGTTGCGAGCACCGAAGGAACCGTCCTCCCACTTCTTGTTTCAGCAAGATAATAAAGGGTGTAAGAACCCACCATGGCATGAGAATGGAGGATGTATTGAACATTCCTCTGCAATTCTTCTAGTGTGATATCATGAGAGGGTATCATGACAACTCTTTCATCTCCACCGATGTAGTTGTATAGATTGTCCCATTGACCATTGTAATGCAAAATGATAGAACGGTAATCCATTTTTTTAATTTAGAGAGAATTTTTGGAGAATGAGTGTTTGAGAGGGTTTAGAGATAGTTTTCAGAGTATGGGATTGTTTTGAGGATGAAACAAATTACAATTCAATTTTCTGAGAAAAATTGAATTGTAATTCAGTCCCCGAATGGTCAAATTATTTATGTATTGTATAGTACATATTCAATAGTCATACTACAATTATTTGAGCAACTTTCCAGTAAAAAATTGACCATATTAATTATCAGTTTGAATTCAATGTATTGGCATGCATGTGTTTTGTACGATGCATGCAAAAGTGACAGTCATTCACGTGAAAAAAAACTTGATTTATAGATTATTTTTTAAAAAATCCGAAATAAATAACAAAATGCCGAAATCCATCTCAAATTGCCGAAATCAATCTCAATTTGGCGAAATCCATCTCAATTTGGTGAAATATATCCCTTTAAATCCTGCCCAATTTTTATCAATTTCTCATCCGTTTTTTTAATTTTTTTTAACTAAAAACCGAAATCAATCTCAATTTGCCGAAATCCATCTTAATTTGGCGAAATATATCCCGTTAAATATATCCCAATTTTTATCAATTTCTCATCCGTTTTTTTAAATTTTTTTAACTAAAAACCGAAATCAATCTCAATTTGGCGAAATCCATCTCAATTTGGCGAAATATATCCCGTTAAATCCTGCCCAATTTTTATCAATTTCTCATCCATTTTTTTAATTTTTTTTAACTAAAAACCGAAATATATCTCAAATTGCCGAAATTCATCTCAATTTGGCGAATTGTTACAATATTCGAAGAAATAAATTACAAGCACATGAAAAATTGTATTAATTTGATTGCAAATATTATTCGACAATATGTCTAAAATATAACACATTTTGATACACATTTTGATACACGTTTTGTTACACATTTTGATAGTACGGACGAGCTAGTGAAGGAAATGTTATTTTTGATCCGTCTCATCCATCTCTTTCCCCACTTAATTATAACGTTTCGTCTATTTTCCCATTTCTACAAACGAAGAAGCTAATATCTTGCCCCGTTCGTAGTTTTGGGAAAATAAGAAACGTGGGGAGGAATCCGGACCAAGGACACCTACTTCATGTGACGTAGGAAAAATCATCTTCCGGACTGTTTGACGCAGAAAAAATCATCTTCCATTTCAGCAAGTGCTTTGTTTCAAATTGTAAAATAAGAATAAAATAAAGGATGATGGAATAAATAGAAAAAGAAAGAGAAAAGCCATTGCTTGTTGGAATATTGTATAATGAAGAAGGAGTGAATTTGAACTATACAAATTCACCCTTAAATAGAAGGGACTATGAATAAAAAAAAATATATTAATGGCTTTAAAACTGAATTCACTTTCTCTTTCACGTGAAACTGAATTCTTTGAGAATCTTTGCAGGCATAATTGAGTCAAAAGTGAAACCGAAATATATCCCACTTTAAAACCGAAATATATCTACCAATTTAAAACCGAATTAAATCCTACTTTAAATTTCAACCATTAAAATTCAAGCACACTCAAAATTAAATAATGGAGTTTGTAATGTTAAATTATTGAGCAAGAATTATTGTGCAAGTAGTTCACGTGAAAGTGAAAGTGGTTCAATAATGTAGTAAAAAAGTGGTTCAACAAAGAAGACCGAAATCCATCTCAATTTGCTCAATTCTAGGCGAATTAAATGAAATATATCTCAATTTACCAAAATCAAGCCCAATTTGAATGAGTAGTAAACTAATTTGAACTATATTTCCACTAATTCCATTTCAATTGGGCGAAATCTAGACCAATTTGCCGAAATCAATCTCAATTTACCGAAATCAAGCCCAATTTGGATGAGTAGTATTCCAAATTGAGCTATATTTCCACTAATTCCATTTAAATTGGAAGTATAAGCGATCGATTTTGGAAGTATATCCCAATTTTGGAAGTATATGTGATCGATTTTCTATTTTTTTTAAAAATAAAAACCGAAATATATCTCATTTTGCCGAATTCAATCTCAATTTTGCGAAATATATCCCATGTAATATATCCCAATTCTGGAAGTATATGTCATCGATTTTCTAATTTATTTTTTAAGAAATTTCATTATAAATTATTCTATGCGTTTAATATTTTATATTATTAATTTATAATCGATATTTATCCTTATTTATAACTTGAATTCAAATTCAACATATTTGAATTTAGACAATATCCAAAATATGCAAACTGAAATCAAATTAAATATATAGACCATTAAATGATCAACATGTTAAAAATTCGAATCAATAAATTACAAGCACACTCACAATTGTATTAATTTGAAATCATATATTATTCAAAAATATTACACATAATATTGATACACATTTTGATAGCAGTCGGCGAGCTAGTGAAGGAGACGTGGAGATAGCAGTGCCACTGGGTTTCCTTCAGCTCTTTAACTGCTTAAATATATTAATTAGTGAGCCATCAGAACTAGCAACATCGTTGATGCTCACTAAACGTAACCTTTCATCACTTTTCCCGTAAGCCTCTTTTGGTTGTTTTCCTTGCTTCTGGTAACGGGAAAAGGAGAAAGATGTTGAGGAATCCGGATAAAGGACTTTAACTACATGTGACGTAGGAAAAATCCTCTTCCGGACTGTTTGACGTAAGGAAAATCCTCTTCTATTAGAACAATTGCACGATGTCTTTGCTCTTTTTTTATTACTTGGTATGAGGGCAATAAAGACGACTAACATATTTATGCATTTTGAGTGGAATAAAGAAAAAGGATATATGTATGCATTGAGAGAATTGGAGATAATGGTCATTTGTAGTGAGATGAGAATTTGAAGTAATATCGTCCTCCCTTAAATATAAGTGAAATTTGGAAAGAAATAATTGTTAAAAAATTATTCAGGATGTATGTCCAATTTAGTGGTGCATGAATTATTGAGAATAGGAGTTCACGTGAAAGTAGTCAAATAATGTAGTCCACTTGAGAATCTTTGCAGGCATTTATTGAGTAAAAAGTAGAATTGACACAGAATTTTATGTACAAAAAGTAATAGTGATGTGATATGTCAAAAAATTTTGAGGAGAGTGTAGTGTTGTATCACCAACGATAAAAAATCCGAAATCAATACCATAGAAGACCGAAATCAAGTTCACTTTGCTCAACTCTAGGCGAATTAGATGAAATATATCCCGTAATTACCGAAATAAAGCCCAATTTGGATGAGTAGTAACCCAATTTGAACTATATTTCCACTAATTCCATTTCAATTGGGCGAAATCTAGACCAATTACATGAAATATATCCCAATTGAAAATCGAAATATATCCCAAATTGGTGTGTATTTATAATAAACATTAGTTCTAATCGAACTATAATGTAGTATTGGACTACATTGTTGTGTAATTATAATAAACATTAGTTCTATAATGTAGTATTGAACTACATTGTTGTGTAATTACCTAAACATTAGTTCTAATCGAACTATAATGTAGTATTGGACTACATTGTTGTGTAATTACCTAAACATTAGTTCTAATCGAACTATGATGTAGTATTGGACTACATTGTTGTATAATTACCTAAACATTAGTTCTAATCGAACTATGATGTAGTATTGGACTACATTGTTGAGTAATTATATCAAATATTGATGTAATTAAAGTATAATGTAGAATGAATTAAAAAAATTGAAATAAAGCTCAATTGAAATAGATCCATCTCAATTTTGCCGAGATCCATCTCAATTTTGCCGAAATATATCCCAATTTACCGAAATCCATCTCAAATTGCCGAAATCAATCTCAATTTAGCGAAATATATCCGGTCAAATATATCCCAATTTTGAATCATTTTATAATCGAATTTCTTTATTATTTTAATTAAAAAATCGAAATATATCTCAAATTGCCGAAATCAATCTCAATTTAGCGAAATATATCCCGTCAAATATATCCCAATTTTGAATCATTTTATAATCGAATTTCTTTATTATTTTAATTAAAAAATCAAAATATATCTCAAATTGCCGAAATCAATCTCAATTTAGCGAAATATA
>JAPKLW010000422.1:289253-375425 GCA_026898455.1 Plectranthus barbatus
TTTATTATTTTAATTAAAAAATCGAAATATATCTCAAATTGCCGAAATCAATCTCAATTTAGCGAAATATATCCCGTCAAATATATCCCAATTTTGAATCATTTTATAATCGAATTTCTTTATTATTTTAATTAAAAAATCGAAATATATCTCAAATTGCCGAAATCAATCTCAATTTAGCGAAATATATCCCGTCAAATATATCCCAATTTTGAATCATTTTATAATCGAATTTCTTTATTATTTTAATTAAAAAATCGAAATATATCTCAAATTGCCGAAATCAATCTCAAATCGAAATATATTTAGCATTAAACAATATAAAAACAAATGCACTCGAAAATCAAATTTAATTCAAACATAAACAATATCCAAAATATCCCAATTACAAAAACCATTAAATTCAAAAAACAAATTGTTAATATGCTACACTAACATTAATTATCATCGTATGACATTTCAAAAATCGACCATGCCATAAACATCCTATATTTTTCTTCCATATCTTCCCTTTGAATCCAGTATTGATTCGGCCTCCCACATATCAACTGGTCCATGTGAATGCAAGCATAAACAGCTTCATTCGACATCTCATAAGCACTGAAATTTTTAGTAAAATCGAGAGCCAATGGCCGATCAATTTCTCCCAAACCTATTTTGTTAACTTCATAATAATTGCCGGCGCGTAAAAACTTGTAGAAATGATCGGTCATGCGCCTTACAATATCCGCTCTATACCGTTGCATCTGTGGAGTTAAACTGTTCAAGTCGGCAGCATATATATGACAACTCCAAGTGGCCAAGTCAATCCTCAGACACAACCAATGCTCTCCAGCTTGATATGGCATGAGTAGCTTTATAAAAATAAAAGATGATTAAAATTCGAAAAAAAAGGATTAAAATGATTTAAAATTCGAATTCAAAGAATTAAAACACTTACAACTGAAGCCGTGTACCAACTTCGAGAACTTGGACTATCTTCCCCTTTAATGAAAGCCAGTAATTCTTGGGAAACAGTAGTGGGTTTACTCCGAGGAGCAACATTTGAAGGATACGACTTGAAGAACAAAGACTGTAAAAAAAAATTACCAAAATAAAAATTAAAATCGAAACAATTAAGGTAAAAAATAAAAAGCTTAATTTAAATAAATTGTATCGAACCTGGAATCTTGGGTTTACAATACGAACCCATTCTGGATTACAAGTACGTGAAACGTACTTACTCTTCGTAATCAACTTCATGTTGAGGGCCTCAACATAAAGCTCCACATGGGCTTGAGAGAGTTTTCTGTTGAGGTCTTCAAGATGTTCAAAGAATGATTGACTCAACTTAGCTCCATTAGACTGTGAAACCCGGAGTTGATTTTCGCCAGACTCTCTATATTGACGATAATTTTTCACGACTTCTTTTTTCAATCCTACAGGTCCAGACTTTTTGAACTTTCGCTCATTCTCATCATCACCACCAGAAGACTGCAATTTTATAAAAAAAAATATCAACATAAGAGAACATCAAGTACTACAAAAAATTATTTTAAATTATACCTCTTCACTTCGAGTTTGAGGTTGAGGTTGAGGTTGAGGTTGAGGCTGAGAACTAGAAGCATCGGATTGCCGGCATGCATGAATAGCTTCATAAACAAACTCCTTCAAGCCAGGTACCACCTCATCAACAATGAATTGCTTCACGGCTGCAAAAAACTTAGCATCTCTCTCTTGCCTCCGAGCTTCCCCTCCAGAAGATGAATCCGATGATTGCCTACTACTCCTCTTCCTCCTACTCCTCGTTACTTTTGTCTGTGGCTCGAACTCAGGGTGATCAGTCTCAACGTCAGGCTGCTCGCTCTCAAACTGAAGCTGCTCTTCCTCGTTCACCTCCACATTTACCAAATAACCACCTCCATGCCATGCCTCATCGTGGATGACATTCTCAATGTGATGCTCATCGTGGGCTTCATCATCCGCCTCAACTAATATCTCTACCCTCTCAGTGTGTGTAGATGTTTCATGTGCTTCATCGAGCACATCATGCACATCATGCTCTATGCCGAGGCCTTGCTTGTGTAATATGCGCTGTGTCGATATTGGGGCCACATATTGAACACCCAATGTACCCGATCCTTGTGATGATCGCCAGTACAGTGTTCTCATTTCTGATGGCGAAGGAGGTAGGGCAGTTAAAACAATTAGCTGCAAAATTTAATTTAAGAGTTAAATAAGATAAGATAAGATAAAATAATATTATAATTTTAAAACAAAAATACACACTCACAAAATAAATAGATTACCTGTTGAGAAAAGAAAGCTACCAATCTTTGATACTAGCGCGTTTAAAACGCCACTTCACATCCGTGGCTCGGCATTACGGTCTACTATCTTTCCACACGCCTGCCCCAATTGAGGAATAACCTCATATGCCCAAACCTAACAAAATAATTAACAAAAAAATTAAAGATTAACAAAATAATTTAGTAATATATGAAATGGTGAAGAGTTGTATTTTTATACCTGTAGTACCCAGAACGGTCCAGGAAGATGATAGCCTTTCTCAGCACTACTCCTATTAGTAGGTACGTGCTTACTATAATACAAAAGTGCTTTGTATGCGTATGCACCCCATGTAAATTCGTTCCATGCATCTAAATCTTCACTAAGAACATATATCCAATTTTCTATTTTTCTCTTATCCGTGTATCCCAACCCGACAAACCAAAATGCTAAAATGTTAGCTACCCTAAGGTACAAATGCCTATGTGTAATATCAACTGTTTTGAATTCAAATCGCTTCAAGAGTTCTTTAGCACTAAGTTGTTCTCCCCCACAAAATACTCGAAAAACAGTACTAACATCTAAAGCATGTTTAGCAGTAGGATTAAAACGAGAAGTACCAAATCGTAAACCACTAATAATGGAAAATTCACTAGGTGAAAATATGAGATCCCGTCCACCCACTAGGAACCTTAACACTTCATCATTAGTTGAATCAATTTGATGAGTAAAAAGTTCAAATAAAGACTGCGAAGAACTAAGACCATTATCAGCCCAACCCAAAAAATGACTGAAAACCCCGTTTGTAAACTCATCAACTAACCCTTGTTCTCCAACAGATAACAATGTCTTGTTAATTGTATCGAGAACTTTACATTTATAGAATAAATTGGTCTTAGCCGTGCATCCATGAAGCCCGTATCTTATCCACTGAGGCTGCACATTATATGATTTTTTTGTTATTAAATGTGACAAAATTCATGAACATGCATACACGAACATGTGCATTACAAAAACAAAAAAAAAAAATAACAAAACTAACTCATACTCATTCGGCTGGATTGCAAACAATACAAGATACAAACAAAAAAAAATTCAATCATTCTCATTATCAAATTAATAATTCAACAACCAAGAATAACAAACGATACATATATACAGCAGAACTCAAAAAAAATTTCACTTCAACTGATTCAAAATAAATTCCCAAAAGAATAAAATTGCACAAAATAAAATGAGAAAAGGCCGAAAAAACTTACTTGCACCGTCGACATCGTTCGCCGGAAATTTTTGTCAGTTCAGGGGTGGGTTTTTTTGGTTCGAACGTGTGTCTCCAACTCCAGCCGAATGTCCCTTTGTTTTCACGCCCAATTTCGTTTTTTTTAGGTTTGTGAATGAATGAATTACAGTGGGGTAGTTGTACGAAATCAATCTTGATTTAATGTTGAATTCCAGATGAATTTAAAAAAAGACCGAACTCCAGCTCAATTCGGTTGGAATTCAAGCCGATTACAAGACCGAAATAAAGCTGGATTTATTCCAGCCCATTTTTAAATAAAAAATTGATTTTTTTAAAAAAAATTTCCAAATATATCTCAATTTAATAAAAACACCGAATTCAAGCTCAATTCGCTCGGAAATAAAGCCCATAAGCGGACCGAAATATAGCTCGATTATTCCAGCCCATATTTAAATATTTATTTGAGGAAAATCCAAATATATCTCATTTGGCACAAATCTTGCCCAATTGATACATATTTATCATTTATTCTATTTTTTAAAATTCAAAAACACGATTGAATTTTTTTTAAAATATAGAAAATTCGAAATATATATCACTTGAGAAAGATATATCTCAATTGACCGAAATCTTGCCAAATAGGGACTCATCTAACATTTATTTAATTTAATTTAATTTTTTAAAATTATAAGAATCGAATTATATTTTTTAAAAAATAAAAAATTCGAAATAACTCGCACTAGGCCAAGATATATCTCAATTGCCCGAAATTGCCCAATTGGATCTTAATTATTGTTTATTTTATTTATTTAAAATTAAATAACTAGAATTATAGTTTTTTTACAAATAATTTTTTTTTAGAATATATCTCACTTGGTGAAGATATATATCATTTGATCAAAATCTTGGCAAATTGAGACTTTTTATCATTTATTTTACTTTAATTTCAATGTTTTAGAATTTAAATAAATGAATTATATTTTTAAAAATAAATCCTTCCAAATATATCTTCCTTGGGCGAGATATATCTGAAATTCCCGAAAGCAAGCCGAATTTTTTTCAACTAAAACATCAATATATTATATTTTATTTCATCACACTCTAAAAATTAATAAAAAATAGACCTCCGAAATATATCTGTCTGGCCGAGATATATTTCAAAAGGCCGAATGCAAGCTGGAAGGATTTCGTGTATATTTTATGCCATTTCGAATTTAAAAAACAATAAATATAAAGTTGTGTTATACAATATTAGTAAAAAATTCGACCGTTAAACATTTCACATATTTCAAAAGATTTGATTGCCTGATTTAGACATTTTAACCTAAAAACATGTACTTTGGCTATTTTTTTAAGTTTTTCATAAGGGTGGCTATTTTGTGAATGTAATATTAGGAAATGGCTATTT
The DNA here is from genome assembly GCA_026898455.1 of Plectranthus barbatus. Lineage (NCBI taxonomy): Eukaryota > Viridiplantae > Streptophyta > Magnoliopsida > Lamiales > Lamiaceae > Plectranthus > Plectranthus barbatus. Next base: position 294,170 of record JAPKLW010000422.1, read on the forward strand.
CAGATTTTCCCTCTATTTTATATGTATATTTTACATATTATTTATATATATTTTACATTATGTACCCCAATTTTTTTTATTTATACATTGTACCCCAATTCTAAATTTCTAGATCCGCCCTGTGCATGGATTTGTAGAGTTGGGAGAATTGTTGACAGGTATGGAGCAACGATGAGTATGAGAGTGTGGAGCACAGGGTGAAGGTGAACTCGGAGAGGGAAAGATTTTCGATCCCGTATTTCTTCAATCCTGCTCATCACACCATGGTGGAGCCATTGGAGGAGCTGGTGAGTGAGCAGAATCCGGCCAAGTACAAGGCTTACAGCTCGGGGAAGTTCGTCGCCAATCGAAAACGAAGCAATTACAAGAAGCTGGATGTTGAAAAGTTCAAATTTATCATTTCAAGATCCACTGAAGTTTCTGGCCTTGGACAGTAGTATAAATAAATAAAACTGAGTTTTTTTATGAATTCAAATCTGAATGTTTGTCAAAAAAGTTATGATTTTTACATATATATATAACCAAACAAGGACTGAGGAAGGTATCTGATGGTTGGTGGCGTTTGTAATTGGATTATTGGGACTGTTTACCTATCCATATATAACTGCTACCATCATTTAATTAGAAATATGAAATAATATTGAATATGCCATTCATTTGGCCAATATTGTTTATTAGTTTTCTTGGTCTAATGGTTAATTTATGTGTTCTCTCTCATCTGTATATCCTCTATTATTAGTCACAATGGCGTCTGTAGAAGAGCCTAATAGAATCAAGAAAGTGATCAAATTAGCAGTAGCAGATGTTAGGTGTTGAATTTTGTTAATTCCCCATCATAAGAGTTGGCTTAGCTTTACATTGTTAATTTGCACAACCAGTTGGGTTTTAGTTCTTGTTTATATAAACATATATTCCTTGTATGGCAGGTTTGGAGCAATAATAAGTATGAAAGTGTGGACTGTGAACTCTCACAAGGAAAGGTTTTCAGTTCCATTCATCGTCAGTCCTTCCTATCACATATGGATTGAACCCCTTGAAAAGAAGAGTTGATCAACCACCAAAATCCGCAACGCGAAAGCTTAGCAATTTTAGGAAACTCACCTCTGAAAAATTCAAGAAGGGATATGCCTGGATCTATTGGATGGGTTGGTTCCTCATATCTCGACAATGTTTCTTAGCCGCATTTCGAGATGATCCTGTCATCGAGGAGTCCCCAATAAGGACGTTGATGACCCTTTGAATTTCCGTTTGTTGTGGCTCCTCGTGCAAGGGCTGCTGATTTGCTCCCGTGGCCGGAGTTTTGTTTTTAGAAGCATGTCCTCGGCCCTTCCTTTTGTTCATCTTCCAAACCTTTCCCTTGTTGGCAGGTTTTGTACATGTTAGGAGTCCTTCAGCCAGAAGTCGATCGACTTCTTTTTTTAGGTCTCGGCAGTCATCAGATGGCCGTGAATTCGACATGTATTTGCGTAATTGATGTTGAACTTCGTAACTTTTGAACTCTATGAATCCTTCTATTTATAGACAGACATTCAAACATAAATGTTTGAATCTTTTTGTCCATTAGACACTGTATGCCCGACCGTCAATTCTCGTTCTTCATTTTCTGAAAAGCATAGAGACTTTTCAGGTCTCTTCCTCGTTTGATTGGCTCTTTTCCTATTTAGCCGACTTGTCAGAACGAATATTTGAGTTATGTCTGGAAATCTCCTTTTTGTCTCTTGATAAATTAGCCTTTTGATTTCAGGAGATTCCTTAAATTCTGGAAATTGAAGACCTTTTGATTTCACGGCTTTAGATGATTGCTGGTTGCTATCGGATCACTTTGTTGAGTTCGCCATTTGTCTGCTGAGATCTCAGCAACCTTGCTGAGATTCAGCATTCTGTTTACTTCATTCCTTCAGCAATCTTGGTTGTTCGTTGAGTGCCTTCAGTAATCTTATTGTTCATTGAGTGCCTTCAGTAATCTTATTGTTTGCTAGGATCCTTAGCAACCTTCGAATCCTTAAGCATTCTTTAAATGTTTGCTAGCCTTATGAGATTTCTTTGTTTGCTAGTTTTTCTTTAGCAGACTCTTGGTATTTGTTGAATCTTTCAACAATCTTTTCGTACTTTGCTTGAGTCTCCTAGCAATATTCTCGTAATTTGTTGAATCCTTCAGCAAATTTCAGCGACCATTTCTAACTCTATTACAACTCGATTATAGTCATCCTATACAGGATTTTGCCAATTTTGACACAATTCTAAGTTGTCAGAGACTAGATAATCTAGCTTTGATGCACCAAAACCAATACAAATAAACAATAAGATCTGAAAGGGTAGGATATTCCCAACATATAATATCATAAACAACCTTCAAAAGATCATTGATAAGCCAAAAATGATAAATAATGTAGTACTTGGTCAACAATCTACACAATTTAAGAAACATGTATGGCTTCGGTTTACTTTTAAGCTCCGCAAACGAATTTGCAGTTCGTCCCCATTAACCGCTCCGGCATCGACCCAGGAAGAATCCATTTTCATTTTTTTAATTTTATAGGTTTATTGGTCATTAATTTCACTTAAATTCCAATTTCGTGATTCCACTTGCCGATTTCCGATTCCGACCATCATTTCTAACGAAATAAACTTAGAAACACATAAAATTAAATATTTAAACATTACTAACAAAATAATTAAGATTAACTGAAATGAAACTAAACTATAACAACACAAACTAAAAACCAAATAAAAAATTAAACTAAATAACTAATAAAACATGTAGAATAAACGTGTAAAATAAATGTTTATTATATGAGAGGGCGAAGCTTTTTAGATCGGCTCCTATAAGAGATAGAGATAGTTCCCCTACGCCTAAAATCATAATGAAGCCATACCAGAGTCTCACAAATTAAAGATTACAAAACCAATTTTCCTCACACTAAATTTTAATATATTTCCAACAATCAGTTATTATTCACAAATTAAATGGAAAGGTCGATTTAAGAATACACCGAGGGACAAAATAAACATTCTCATGAAATTTATGCAGCAAAATTTTATTTTTTAAACCACAGCTTTGTAGTTCCATAGATGTGAACTCCATCGTAACTAGTAAACTAGTCCCATTTATTGAATGTGTCTCAATTCTCTCTCTCTCTCTCTCATATAATGAAATTTGAAAACATGTACGGTTGAATGTTCCATATCGGCCATGAATTTGAGAGTATACTACTATATAATAGTGGAGGTCTCCTCTCCTTACAAGCCAGTTTTGTAAAGAGAAGTGGGGATCTTTACATGGTATCATAGCCAGGTTCGGTTCAATGTGAGACCCGATTTGTCCTATGATAGGACTTGATGTATCCCGATGATGGGACCTGACTTATCCCGATGATGGGATCTTTACAGGCACGATGTGGGAACTTTATGAATTATGATGTGGAAATATTTTTAAATACCCATTTTTATAAAACACATCACAAAAATATCCATTTTTTATAACACATATCAAAAATACCCAAAAGTACAATTTTCTGCCAAAAGGTGTACTTTTTTAATGGGGTCTGTTCCAGGTCTGAATCGGGTCCGAAACTGACCCGATTCAGACCTGGATCAGATTTTTTATTTATTTTTAAATGGGATTTTATATTCAAATTTATTTTTGTTATAAAAAAGGACACCTGAATGTCTGATTTTGACAAAAAATTGTACTTTTGAGTATTTTTGATATGAATTATAAGAAGTAAGTATTTTTGATATGTTAATAGGCTAAATGGGTATTTTGAATTTTCCCAGTCTCGTACTCAACGATTTACTGCAGTAATTTTTTGACGGAAAAGAGTCGTACACCAAAACAAACTTGTCCGGTGATGGCGACGTCACATTGCTGTCCAGGTTCAATGTATTTCATGAGATTATTACATGCTGCCAACTGACGCATATAGTTTGTGTTGTCTGCCAATAATCTCAACCACACAATCTCCAGCCATGGGAGAAGTGGATCCCGCTTTCATCCAGGACCTGGAACACAGGCCGAAACCCGACACAGTCGAAGCCCAAGACATCCCTTTGATCGACCTCTCCCCGTTAGACTCCGATCCGGCCGCCTTGGAAACTCTGGTCGCCGAAATCGGCGATGCCTGCAAGAACTGGGGATTCTTCCAGGTGATCAATCATGGGGTGCCGTTGGATTGCCGGCAGAAAATCGAAACCATTTCCAAGGAATTCTTTGCTTGGTCGAAAGAGGAGAAGAAGGCGGTGGCCAGAGACGAGGTGAAACCGACTGGATATTACGACACCGAGCATACTAAGAATGTAAGAGATTGGAAAGAAGTGTTTGACTTCACGGTGGAGGAGCCGATGATCATTCCGGCTTCTCATGAGCCTCATGATAAGGAGCTCAAACAAATATGGAATCAGTGGCCTCAAAACTTCCCAGAAATGAAGTAAGCTTCTCTTAGTATATTCACTGTTTTGATGATTTGCATCGAAGTGAGATGTTATTATGATGTAGGGAGGGGTGTATGCAGTATGCTGCAGAGATGGAAAAACTGGCATACAAGCTACTGGAGCTCATAGCAGTGAGCTTAGGGTTGGAGAGGGATCGATTCAATGGTTTCTTCAAGGAAAATACAACCTTCATCCGGCTGAACCACTATCCGCCATGCCCGGTTCCTGATCTAGCTCTCGGTGTCGGCCGACACAAGGATGCCGGAGCACTGACAATTCTAGCTCAAGATGATGTGGGAGGCCTTCAGGTGAAGAGGAAATCTGATGGAGAGTGGATTCTTGTCAGGCCTACGCCTAACGCCTACATCATCAACGTTGGTGACATAATTCAGGTAATTAATTAACTTTGTTTTTCATTTTTTGCTGATGTTCTTGGTGAAGACGTGAATTTGTAGAGTTGGGACAAATGTTGATAGGTATGGAGTAACGATGAGTATGAAAGTGTGGAGCACAGGGTGAAGGTGAACTCGGAGAGGGAAAGATTTTCAATTCCGTATTTCTTCAATCCTGCTCATCACACCATGGTGGAGCCATTGGAGGAGCTGGTGAGTGAGCAGAATCCTGCCAAGTACAAGGCTTACAGCTGGGGGAAGTTCTTCAACAATAGGAAACGAAGCAATTACAAGAAGCTGGATGTTGAAAATGTTCAAATTTATCATTTCAAGAACTACTGAAGTTCCTCTCTGTTGCAGTATGAATAAAAATATAAATAAAACTGGCATTTTTATGAAGTATCAGTTGCTGAGTACTGTCAAAAAAATTAGTATTACATTTTTACAAAAAGTGAAGCTGAAAATATAACCAAACACGGGCTAAGGTTATTGAGGGAAAAATAGGTGTATCAGATTGTGGCATTTGTAATGGGATTATTGGGATTGTTTACCTAACCATAACTACTACCATATTAATAATCATTAATTTCTGTGTTCTCTCTCATCTCTCCTCTATTATTAGTCACAATGGCGTCTGTCTTTACTCTTATTTTCTTGGTGATGAAAATGAGATGAAGAAAATAATAGAATCAAGAAAGTGATCAAATTAGCTGTAGCAGATGTTAGGTGTGTTGAATTTAGTTCAAAGACTTGCACTTGTTATTTACTTGTGCTAAACTTCACTTGCAAAAGTCACCCCATCATAAGAGTTGGCTTTAAGTTGGGCAAAAAACAAAGATCATTGATCAAACCAAACAGTTGAGCCATGGGAGAAGTAGATCCTGACTTCATCCAACCACCTGAACACCAGCCTAAACCAGGAATCATTGAGGCTGAAGGCATCCCATTTATCGATCTTTCCCCGTTGTTGAACTCCCAAGAAACTGATACAGATGCCTTGGATCGACTGGTGGCTGAAATAGGTGATGCCTGCAAGGTATGGGGGTTTTTCCAGGTGATCAACCATGGGGTGCCTTCTCAGTTTCGTGAAAGAATCGAATCAGCTTCAAGAGAGTTCTTTGCTCTATCCAAGGAGGAGAAGAGGAAGGCCAGCAGGAATGAGATCAACCTTTTTGGCTATTCAGACCATGAGATCACCAAGAGCATCAGGGACTGGAAGGAGATCTTCGACTGCACAATACAGAATCCGACGGTCATATATGCCTCAGATGAGCCTGATGACAGAGAGCTCAAAGAGCTGACTAATCAGTGGCCTGAGTTTCCCACAGATTTAAGGCAAGTTTAGCTTTCAGTCATTAAAATTTGTGCAAAAGGTAATAGACATACATACTTGTCTGTACTATGTAGGGAGATATGTGAGGAATATGCAGCAGAAATGCAAAAGCTGGCTCACAAGTTACTCGAGCTGATAGCACTGAGCTTAGGACTTCAGAAAGATCGGTTCCATGGTTTTTTTCAAGACCAGACAAGCTTTATGCGGCTGAACTATTACCCTCCCTGTCCAGCGCCTCAACTGGCACTCGGCCTTGGCAGGCATAAGGATGCCGGTGCACTGACAATTCTGGCTCAAGATGATGTTGGAGGGCTTGAAGTGAAGAGAAAGTCTGATGGAGAGTGGATTTTTGTCAAACCTATGCGCGATGCTTACATTGTCAACGTCGGGGACTTAATCCAGGTACCATTTTTTGCACATTGAGTTGGGTTTTAGTTCTTGGTTACATATATAGTTTCATTGTGTGGCAGGTTTGGAGCAATGATAAGTATGAAAGTGTGGAGCACAGAGTGACTGTGAACTCTCAGAGGGAAAGGTTTTCGGTTCCATTCTTCTTCAATCCTTCCCACTACATACGGATTGAGCCCCTTGAAGAGATGATCAACCAACAAAATCCTTCCAAGTACAAGGGGTACAGCTGGGGAAAGTTCTACGCGACGCGAAAGCTTAGCAATTTTAGGAAACTCACCTCTGAAAACATTCAAGTTCATCATTTCAAGGTTTAGAAAGTCGTGTATCTGTGTGATTCTCAATAAAAGCTTTGTGTAAACTCTTCTGAATGAATTCATAGTAATGGAGTTTGCATTTATCATGTATTCTTGCTCAAGATAATAATAAATGCTTTATCTTGAACGTGACAGCTATTGATGCTTGCAATGAAAACAGCCCAACATGGTACATGGGCTCACCCTGTCTGGATTTCTGATACAGTCACAGACAAAATATGCAGAAACATGAATCTCTTATTACTCTTCAAACCAGATGAGCATAAGCCTCATAAATTAAGGCATGCTTATCTCCTAAGTTTAATTAATTATCTATATATTCCAATCTCAAAGTCAAGTCTTTGCAGTAGATACCATGTTTCTTGGAAGGCTGACAATATTATGTCATTCAAGCATCAGACATACATAAAGAATGGTTGCTTAATATGCAATATCTGATGGCACATACACTTACTAGAAACTATTGACTATGTCCGAAAGCAAGATAGCATAGGATAGAAACAACATTAATTTCCAAGAAGCAGAAGCCTGTCATGAAAATTAGTTATGAAAAGCAAGTTAAGATCAAATCTACTTCACTGGAACACACTGTACAAATCTGAGTGAGCAACCAAAAAAAAAAAAGGGGGACTTATTGTATAATTTGTATTTCATAAGAAAAACAAAAGAAAATGGATATCTCAAGAATTCATCGCCATCAATATACTGTAATGTAACTTCCTCTCTCTCCCCCCTCTTCCCCTCTGCTGGGACAGAATTGGGACGACAAAATCTAAGGAAGAATACCGACGTACGGAACTGGAACCGGGTAGTCACCATTTGCAGAAACACCAGAATTGCCTTCGTTTACAACGGATCCAACTGCTTCGACGAACTCCATCACAAACTGTATGACCATCTTCAGCATTCCTATGCATATCTCCAGCTTCTGAAGAACCATTTTTTATGATGTGGGTGTTGCCTTTTTCCACGTATTTCCCTTCCCCCTTCAATGAATGCTGTGTTTTATAGGTTTTTACAAACGGATTAGGACGTCTGAAAAAGCTTGTACTATAAAGCGGCTTTTGGAAGAACCAAGGAACAAATATCTCCAACTACAGAAATTATTGAGGTGGTTTAATCACTAGGCCAACTTGATTGGTTGTTCAAGATAAGTGTTTCCCTCCACGCCCATTGTTTTATATCAGTGACAACGATCATTTCTCTTCTTAATTATACCTTTTTTCGCTTTTTCATGCATCCCATGTTTTAATATTGTGAAAATTAGAATGCAGAATCCAACGAATCTGCAAATATGTTTGTTTGGTTGTAGGAATCAATGGGGTTGATCACTATAATAAGAAGGCATATTCCATTTGAATTTATTTTTAATTCAGCCGTGCACATCAGGCCAGTTTTCAAATGGATAAGTTTTTGGGTCGAATGCATTAGAATCTTGGTGTAATAATGATATCATTCCATCGCTGTCGCTTATGCAATCATTTTAGCCACTGAATATTTATATTTTTATAGTGGAAATATTTTGATTGAATTTCAATGAGCAAAATTATGAAAGCATGAAATATTTTAGTCTAGATTTTGGGTTTTCTCAAAGAAGGCCCATAACTCTTCCTAGCCTAATGCTCGGCCTATCGTGTCCGAGCCCAGAACTAGTGGTGGCCACGGGCCGGTTCCGGTTCGGAACCGCCGGTTCCACGGTTCCGGAAAAATGGAACCGGAACCGGCCCGTGGGTAGAAGGTTACGGTTCCGGTTCGGAACCGGCGGTTCGAAAAATATTTTATTTTTTATTTTTTTATTTTTCGAGGGATACGTAGCGCTCTCTGATTCGTCGATTTTTGAATTTTTAAAAATATTTTCAACGGTTCGGAACCGGAACCGCCGGTTCCGGTTCGGGCTATTTCTTGAACCTGAACCGGCCCGTCCAAAAATGGTTATGGTTCCGGTTCCGAACCGTTTTGGACGGTTCCGGTTCCGAACCGTGAACCGCCGGGCCGGTTCAGGGCCGGTTCCGACGGTTCCGGTTCCAAATGGTCACCACTACCCAGAACTAGATAAATGGAAAAAAAATATTAGAAATATGTCAATGCTCTTCGCTGAATTAACAAAATATCTTAATATTTTAACTTATTAATTTTCGAGCCAACCCTATCGGTTGTGGGTTATTTGATATGAAATAACAAATTGAAATTTTTTTGTACTAAAAGAATTTGACCGTCGGTTTTCGCGCAAGTCCACCGAAACGATGAATTTATGAAATTTTTTATACTAATAATATTTTTTTCATGACATTAAAAATTTTCACTCTAATAATCTTTTAAACAGTAAAATATCTATTTTTATCTTAACACAATTTCAAAATACATCACAATCTTCGTATATCCTTATCTTTAAAAATATTGAGTGTGTCAAAGTTTTACCAATTTAATACTTTGATGTTCAAACATTTAGGTGTTGAACCTAAGTACGACTTTGACACTATAATGTTAATTTTATCCTCCTTGTAGGTAGTTACAACAAACTCTTATTTCATAGGGATCGGTTGTAACCCTAAATTTCTACGTATTTCATTTTCCTTTTATATAGGGAACGACTATATCTTTATTACTAACATTATATTATCTTATATTATTGATTTCTTTGTTCCTAAATAATAGGGGAAACTTCCACTACTTAAACCATATTTACGTGAGTACGTGGCTGGTTAAAAGTCGTTACTGAGGTCAAGTGGAAAGTGGAAAGCTTTGTGCAGCACGTCCAGAGGAGTGGAGAGGTGGATGTGAAGTTGTGCTATCCAAACAAGAATAAAAGACTACGTCGAGCTTGAAGAGGAGTTGAGCAATTTTATTGAACTATAGAGCTTTCATTCTTCAAGATCCACCTGTGCCTTGCCCGTTCTAAGTAACCTCTCACAAATCACAATCAGTTTACTGTTGACGGAATCCATCTCCGGAGAGGCATCCTATGGTGGAGGAGTCGTGAGCATACCTTGTGTGTAGTTTGTCAGAACGTTTGTTCATAGGTGTCATCCAAACATCTATGTAGAGTGAGGATCATTCGAGGGAGTGAACCGAGAGTGATTTGAACTATTTATTTTTATTTCTATGTATAACCTCAGTTATATAGTGAAATTGTTTTAGGCCGCAAGGCTTCCACGAAATATAAATATTACCCATAAAATTTACTATGTTGTGATTATCTTTAACACCAACATTACAATCTAACATTGCAGCGTTTGCGTAAACTCATACACAAATTCTATCAAAATTTATATATATATTAACTTCATTATGAGTAAATAGTTTTAAAGGATCTAATTATCTTTTATAAACTATTTAGATTAAATAACTTAAAACATAATCCATAAATGTGATATATATTTTGGTAATATAATTAATCCGATCAACCGGTCAACTCATCGATTTTCGGACTCAATTCTATTGAGGCTTAGATTATTCAATTAAAAATTTATAATCCTAACCCGTATTTTAATTCAGGTGATCATGCCAACTTGTAGATTTCGGACTAAATTGATATCCCTACTCATAATTCTAATGATTCAATTTCAATCCTCGTATACGAATATAAATAAAATAAATTTTCCACTTTTGTATTGAATATTTGAATTTTTTTTTTCATATCTTAATAAATTAATACAATCCAAACGTAATTTTTGGTGGTCGCACGATATCGATATGTTTAGCCAAACATCGTACAAAATAACACGAACACTTTGAAATTTCAAATTTGTGTATTTGAAGTGGAAAATAGTGGAGTAACTTTTAGTATTGAACATGAAAAGTTTATATGATTCTATAATAGTTTGACTTTTACCCTCTCTGAAGCTATTTAATTTGAACTAAATCTTATCTATTACAACTTTTTGCAACATCATGTTTTATCACATTCAGTTAAGTCTAATGACTTTCTATTTATTCAACATTTAAAAATGCTACACACATCCAGTTTTAAAAGTTGGACCATGAAGATAATGGTTGTTATGAATAAATCGAGTAGTAAAAAAAAAATTAAAAATTCATTTTGACTAGTGTAGCAAAACGTAATTTAGTGACAAGATTTATCATATCTTCATTAAAAATATGTAGACTGAAATTAATGTTTCCTACCAAGTTTAAGAATCTATGCTTTTTTTATTGAAGGTCTACTTTGAGGTAAGGCAAGAAAATCTAAGTTATTTATTTATGCATTTATTATTGTGAATATTATTTAAATTGATTATTTTCAATTTTCCGACAAGAAAAAGTAGTCATTTTTTTTTTTTTAGGATTTGGACAAAAGGGTCCACAGCTCGACAAAATTTAAAATTCGTAGCCGTTTAACACCATTACATTACACTATACACCTTTTGTTGTATTACCGAAACTACCCCCAATCAATTTCAAATCCTTGCTGCGCGGTCTCACTCTTCCCTAAAGTTCCAACCTTTTCAAATTGTAGATATCATCTCGGCCGTCCATCTTCTTCAATTCAGAAAATTTGAAACGTTGCTCATTGCAGTGTATACATATATATATATATATAGAGAGAGAGAGATAACAGCTAAATGAGTTCACCCACCCAAATAAGGTATATTAATCCCTAATTAGGATATATTAGATGGGTTTGAGTTTGGGTTAATGGATAAAACCCGCCTAAATGATTAGACACGCCTAATCTGAGACCTTCCCTTGCAACAATTGTTAAAGAATATTCTAAACAAATCTATGACAAAGTAAAATGTCCCCAAGTAAGCTTAACTTGTCACAAATAAAGTATTTAAACCACTACACCATTATATATTCAATACTCATAATATAAATATGTGATACATTATACCTTAATAAAATATGAAACCATGATTCATAGTTATAAGATTCAACTGTATGATTTTAAGTAGTTTAGAAATTTGAGATACATATCAATAGAATGTATTAATTATTCCGTGCAACGCACGGGTGTAGATCTAGTTTAAAATTCAAATCAGAGAAGATGGATTTGATTCTACATTTTATCTGAAAGCAACCAAGAATTAGCAGAAAGCAGGTTTCTGTTCTTTCTCAACCAGAAGAAACAATTTCAGCATTTCGTGGAGCTGGAATTCTTTTCCTCACTTCCTCTGCCAGGTTGGCTCCACTTCACCGTTTCAAATTATACATCTTCCTACAAGGAAAATCGAGAAATTTTCAATCTTTGAACATTTTGTTCGAGGATTGTTCTTCTCTGCCCTACTTTTTATTGTTTTTCTGTGTGGGGGTTGCGGTAGAATGCTGAGGGACTTCAAATTCTTGCGCCGGAATCCGGCCAAGAACGCCGATGCAGAGGAAGTTGAGAATGTGCCTCCGAATTCAAGGGATTCTTCTACCCCTCAGATCAGCACAGAACCCTCAAGGATCCCTTTCAATGCAATTTCGGAGCCGCCGCGAATCCCAAAAAGCATTACAGATCAGGAAATCTGTAGACCTAACAGAGTTGATAGAACTCCCACCAAGTCCAAGACAAAATACTCCGATGCATCAATGCACCTTCGCACTCCGGAGAAACAAGGGCTAATGTCAAGAAACCGGCTCAATCCATCAAATAACGGTGCTGTGGAGGAGGGAAGAGCTGCAGCATCAAATGTGAACACTCCAAGTTCAACTAGGGTGGGTGGCAGAGCTGCCTTGAGTTTTTCGGAGTGTAATTCTGTTCAGTCAACGCCTTGTAAGAGCGTAAACAAGCCTCCCAATCCGGGATATGCGTTGCCCAGTGGGTCTAGGACAGTCTGCAACGTCAGTGCCCGGATGGCTAAAGGGATTCCGAGCTCTTGTTACAACACATCGACTGTGGTTAACACTGTTGAGGTCCCTTATTTTGAACTCAAGGAAGACCCGTCGTTTTGGATGGAGCACAATGTGCAAGTAAGCTGCTTTTTTTGTTGTAGATGAAAAATTTCCTCTGTTAATTTGGTTAATTTCAGGCTACTGCTTATATTTAATCTTGGAGTTTAAACTTCCAGGTCTTGATTCGAATACGGCCACTGAATAGTATGGAGAAAAGCAATTTTGGTTTCAATAGATGCTTGAAGCAAGAGAGTGCACAAAGCCTAACATGGATTGGACAACCAGAGACTAGGTTTATGTTTGATCATGTGGCATGTGAAGGAATAGACCAGGTGTGTATATTTGATTGATCACAAATGAATTATGTAATAAAAAGAGTTAGTTAACTAATGCTTATTACAATGCAGGAGATGCTTTTTAGAATGGTTGGCTTGCCCATGGTCGAGAATTGCTTGTCTGGATACAACAGCTGCATGTTTGCATACGGACAGGTGACACATTTTTGTATAGTTGTTATATCGAATATGTATTTGAACAAGAACTCACAATTCTTGCACTAATATTTATGTGAGCAGACGGGTAGTGGGAAGACATACACAATGCTTGGCGATATTGATGACTTGGAAGTCAACCCGAGTCCAAACCGTGGAATGACCCCTCGCATATTTGAATTCTTGTTTGCAAGGATTAGAGCGGTAGCTATGATGGTCTTCTCTTTGTGTGTGTGTGTGAAAGTTGGTTGATGATCAAAACAGTTAACATGACACCTTTTCATTGTAGGAGGAAGAAAGTCGGATAGATGAGCAACTAAAGTACAACTGCAAATGTTCTTTTCTTGAGATCTACAACGAACAAATTACCGATCTTCTTGATCCTTCATCCACAAATTTAATGGTAATTCCATTCTCTAATAGGTGATTTCCCCTTGCAGTTTTATTTCATTTCTGCAGTTGGTTTTGAACTACTTGTTTTTGTGTAAAAGTTACGCGAGGATATGAAAAAAGGCGTGTACGTTGAAAACTTATCAGAATTCGAGGTCCATAATGTGGGAGACATTTTGCAGCTTTTGACTCAGGTGATACTTATTGATAATGATATTCCTGTTTTAGTTTAGTATGATTTGTGGAATCTTGAAACACGAATAGATGTACTCCTCCATGTTTATAAAGCATGTCAATTGAGTTAACTTGGAGTTTATGCCATAGGGTTCTTCAAACAGAAGAGTTGCTGCCACAAATATGAACAGAGAAAGCAGCCGTTCACACAGCGTTTTTACATGTGTGATTGAAAGTAGGTGGGAGAAGGACTCCACCACTAACTTCCGTTTTGCCCGGCTGAATCTTGTTGATCTTGCTGGTTCTGAAAGGTTGTTTTAACTAGGTTTTGGTGACATTATCAAATCTGGCACAAAATTATATCATTTTTATTGTTGTAATTCCGACAGGCAAAAGTCCTCTGGTGCTGAGGGTGAGCGTTTGAAAGAAGCTGCAAATATCAATAAATCATTGTCCACGCTCGGGTAACATTCCTTTAAGTGTTGTTTAGTACATTTTCAATTTTTGTTAGCTTCATTTCGTGTTACTGAATGTTCTTTTTTCTTTTGTACAGGCACGTAATTATGGTCTTAGTTGATGTTGCTCATGGAAAGCCAAAACATGTTCCTTACAGAGACTCAAGATTGACATTCTTGCTTCAGGTGAGGAATTTGTGTGTCTCAATCACTATTTTTATAATAATAGTATTCTCTTATGGTTCTTAAATGAAATGGAATAACAGGACTCTCTAGGTGGAAACTCGAAGACAATGATAATAGCTAATGTTAGTCCATCGATCTGGTAATATTTCAACCCCATACAGTTTGTATTCCTTTGTTTTTACAGCAAAAGCATGTATTTGTCTGCTTTGATTTTCTCTTTCATGAGGAGCTGTAAATCTTAAAATTTATCCATCATCTACAGCTCTGGGCCTGAAACATTGAACACATTAAAGTTTGCTCAACGAGCAAAACTGATTCAGAACAATGTAAGCTTCTTCGTGTGCTTGGAGAATTTAGGTTGTGTGCTAATGTATATGAGCTTACACGATCTTTTGGACATATTTTCCTTTATACAGGCTATCATTAATGAAGACTCATCTGGAGATGTTGCTGTATTGAAACATCAGATACAATTGTTGAAGGTTCAACTTGATTCATATGGTTTTAACAGCACATAAATTGATCTGCACAAATTCACAACTGAACTCAGTAATTTTTTTATTGGGACAGGAGGAGCTGTCTGCCCTCAAACGTGAAAGGATACATCGTTCATTGTTATTTAGCCCTGCCACTGATCAAGACACAAGAAACAAAGATGAAGTTGTTACTAGTGGAGGGACAATTGCACAGACACACAGAGGAAATATGGTTGAAAATGAATCTGAAGGAGTTCTCAGAGTATCTTGTAAACAGGTCAGATATGCCCCATCTGCTCATGTTGTCTTGTTTCTAGCATAGGAATCGTATCACTTATTTCAGAAGATAAGTACACAATAATTACTATTTCTTCTTATTATTAAATAAAGATACAAATAAATTTGCCACAGTGCTTTCGAACCTCCAATGGCTATATTGTTTGTTGAGTTAGCGTTCTTGTCTCACCTGTCATTGTTTGATTTAAATGATTCTTTTTTGTTCTAACAAAGGCAACATGCAGACTCCTAATCTTTCTCTATATCATTTTTATTACAGTTGAAATCATTGGAAACTACACTTTCTGGTTCCTTAAGGAGGGAAAAGATGGCAGAAACTTCAGTTACACAGCTTGAAGCTGAAATTGAGCTGTTGAACCGCCTTGTATGGCTAATGGCTCACTCCTCGATTTTTTGGTACAATAGTCTTTGTTACTGAATAACTGATCGAGTTCACTAAGCACATTGATTTTTCAGGTTAGTCAAAGAGAGGAGGACACCAGATGCACAAAAATGATGTTAAAGTTTAGAGAAGATAAAATTCAAAGAATGGAGTCTCTTCTTGGTGGTTTGATGTCAGCAGATGATTACCTAAGGGAAGAAAACAACGCTCTTTCACAAGAAATACAGCTTCTGAGGTCCAGACTTGACAAAAATCCTGAAGTAACACGATTTGCAGCTGAAAATATTAGACTTTTGGATCAAGTTCGACGGTACGCTTTGCTTATGCCTTTCATTGAGTTTCAACTCAACTATTTCTGAAAATTCTTCTCTTGTACTATATAGATTCCAAGATTTCTATGGAGAAGGGGAGAGAGAAATGTTGATGAAAGAAGTATCTGAACTGCGAAATCAAGTATCTTAACTACATTATTGTCTAGAATTTACTATACTTGCCGCTTAGTTTATTCAAGCCTCTAATAACTTATTTCTTCTCCATGCCAGCTTACGAACTTCCTTGATGGAAATCTGAAGCTTTCTAGTCATTTTGAAGTGAAGGTGATATATTGTCTAATTCTAGCTAGTGTTTAACTAAGATTGAGGCCAATTATTCTTCAGAAATCTTAATATCATTATTTCTATTCTGTAACAGGATTCTAATCATGGTAACGAAAGTGCCTTGCTTCAGGAGGTTCGTCTTGCCTTCTTTCTGAAGTGAATCTTTGCTTTAAAAACTTCCTTAAATCATGATCTCAATGCATATATCTCTTACAGTTGCAGAGAACTCTTTCGGAGCTAGAGGAAAGCAAGGTCAAGCTCAACTGCTGTCTTGAGGAAAATGCAAAGTTGCGCAGGTGACTCATTAGCCTCTAACTATATTTCCTGTCATTCTATGATCTCGCCCTCAAAGTTATGTTCTTTATTTCGTGTCATGTTGATTTTCTGCAGAGAATTAGAGCAGTTACATGTTTCACCAAAAGATGACATTGCTTATGGCCAAGAACATGATTGCAGCACAGAAGTTATAAAGGTAAGTGTAATAATAAACTGAAGAAGCTTTATTCTCTCTTTTTGGTGGCATTGCTCAAATTTAAAATTTTGCATTTTTATTGAAATTATATTTCAGGAATCCATAGTAGAAGTTCCTTTTTCTACTGATAAGGCTGCAGCAATGACCACCCAGAGAAAGAAGGAAGGAACAACATGTGAGAAACTCCGGAAGAGTGCAGAAGGAATCATGGATTTACAGCTAGAGTTGGACATTCTTAAAATTATTCTAGAAGAAGAAAGGTCACACCATTCAGAGCAAGAAGAGATGGCCAACTCTCTAAACCAAGAGCTCCAGTTGTCCAAGGAGAAGGTTACTTCAGTAACCAAAGAGTATGAAAAAGTCCAGGAAGAGCTCAAAACTGTGAAGTTGGTTTTGGAAGCTCTTGAATCTGAACAAATTCAATACATTAATGAGATAGAAGATCTCAGGAGTGCTAATGTTTGCTTTGAAAATATGTTGAAGGAGAAGGAGTTTGAGATTTCTCGTTTGAAGGACCGAGCTTCTTGCCAAGAGATTAAAGATCTCTCATCTTATAAGCCTTCAGAGAATGATGAATCTCCTTTGACATTGAAGCTGAAGAAGATGCATAAATCTCTTGAAAAGGCTAAGAGACTGAATGAGTTGTATCAAAATGATCTTGCATTTGAAGAATCTCATCAAGAAGAAATGGAGGAAGTCCGGAGGCAGGTCGAAGGGGAAACTGCAGAGGTGATTGTTTGCTTGCAAGAAGAACTTTCTGGCCTTCAACGCGAAGTCCATGAAAGTAGGATCAGAGAGTTGGAAACAAGCGACAGGTTTGCGCAACTGCAAACAGAAATGAAGATCATGGAGAATAATTTACATCTAAAGAGTGAAGAAAATGCAAATTTAGCTGAAATGCTCGAAGATAAAGAAGAGCAATTGAGAATACTGACTGGAGAATTGGATCTAATTGCCAGTGAAATGGAAGGTATTCTCTCTGATGGGAATGCAGCTCTTAAAGATGCATCTGGTCAGACTGATGCTATTTCCAGCTCATTCTGTCACAAAAGAAGTTGGATCTCTGAACAGTTTGGAAGAATGAAACAATGTATATCTGAAAAGGAGTTTCTCATTGATGAGCTTAATCAATGTTTGAAGGATGCAGTCGATAGGAAAGATGACGTGGAGCGCTTGCTGAGGTCACTTAGAGGAGCGGCTTTGGTTATGACTGAGGCTCATCAACAAGAGTGTAGCGATAAGGATAGAGAGATTCTCTTTTTAACATCTGAGTTAAATGATAAGACATGCACTGCTGCAGAGCTTCAAAACTTAATCAAGCATGGAGAGGATCAGCTCAAAGCAACATCATCTTGTGCAACAGCTGCTCTTGTGATTGTGAACAGATTGTGGGAGCTGAACTCTAACTATCATAGTGCATTGCAAGAGAAGGACCTTCAAATTAGAGAGTTCAATAAAATCATTTCCGAAAAAGATACAGATCTCCAGAATCAGGTTTCAGTTATAGATGATGCTGTTGATAGACAGATTCATTCTCTCCAAAAGAAACTAGAAGCATCAGAAGAATATTGTTCAAAACTGAGCTTAGAACTGTCTGAGGAACGAAGATGCCGAGAAGCTTTAGAGTTAAATCTTGCAAATAATGAGGAAAATAAAATTTCAGAAACCAGGGAACAACTTCAGGATCTTTATTCAGGGCTCTCATCACTGAAGTTCTGCATGAACAAATATGAAAATCAGTGTGGATATCCTCAGAAAGATAATGATGAATATGAATCGCGGGTACGTAAATGTTTCTTTATGCAAATAACGTATGGAGCCTTTCAGTTTTTATATTGGACTTACTAGTTTAATATTGTTGCAGACAGGTACCGGAACAGTGCAAGAGAACAATGATGTAGGCTCATGTAATGATGTGTATATGAGTACCAAGACGTTGAAGTGTTTTACTAATGCTGCTATTTCAAAGGAATGCAATATTGATGACAATAATTCGGAGTCTGAAGTTACTTTGCGAAGTGCAGTTGGAAGAGAAACTGCCATTATTCTCTTAAAAAAAGAGATGGAATATGCTGTTAAAAACTTACAAGAACTGCAAGTACAGATGGATACGATGCAATCTGAGAAAGAAAAGCTTTTGGCATCCGAGAAATGCAGTAGGAAGAGCATGGAGTCTATGATCAATCAGACAGTTGTCTTGAGAGATGCAATAGATAATTTTGAAGGTCTATTTGAGCTCCAAGTTAGTGCTCTAGATGAAAAGATAAGGAGAATGGAAGAAGCAGTACAAGAATCTCTCGAGTCCTGGTTCCAGCAAAGAGAGGTTTGATGCTTAATCTCCTTATGGTTTCTCTGCTTTCTCAGTTTGTCTTCATCGTATTCTTATCCACCTCAGATCACCTCAATCTTTTGTTAACTCGCACGCCCTTAGTCACTTAGCTTTAAAATCTTGTTTTTTGCAGTTATTGGATGAAGAACTTGAGGAAGCTAAACTTGTTGCTGCCCAGAAAACCATTGAAGCTTCCTGCATTCTTACGAAATTTGAGGAGGTCCAGGACACAATGAAAGAAGCAGACATAATGATAAATGAATTGATGATAGCCAATGAAGCCTTAAAGCTGAGTGCTCGTGATTCAAAGATAAAGGAAAATGAATTCACAAACGAGAGACTAAACCTCATGAAAGAAATCCAAAGCCTGAAACTCTCCAATAATCTGAAAGATCAGAGTTATTGGGAGCTGGAGACAAAGTATGATACTGATTTTGTCCTGATGAATAGGATGATTTCAGAACTCGAGGATGCTATTACAGAAGTTCAGACCACTTCCACTGAAGAATGGATGCCTGTGGCATCTGATTTCCTCAGTATGAAGTGTCAAATTCATGAATCAACTGAATTCATCAGGAAATTGCTCGAGGAGGTCTGGTCAGAGATTATTGCCAAGGATTCTGTTGTTTCTGTGTTGCATCTTTGCCACATGGGAATTCTCTTAGAAACTGCAAATGGACTGAATGCAGAAAATGGTCTTCTGCACCATGGTTTATCCGAGTCCAACTCCATTATTTCTGAACTCCAGGAACACAATTTAAGATCAAGAAGAGAGCTTGAAATGTGCAGAGTTCTGAAAGGCAAGTTGCTGGCAGATATCAAAATGGGTTTTGATCGCATATCGAGTAAAGTTGATGAAACCGGGGAAGTCACTCTTAAACTTTCCTCTTTCAAGAAAAAGATAGAGGATCTGCAGTATCAGGAAGAGGTGATGCTGCAAAGGTCGAATGATATAGGATCTGAACTTGCCATGCTAATGAAGGAGCTTGATCTGAGCAACAAACAAGCACTGGCTACTATTCTGGATCAGGAAAGACTGCTGAAGGAGAAAGATGAATTATTTCAGGATCAAGAGGAAAATCTCGTGCTAGAATTATTAGCAAAAGATTTTGAATCATTAACTCTGTCAGCCGAGTTAAATCAGATATGCGCCCTGAAAGCAGATGCAGAGAATGCATTTGTTAGTACCCTTGAAGTCCTTGAAAATCTCAAGAAGGAAATAGTGTTTCAGAGCTTGGATGCCGCTTTGAGTGAATCAATACTGAATGATAAGGAAGCTGGGCATGAAAATTTAGTAGAAAGCTTTAAGATGAAGGAATCTGCTATGGAAATGTCTAGTAGTTATATCTCCGAGCTTCATCACCAAATATTGAGTTTGCAGAATGATATGGGTCTTCTGGAGACAGAATCACAGAGACTACGTAATGAGCTGGAAGGGAAAAATGAGGATCTTAGAAGAATAAGCTGCCTTGAGAAGGAGAATGAAAGCCTGGTTGTTCATCTGAACAACTGTAAGGCAGAGTATCAAGTTTTGCATCAGGAGCTGGAGGATAAAAATGCTGAGTTTGAAGCCTCAGCTAGAAATGCCCACAGCATTGATGTTGAAAATAGCGGACTAAAAGATACTTTTTTGGCGATGGAGAGCTGCATTGCCAAGTTAGAGGAAGATCTAAGACATGCAAGGGTCGAGTTTAGAAACCATGAGCTTTCTCAGTCTGCTGTTCAAGAGGACTTGTGCTTAAGAATCCAGGATTTGGAGAGGCAACTGGGAGGTATCCATGCTTTGAAAGAAGAGAACATCAGTTTGAAAAATGAATTGAGTCTCAAAGAGATTATTCAATCAGAATACCTGAGCGCCATGAATTTGAGAATTATAAAGAATATTGATATGATGGATTCTGTCGATAAAGTAAGCTGCAATGTGCTGAAGATAGTTGAGGAGAAACTCATGGAGGTGGACGGTATGTTTGAGACGATAGAGAACGAAATGGAGAGGGGTTACGAATTTCTGAATCAAGTCCAATATGCAGAGAATATTGCTATGCAGTTGGATTCTGAAATTCTCTCTCTTCAGACAGAGTTGTCAAGAAAGGATGATATTCTCAAGGGCCTTTTATTTGATATGAGTTTGCTACAGGAATCTGCATCTAACAGTCAAGATCAGAAAGATGAAAAGGATGAGCTGCTTGCTTCTTTAAGTGCATTGCAAAGAGATTATGAATCAAGGTCGCTTGAACTGGAAGCTGCTACTGCAGAGCGTCAAATACTTGAAGCTGGACTTCAAGAGAAGACTGCCAAAATATCTGCCCTTGAGTTGGAGCTGACAAAAGAAAATCAGAGAATAAATTCACTATCCCAAGAAAATTCTGAGCTCTTAGCTGTTTCTCAAGATGCCTTACATGGACGGGACTCCATGGAGAAGGAGCTAATAGAGGCAAGGATCAAAATTGAAAATTTAGAGTTGGAAGTTGCTGAAATGGAAATGGCTCTTGCTAAACTGGATAAAACGACTGAATCATTGAAGAGCAACTTGGAAACTGTCTCATGTCAGAGAGATGAATTTGAGGGTAAAGTTCTTACTTTGACCAAGGAGCTTGAGGTTGCACGAGCGCTTGCTGAAGAAAATGAAGGAATAGCTCTTGAAGCAAAAGAGGTAAAATCTTCTCCCATTTCTTCTGTTCAAATACTTGCTGCACACCACCTGGTTCTCTAATATATTTGGGTTGGTTATGGCAGATAGCTGAATCGCAGAGAGTCCATGCTGAGGAAAAGGAAGTAGAAGTCAAACTGTTGGAACGATCCATTGAAGAACTAGAATGTACTATAAATGTACTCGAACAAAAGGTATCCCTATCCAGAGAGTTTTTATAGCGAAGTCTATTTGCTGTCATCTTTGATATTAACGTGATTTCTACACCAAAGGTTGACATTGTTAAAGGAGAAGCTGAGAGACAAAGATTGCAGAGAGAGGAACTTGAGCAAGAGCTTCTTGCTGTTAAAGAACAAATGCACAAGGTCAAGAGCAACGATTCTGATGTAAAAAGGTCTGACAGAAAGTCTTGCTTAAGTTTTTAAAAAAACTGCTACTCATATTCATTACTAAGTAGTGAAAGAACTTGTTTTCAGATGTCTGGAGGAAAAAGAGAAGAACCTTCAGGAGTCGCTTCTACGCGTGCAGCTTCTTGAAAAAGAAATAGCAGCCCGAGATGCTCAGGTGATGCCCTATGATATCCTGATTGCAGTATATGATTTTATCTCAAATATTTGAATCAAGTGGTTTTGCTTAGCTCCACTACATTCTCCTCAACAGATATCCCAATGTAAAGCACACATCTCTGAGCTAAATTTGCATGCAGAGGCACAAGCTAGTGAATACAAGCAAAAGGTTGGTCTTATTGTCAATACATATTTCTTTAAAAGAGATAGGAATAGTTTAACATAAATAGAATACTAACATTCAATGCTCAAAGCAGTTCAAGGCATTGGAAGCTATGCTAGAGCAATTAAAATCTGAAGTTCCTGCCCCTGGTAGCTCAAGTTCTTCGTCAAACAAAATGGAAAAGAATCCTTCAAAACCTAGGGGTTCAGGTTCCCCGTTTAAATGCATAGGATTGGGCTTGGCTCAACAAATCAAATCTGAGAGGGATGAAGAGCTCATTGCTGGAAGACAACGGATTGAGGAGCTTGAGGCCCTAGCTGCAAGCAGACAAAAAGAGGTAGGTTTCCTGGTGACCATCCCTGAAACATGCACAAACAGTCAGAGTTCCTAACCAAAAATACCTCACTTTCTATCCAGATATTCATGCTTAAGGCTAGACTGGCTGCTACTGAAAGTATGACACATGATGTAATTCGGGATTTACTGGGTGTAAAACTGAATATGAAGAACTATGCTGTAAGTTTGCATTCTGACACGACATTATGAACTGATTGTTTCCAAAGTGAGATTGTGCTATTATAAAAAAACATGCACTACGTCATACCACTTCTTTTATTTGAGATTTTTACTTGTCCTGACAACAGAGGCAGTGCCAAACTCATGTCAAACTTGTTTTTTTTGCTGCCAGAATTTAATGGATAACCAGCAGCTTCACTCATTAATCGAGGAGGCTCAGCACCATGCTGTTAAATCCGAAGTCAAGGTAAATGTTTTCCCGAGTTACCATGTAATAGAAATAAGATGGATTTTACACCACCTAACATTGTTAATGGAGCTTTCTCCAGGATCAAGAAGTGGCTAGTCTAAAGCAGCAGATAAAAGAGTTCCTTACAGAACGAAATGGGTAATGACATGTTAGATTATGATATTTATACATATTCTGACTTCATCTCGAACACACACTTACTCGATCATAAAATATAGATGGCTGGAGGAGATTGAGAGGAAGCAGGCTGAATTGATGGCTGCACATGTTGCATTGGAAACATTGCGTCAACAAGATCAACTGCTTGCAACTGAAAATCAGATGTTGAAGGTAGAAGCTTTGTTTAGTAATAATAATTAATACACAACAAGGCAAGGTTCCTCATTTCTTAGTTACTTGATGTAATGATATAACTTTTTCAGACAGAGAATGCCAATCATAAGAAGAGGGTGATGGAACTTGAATTTGAGGTCAAGAAATTATCAGGTCAACAGAATATTCAACAGCGTATCCATCACCATGCAAAAATTAAGGCAAGAACTATTCGATTCTCTTATTGAAGCATAACTAGTCGTGCAAAGAATCTGTTTATTCTTAACATGTGTGCAATGGAATAATACTGCCTTGTCACAGGAGGAAAACAATTCTCTAAGATGTCAAAATGAAGAACTTAGCATCAAGCTGCACAAAACGGAGGCCATTCTTAGACGTGTGAAGGAAGAACTCTCTCATTTCCGCGCAGCAAATGGTAGAAGCCTGGACATTAATTTTGACGAGGAAGAACTGTTGCACAAGAAGTTGAAGGTTAGTACAGAGAGCCAAGTTATATTCGGACAAGTCAATGACAGAGACCCACATGAAAGGAGCCTTCAATAACCAGTTCCTTTTTATCTTGAAACAGGAAAATGAAGAGGAGAGGCTGCAGTTAGCTCAGAAGTTAGTAGGCTTGTGTACTTCCGTACTAAGGGTGAGACCATTTCTTCATCTACTGTTCTAAATATGTTGTTTACAATGAAGGCAAATCTGGCAATAAGGTTTAACCTGGTTTTAATGGGCTGAAAATATCAGGCTGCCGGAATAACAAAACCAACATCTGAGATAAGTGTATCTGTTGCTGAAGATGCACTTGAGCAGCTCAAGAATAGGATTGTATCCCTTGACATGGAACTTCAAGATGTTAAACTCAAGGTAAATTCTTCTGTTTAATCAATGGATGTTCTTGGTTGTTAGACTGTATCTCATACTGAGTAATTATCTTGTTTTCTTCAGAATCGAATATCAGATGAAAGAATCAGATTGTCTGAGCTCATGCCACAAACATCCCCAACACCAGCAAGCTCAAGAGCAGACGAAGATTGCATTGAACGTAAACGACCAACTCAAACTCCATTTCTCTCTGCTTTTGATCGATGAAGTTGATGATTGGCGACCAGAGCTGGCCTTTTTGCTACCTACAGATTAAGTAGCCTGTCTTGTTCTGTAAATAAATACAAGTTGTGTAGATTCACACACACAAGTATAGCCTGTTGTACTTGTACATACAGTTAAGATGTCATTCTTGAAATTTTGATATTTCATCATCCATATTGTGATGATTATTATATGAGAAAATTTTGAAAGAAAAGATTTTTAATTTAGGAGCGAATGATATCAACTCCATTCATCTGTCTCAATCAGAGCTCGAAATATAAATGTATTTCTAAGAATGCAAATATGCACCCTAAGCCTAACACCACCTGTATTCTCAAGATTGTATCTGACGGTATTCTTTCACCATATATTTTGTTTTGATATTTGCTGGTCGGTCCATAAATAGGGTCGGGATAGGTTGGCTTTTTAAAAAAAAAAAAAAAAAGTTAAAATTTACTTTTAATACTCTATCAGTTCGGATTATACGATCCAAATTTAATCTTGCAGATTTGAAATAAAATTATTTAATAATTAAACAAAATTCTAATATTACCCTTAATCAGGTTGTACATAGGTAATAATATTATACAATATAGAGTCAGAAATAGTACTACTTCCGTCCCGCTAGAATAGACCCTTTTCATTTTGACATGTTAATTTCGAAGCTAGTGTTTAGTAGTTAATTGTGGTTAATAATAAAATTGACAATCGTAATTAACTTGTTTAAGTCTTAAATAAGTTAATTATGATTGCCAATTTTATTATTAACCACAATTAGCTACTAAACACTAGCTCCAAAATTAATATGTCAAAATGAAAAGGACCTATTCAAACGGGACGGAGGGAGTACTATATTTAGGTAGTCGGTTGTTTTCATTAATCTTGAAACTAAAGGTCAGTTTTGGAAATTAAAAATATAAAAAAATTGTTTTTACTGGAGCAAATTGATGAAATCGACAGCAAGAAGAATCTTGATAAGTTAGTTGTTTAAATAAAGAGAAGCTATGTACATACACACTAAATACATATTTACGCAATGAGTAGGCCAGTGCCTTTCATTTTTTAAGGCCTAACCCAAATAAAACACGTTACTAAGACTTCAACCACTAGTGATCTTCCAACAACGTCACAAATTATACAAATAATAAATATATTTTATAAAAAATCAAAATAAAAAATACATGCATGACTTGGGACGGCTACAGCCCCCACTCAACCTTTGACTTTTTGTTGGAAATTGCACACATGGTATTGGGTACTACTTTTTAAAATGTAATTTAAATTTTGAATATTTTAAACAACCGTTAAAAATTAACTAAAAAATATATAAATATTTCAATTTTCATGTTGTATTTCTTTTTATTTTGTACTAGTTCTCATAATTTTTAATTTTTGAGTAAATTATAAATTTTTATTGCATAATAATTTAGTTATTATAATTACAAATTTAAGATATTTGTTAATTTTTGTATGATATTCGAAGATAAAAAAATAATATTTTAAATGTAAATTGAAGTGGGGTTGGATCACTGATAGGAAAGTAAATAATACTCCCTCCGTCCCATTTTAATAGGTCCATTTCTTTTCGGCACGAAAATTAAGAGTTGTGAGTGTAGAATGAGTTAGTGGAATGAATATTTTATTGTTGTGTGTGAAAAAGTTGCCATTTTTTGAAAGTGGCCAATTTAATTGGGACGCCAAATTCGGTAAGTGGGCCTATTCTAGTGGGACGGAGGGAGTATTATGTTATATTTTGTTAAATGATTAGGTTAGAGGTTGGTCAAATAGTCTAAGGATGCCAATCATCAACTCCACTCAGTTAATCAATTTTTCTGGGCCCAATTCAACTGGAGGTCGGAATAGACCAGATCAGGCTTTGACTCATAAGGCCTGAGCCTACTAAAATTTTGATAGACCTTAGTCTGGCCTACTAACTGTCATAGACCTTCAAATAGGCCTAGGCTTGACCTTTTTAATAAAACAGGCCAGGTTTTCGGCCTTTTAAAAGCCTGTTCAAGCCTATTTAAAACAAAGAATTTGCCCATCTTAAAAATAATTAAATACCTTAACAAGTGTAATATTATATTTAAAATACACCATGAAAATATAATAAAATTCATTTGATAATTGTATTTTAATTTATCAAATACAAATATATTACAGTAACAATAATGTGAATGTAGACGACATGTTCTTTACATAATTATCCCAGTTTGCTACCAAATGCATCTCGTCCAAGCTGCAAAAATAACATGAAAAAATTGTAACTAATATTTCAATTAATCAATAACGAAATAAAATACGATAAAAAGCATCACTCAGTAATTTCTAATTCTTGGACATTGGTGATGAAAATGGCTGTAGGAAATTACTCCTTTAATTGTGTGAACAAAATAAAGGAGTTTGAAAAATGTGGAAGTTTGGTGGTAGTTTGGTGAAAGGAGTTTGAAAAATGTGGAAGTTTGGTGGTAGTTTGTTGAAAGGAGTTTGAAATATGTGGTAGAGAGTTTGAAAAATGTGGGTGAAATTTGCCTATAAAAGGCATGAGGTTATGTAAGTTTAGAACCATCACAACAAAATAAATTGAGAGAGTTTAGTGAGAGTTTAGTTTCCTCTCAAATAAAACTTAGATTTCGTCTCTTTTTTCTTGTCCTCCATTTTGTTTATTTCTCCTGCTAGTTGTATTTATCCCATTGAGTGTGAAATTTTTCCTGGGCCCAACAAGTGGTACCAGAGCTCAGTTAGGGTGTTTATTATCTACTTATCGTATGCTCTGTGTTTGCCACTAAAGTGGATCCTACACATCAGAAAATAAGTTAGACTAATTTCCATCCTTTAAGAGTTCGCTTAGTACTATTCACGCCAGAATAGTGTCAGCAGTTCGCTTAGTACTATTCACGCCGGAATAGTGTTAGCAGTTCGATAAGTACTATTCACCAAAAATTTTGGCAGTACTAGAGCACCGGATTATGCCTAAAATCATACGGTGGGATAATATGGCTTTGGTAACAGCAGCAGAAACCTCGCGGGCACAACAAGTGAGCAGCTCGTTTCACTACCCGCAGTTGACACATACGAACTACACCAGTTGGGTGATTCGTGTGCAGGCAATGATGGAGGATCAAGGAGTGTGGGAAGCAGTTGAGCCAGCAGAAGGCGCAGCAGTTGACGCCCGGCTTGACAAGAAGGCGAGGTCGCACTTATTCCAAGCGCTTCCGGAGGACCTCCTTATGCAAGTGGCCAAGAAGAAGACAGCGAAGGAAGTTTGGGACAGTCTCAAGACGAGATTCGTCGGGGCAGAAAGAGTAAAGAATGCACGGTTACAAACACTCAAGAGTGAGTTTGATTCTGTGAGAATGAGTGACAGTGAGTCCCTTGATCAATATGCGGGTCGTCTCACTGCTATGTCTGTAAATTACTCTAATCTTGGAGAAACACTCAGTGATGCTGCGCTAGTAAAGAAGCTCTTCGATACGGTGCCGGAGCGGTTTATCAGTGTGATAGCCGGCATTGAGCAATTTTGTGATCTCGGAACGCTCACCTTCGAAGAAGCCGTTGGAAGACTAAAAGCCTTCGAAGAACGCACGCGTAAGAAGAATACGAGTGCAGTCAGAAATGAAGGACATGTGCTCCTCACTCAGGCGGAGTGGGAGGCACGGTTCAAGAAGGATGGGGGAGACTCGTCAACCCAGTGGAAGAAGTTTTCTACAGATGGTGGAAATCGTGGACGAGGAGGAAGATATCCAGGCAGAGGCCGCGGAAGAGGTGGTCGAGGAGGACCACCACGAAGAGATGGAGCAGGTAGCTCCGGCGGAGGCGGCCGCGACAAGAGTCACATTCGTTGCTATAATTGCAATGAGTTTGGGCACTATTCAACACAATGTCGTGCACCAAAGAAAAGAGAAGAAGCACACCTTGCGCACACTGAAAATGTTGAACCAGCATTGCTTATGGCAATTTCGGAGGATTCGCAGTATGTCGGAACACCAACTGATGTTTGGTTTCTAGACAATGGTGCCAGTAATCACATGACCGGCGACAAAGGAAAGTTCTTCGAGTTGGACGAAGCGGTCACAGGAAGTGTGAGGTTTGGAGATGATTCAACCGTACGAATTCAAGGAAAGGGTTCAGTGCTCTTCGCTTGCAAGAATGGAGAACAATGGTTGCTCAAAGAGGTATATTATATTCCTCAACTTCGGAGCAGTATGATCAGTCTCGGACAGTTGACCGAGTCGGGCCATCAAGTTGTGATGAATGACGGAGAGCTCGAAGTTTTCTCGAAGGACCCTCTCCGACTGATCATGAAAGTGAAGCGGTCGCAAAATCGGCTTTATCGCATCGAGTTGCAGGTGGCAAATCCGGTAAGTTGTTTGGCAAGTCTTGATGATCCAGCATGGCTATGGCATACACGTCTTGGTCATGTAAATTTTCGGGACATAAAGGCTCTCGCAGAGAAGGAAATGGCAGCAGGGGTTCCATTGACTTCTCAACCGAAGAAGCTTTGCAGAACCTATTTAGTGGCAAAGCAAATAAGACATTCCTTCGCAGCGGAGGCGAAGTTCCGCGCAAAGAAGCCGCTCGAACTACTACACATAGATTTGTGTGGTCCAATCACGCCAATCACTCCTGGAGGTAACCGTTATTTCATGCTAATAGTTGATGATTATTCCCGTTGGATGTGGTTGCATGTGATGAAATCGAAGGACGAGGCGTGTGCCGCATTTCAAAAGACCAAGCAGTTAGCCGAAAATTCGAGTGGTCATCGTATTAAAGTGGTCAGATCTGACAGAGGTGGTGAATTTCTCTCGGACGAGCTTGCAAAGGTGTGCGAGCAAGCAGGGATCGAACGGCATCTCACCACACCATACTCTCCACAACAGAATGGTGTGGTAGAAAGGTGTAATCGAACGGTGATGGCGATGGCTCGCTCACTTCTCAAAAACATGAGTGTGCCGAGTAAGTATTGGGGGGAGGCGGTTCGCCATTCAGTTTATCTTCTCAATCGACTGCCAACTAAAGCGAACAAAGATCGTACGCCATTCGAAATGTGGACAGAAAAAAAGCCCCATCTGGCACACCTTCGTGTGTTTGGTTGCACAGCGCACGCAAAGGTGACTACACCACAACTGAAGAAGCTCGATGATCGAAGTATGTCCTACGTATACTTGGGCATCGAAGAAGGAAGTAAGGCACATCGCTTACTTGATCCAGATCGTGGGAGAATACATGTTAGTCGCGATGTTGTTTTCGAGGAAGGCGTGAAATGGAACTGGTCTGAAGATGGAGTTGACCAACCCCTCGAAGTATTCGAAGAGGTTCCAAGCTACGAGGAAGGTGGAGTCAGTTTGACACCAGTCGTAGGCTACTCAACGGACACAGGCGAACTGGTTGATTCGACCACTCCTCAGGTCGAATCAATCTCTGAAGGTGTTGAAGGGAGATTGCCCACACCATGGTCAGGTGGACCAATTTTTAGTAACGGAGGGCCAGTTCGTTACAAAAATATGTCAGATATCTTAAAAGAAGCACCTCGGAGGACTCTAGAGTTCGACGAAGAGCTGATGTTAGCAGAGATAGAGGAGCCGTCTTGCTACAGTGAAGCTGCAGGTGATCCAATATGGGAGGAAGCAATGGCTAAAGAAATTAAGGCCATTGAGAAGAACAAGACGTGGTTCCTAACCACATTACCGGCTGGACAGAAAGTAATCGGGTTAAAATGGGTATTCAAATTAAAGATGAATTCAAGTGGTGAGGTGACCCAACATAAAGCTCGATTGGTTGCAAAAGGCTATGTACAACGACAAGGAATTGATTTTGAAGAGGTGTTCGCACCAGTCGCTCGACTTGACACAGTTCGTGTCATACTTGCCATTGCAGCAAACCGTGGTTGGCAAGTACATCATCTTGATGTAAAGTCGGCGTTCCTCAATGGAGAACTTGAGGAGGAGGTCTACGTAGCTCAGCCGGAGGGATTCATAGTGAAAGGAAAAGAACACATGGTGCTTAAGTTAAACAAAGCTCTTTATGGGCTAAGGCAAGCTCCTCGGGCATGGAATCAAAAGCTCGACAAAAGCTTGAAGCAATTTGGCTTCACAAGGTGTTCGCAGGATCAAGCTGTCTACTCAAGGGAAGGACTAATCGTCGGAGTTTATGTTGATGATTTAATTGTGACAGGTGAAGATCCGAAAGCTGTCGGAGTCTTCAAGAAGCAGATGATGGGGGAGTTCGAGATGAGTGATCTCGGATTACTCTCATATTACCTCGGAATCGAAGTATCTCAGTTCGAGGGAGGTATCTCGATCAAGCAAGCAGCATATGCAAAGAAGGTGTTATCCCAGTTTGGGATGCTTGATTGCAATTCAACAAAGATACCAATGGAGCCGAGGGCTCAACTCCACAAAGATCCCGAAGGACAGCTGATTGATGACACTGAATATCGAAGAGTGATCGGTTGTCTACGTTATCTCCTTCATACAAGGCCAGATCTTTCTTATGCTGTTGGAGTTGTCAGCAGATTCATGGAGAGGCCAACCGAAATGCATCAGAAGGCAATAAAGCAAGTGCTTCGGTACCTTCGAGGCACTATGCAACTCGGCTTAGTGTTTCGAAGAGGAAGTGGAGATGAAGAAATAGTGGGTTACTCTGACAGTGATCTTGCAGGAGACTTGGATGACCGAAAGAGCACAGGGGGAATGGTGTTCTACATCAATGATTCACTTGTTTCGTGGAACTCACAGAAACAGAAAACAGTGGCCCTTTCCTCGTGCGAAGCAGAGTTCATGGCAGCAGCAGCGGCAGCATGTCAAGCTCTTTGGCTGAAAGCGTTGTTGTTCGAACTAAGTGGTTCGAAACCGAAGACAGTGAAGCTCTTCGTCGACAACAAATCTGCACTTGCGCTCATGAAGAATCCAGTCTTCCATGGTCGAAGCAAGCACATCGACACAAAGTATCACTTCATTCGAGAGTGTGTCGAAGGAGGTCAGATTGAGGTGAAGTTTGTTCGAACTGATGAACAGCGAGCCGATGCACTCACGAAAGCGTTGCCAGCAGTGAAGCTAGGAACTATGCGACACCTTCTCGGTGTCCGTGATCTCGAACCAATTAAGGAGTAAGGGGGAGATTGTAGGAAATTACTCCTTTAATTGTGTGAACAAAATAAAGGAGTTTGAAAAATGTGGAAGTTTGGTGGTAGTTTGGTGAAAGGAGTTTGAAAAATGTGGAAGTTTGGTGGTAGTTTGGTGAAAGGAGTTTGAAATATGTGGTAGAGAGTTTGAAAAATGTGGGTGAAATTTGCCTATAAAAGGCATGAGGTTATGTAAGTTTAGAACCATCACAACAAAATAAATTGAGAGAGTTTAGTGAGAGTTTAGTTTCCTCTCAAATAAAACTTAGATTTCGTCTCTTTTTTCTTGTCCTCCATTTTGTTTATTTCTCCTGCTAGTTGTATTTATCCCATTGAGTGTGAAATTTTTCCTGGGCCCAACAATGGCCACATCCAATTAGGTGAAACTATCAAGTTATATTCTCTAAATTATTCTCAAATATGGCACATAGCCCCTATATTAACACAAAGGATTAAAGAATATTCAAGAACTCACATTTAAACCATTATATTTGAATGAGTTTTGTATATTTACCTAGAGTTGAGAGACATATTTCATCAACAACAAAATGACTGATTAATTGTTTAAATTTCAAAAAATAAATAGAAATACAATTTATTAAAAGGTAAATAGAATGTTCTTTAGTAGAACAAAAGGAGATTGCAAATCTGGAGATTAAAGATAAAAAAGATACGAACGAGATTACATTAAGGTTGGTGATGTTCGCTAGCTTGATCCGTCGGTGCTGGCGCTGAATAAGGTGGCATTGCAGGATGTTGGCCGCGATAACTCATCTTTGGAAGAGAAGATTTAATGGGGCAGCGCATACTTTGAAGGAAACTCGTATAAGTCCCTCACATCAACAACAACTAACCACATTAGATGATTTTGAGTAAAAAGGAAGAACGATTATGACGAAAAAAAGTTTGAAGTAAAAAGTGTAGAAAGAATAATAAAAAAAGAAGAAATAAGAAAATGGCGATGGGTGGAAAGAATGTGATTTAGGGTTTCATTATATATATATTTTTTAATTATAATATATTATTTAATTTAATTTAATTTATAAAGTAAATATATATTTATTATATATTGTAGTTAGTTTTATACAGGCCGACCTGATAGGCTTGACGGGCCAATTTTTAAGCCCGAGCCTAGGCCTATTTAAGCATATAGGCTTTTTAAAAAGCCTAGGCCTTGTCTTTTTAACAAGTAAGCCAGGCCCGAAACAGGCCAGACCGTAGGCCCTGTCGGGTAGCCTGGCCTATTCCCACCCCTAAATTCAACCTTATCATTTTCTTTGTTTTTTGGAACCCTCTATTCTAACATCTGATCAGTTTGCTCTAACAATTATAATTATTACACTATAATACTATATCCTAGCTGGAAATGAACTTATTATGAAAAGGATATATTTTGAGAAAATAGCGGAGAAAAAAAAATAGAAATCAAATAAATATTGATAAATGTAGAATAGTCTAGAATATTGAAGAATAGTGTATTTATAGAAAAATAAAGAAAATGTGAGAAAATTGTAGAAAAAATTAGTACTCCCTCCGTCCCACCTCAATTGTCCCACTTTCCTTTTTCGTCCGTCCCACCTCAATTGTCCCATTACTTAAAAAGGCAACTTTTTCACACTCAACAATAAAATATTAATTCCACTCAACTTACTTTACACTCACACTCCTTGGTTATTGTGCCCGGTCAACCCGGGACAATTCAGCCGGGACGGAGGGAGTATTATTTAATATATGACTAATTAGGAACAATATTGAATGTCTTAGATAATTCTATATTGAGTATAAATAGCTTGTAATGGTACATCACATTTAGAGTGAAGTGAATGAAATAAATAACTTATCACTACCATCTCTCTCAAATTATTTGTTCATACATATATCAATATATTAATACAATAAATTAGGGATTCAAAATGAATAGATACAATTCAGTAAATAATAAACTCCCTCTCAGACATGAAATGCAATAATCCCAAAATTTATATAAAGTTAATTAAACTAATTAAGCTTAATTATTTACACTAATCGTATAATTATTTTAATTTTTTCGGTAAATATCAATTTAACTTTGGGAGTTGGGTACAAGTCCAAATTTTATGAAGTTTGTACCTATTGATATGATTTTAAATATCCTAGATGATAGAATAAGCGAATTCGTTGTTGGAGACCCGAGTCCAAGAAATTAAGTTTCTTAAAATAAATTTGATTCGGTTACAATTTGTGATCTAATGCTTCATTCTTTTAACCGGGTTAAGGATTGTTAGGAAATAATTATAAAAATTAATTGTAAATGATGAAATGAAAAATCTGAAATTTATACGAGATTTAGTACGCAATTAAAATTGCAGGAATTAAATAAAAATAATTACGATTGTTTATATGTATAAACATATGATGTATAAAGTTAATTATATAAACATGAAGTGGAACACATGACATTATTTTAGTAATTTTAAATATTTATATTGATATGGTGAGAATGACTTTAAACATGAGAAATGAGAATAAATCGCGATCGTTGATCTAACACAATAAAAAATCCAAATTAATTGAAAAAATGCAGTATTTTATCCCTATTTTTGTTCATTAAAGTGCAAATTCATAAATTTGATGTTATTTTATTCGCGTAACATTCATTTTATCTTCATTGTTCTTCATTTTATCTCAATTGTTATTCATTATAAAGTAAATTCAATTTATTCACATAACATGCATTTTATCTTAACTATTATTCATTTTATCTCGATTATTATTCATTATAATGTAAATTCGATGTTATTGTACTTACGACATTATTTTAGCTATTCTTCATTTAATCTCAATTGTTATTCATTATAAAGTAAATTTGATGTATTTTATCTCAACAAACCTTCATTAATAGTACATTGCGAAAAAAATAATGTATAATTTATCTAATAAGGAAAGATTTTGTGTACCAAAATATATAGATATGCACATCTTATATGATATGTAAAATATTATTATAAATATGAGAAATTGTTTAAGTTTAAAGATTGTAATATATCTTAATTTACTTGAATATTTTTTTACCATATCTATTCAAAAGAATTATGTTATCTGATACGTGTGCAACAATAAAGTGCAAGCATACACTGTCAAGTAATATCTAGGAGTATTTAGAGTCGATCTCACGAAGAATGCCTTTTGTGAAGAATCGTGCACACAATCAACTTATAGCGGGGGTTTAATCAATTTGTGGTTGAATCTATTCCTAATGCAAAATAAATGACTTAACATAAACAAGACATTGACAAGTTTAAGTCCACACACGAACATGACAAATTAAAGTTTCAGTTATAAAAGGCAACTCAGGTTGCTGACTCTACGTGCTAGAAAGATGCTACAACATGGATCCTAATTTATATTCTAGTGCTGAATCTCTGAAGTTCTCTCCAGTCCTTCCAGACTATCAAGAATACTTGAGATAATGACCAATCCACATATTCCTATGCTAGATTAGACAAAACCCAGCTCACAATAAGACAGATTCATAAAGCACAATAAATCCACACATTTTCCAATGACTAGACTTAGCTCAATTCAGGGCTCTCTCCCAAACATGCTTTTCCAAAGATGAAAAGAAATATATCTTAACTAAGTTGGCCAGACAGAGTAAGATAGGAATGGTAAACACCCAGAATTGATAGATTAACAAGGAATCCAAAACATAACACCAATCCAAGAGATCAACAACCCAAGTCTAGAATATTTAGCTCATGGTTAGAAACAAACAAAACATAGTTGAAATGTCTTTAAATCTAAACATAAGAAATGGTTTAAAACTGCAAACAGAGATAGCTGGGGATGAATTCCTTCAATCCCGCAATGGTGTCCTCAGGATTCCTCCTTCGGCCACTCTCTAGCTCTATTCATTGGTGCCTGATCCTTTCTTTCTATCCAAGACTGTTGTATTGCTCTTCAAATCACGCACACCGACTGAAATGAGTTGATATTTCCTTTTATATGTGGGCTCCAATATTCTAGAAGAATATCTTTCTAGGTTTCCACAATTAAAGTTGTGATGCCTTAGTTGTCCCTGCCCAGGTGGCAACAAATCCAGGTTCCTTCACTATCCAGCTCAGCCAAGCTTTATCATGTCCTTGTCAGCATTTGGCAGATAACCCAATTCAGGATTTTCTCTTTCCCCGTTTTTCTTTCTCTCTGGAACACCCAGCATGCTACAACACGTTCTCAGCATCTAGCTCAGCATGCACGTTCCATTAGATTTTTGCCTCTTATTGTTTCCTGCACTTTTATTGCTAGAAATAGACCGAAAAGTGATTAATTTCCAACAATGACTCACTGGACACTAACTATGCATTCACATGCTTATTTACCCCTAAATTGGACTCAAACAAGACTCGAGGACTTCAAATTTATTAATTCACAAGCATAAATATAACTCTCCTAAGAGAGTTATCATTATCTTATTCATGGATAAACATATTGTTGGGACTTTAGGATATAAATTCCCTTACTTTTGTGTTTTGATGTGTCAAAAATATATATAAACCACCTTAGGAAATATATCTAGATTAGCTTAGTCGTATAAACTTGTAATATTCACTTAGGATGTTTATCGAGTTGTAAAAGCTGATCAAAACAAATTGGGCTTGTGATCGAAGCAATCAGTTTTGTCATCGTGAAGACAAGAAGAAATCAAGACTCAAGCGACGAAATGACGAACTGACGACCACTTCAGCTTGAAGCAATCCATTCAGATAAACTGGGTGATTTCACCAGCCAGGACATAACTAAGTTATCAAGTCAAGTTTCTTCTCACGAATAGAGACAAAGACATGTCAGAGAAATCACAAGAGCTAGACTTAAGGAAAATGAGATTCCTTAAAGTCCGAAGTTCAAACGTCCAACTTAGATATAAAAATAAATTGAGTAATTTAAATAGGTCTACTAAACCTAACAGTTCGCCCTATTTAAATAATACTCCCTCTGTCCCATCATATTGGGCTGGCAATTTCTGACTTGACACGATAACACGACACGAACCCGCACGATAATATTGGGGTTAAACACGACACGATGCGACACGACACGAACACGACAAAACACGACACGAACACGAACACGAACACGATAATTATCTGTTAAGAACCTGATAATTACAAGTTTAAACGATAATTACCTGTTAACACGAAACGATTATTACCTGTTAACACGATATTGACACGAACACAACACGAACACGACACGAACACGATATAATTATCGGATAACACGATATATTATCATATAACACGATCCGACACGAACACGACACAAAATCTTGTGTTCTTAACGAGTCGACACGATAATGACCCAACACGCACGAATTGTCAGCCCTGCATATTAGTCTCATATTCCTTTTCGGTCCGTCCCATTTATTAGTCTCATTTCCTAAAAAGGCAACATTTTTCCCACTCATCAATAAAATATTAATTCTTCTACACTAATACACATTGATTATTGTACACACTCCTCCGTCCCTAATATTAGGCCTGTGCAGCGGGTCGGGTCGGGTCAAACCCGACCCGAAAATCCCCACCCGACCCTCACCCGAAACCCGAGCCTCTAGACCCGAGACCCACCCGAATGAACCCTTCACCCGACCCGAAAATCGGTCGGGTGAACCCGACCCACCCGAAACCCGATCCTATTTTTAGAATTTTCTGCATTTTCCTGTTTTCGAATTTTTTTTACTATTTTTGCAGTTTTCGAATTTGATTACCTGTTTTCGCATTTGATTTGGTACAACAAACCCAAGTATTCATTATATAATATTATCATATATCTAAACAACTTATATAATATATAATCCATTTAAAAAAACAAAACACAACAATATAACATCATAATTCATAACTTAGAATTAAAACTTAAAACAACCAAAAATCCAAGTATCCAAATCCAATATTCATCAACAAACATCCACTTCAATCTTCAAACTTAGTACATAACTCAAATAAAATTAACATCCTCCAAGTCTTCACCATCCAAATAACAACAAGAAGTAAAGTACCTACACAAAAAAGATATATATATATATTAACAAGTATAAAATAAAAATAATGAAATAATTAAATGATTAAATGTCATTTTTCTTACTCAACTAGTCAAGTAATCAAAACTCGGTTTCTTGGCCTTTGTCTTCATTCTCTTTCGTGCCAATATTTGAAATACCTAAACAAGAATAATGAAATTGTTATTATACATTTAAAATACTCTAAAAATGTCTAATTAAATATTAAAAAGAACATACCTTCTTCATGTTTTTCAAGACTTGCTAAATCTTC
Organism: Plectranthus barbatus; assembly: GCA_026898455.1. Classification (NCBI taxonomy): domain Eukaryota; kingdom Viridiplantae; phylum Streptophyta; class Magnoliopsida; order Lamiales; family Lamiaceae; genus Plectranthus; species Plectranthus barbatus. Next base: position 332,105 of record JAPKLW010000422.1, read on the forward strand.
TTCAATAGTTGGCTCCTTTGCTCTTCTCAACCAATTTTGAACACAAACAAGACCCTCTACAATCCTCGGAGTTAAAGAACTCCTAAAAGCGTCAAGTACTCTACCTCCGGTGCTAAAAGCAGATTCAGAAGACACGGTAGATATAGGCATTGCCAAGAGATCACGAGCAACTAGTGAGAGGATTGGAAACCTACATTTTTGCACATCCCACCACTTCAAAGGTTCAAATTCCTCATCTTTCTCACATCCTATAGTCTCTTCGGAGAGAAAAACTTCCAAATCATTCTTGATTAAACTCTCACCGCTTTGGGATTGGCGATCCTTAAACCTTTCATATGCATATCTACGTTTCTTCAAAACAGGCTCTTGAGAATCAACCGGTGTAGATACAACACTTTGAGACTCGGTAACCGGTGCTAGATGAGGGTTCAAGAGTTTATAATGATCATACAAATCATTCAAAGACATCTTCAATTCAAACTTCATCCTCATTGCCTCATCAAACCCATATTCTTCCTCTAAGTAGAACTCAATGAACTTAAGCTTATATCTTGGATCAAGAATGACAATCAAATAAATAAGCTTATTCATAGTTCTAACATCCCCCCAATACTTTGCAAATTTCAATTGCATTTTCTCTCCCATTTCTTTTAAATAAGAATGGGTGACATCTTCACTAGAGCTCAATTCAATCCACTCTCTTAACAAATTTCCAATTTTGTCAATTTCATGAAAGAGCAAATGAGATGTGACTTGCAAAGAAGCGGAGACTTTCAATGTGATGTCATAGAAAACTTTTAAAGCACCACTAATCTTCCTAGCAACCCTCCAATCATCAAGTGTGGGTACTCCATTATCAGCACTAAGTTGAATTTTATAATGAGGATCTTCAATCTCAAACCGCTCAAATGCCTTTTCAAACTTAATTGCCGCATTCAACATCAGATATGTAGAGTTCCATCTAGTGGGAACATCTAGACATAGTAAACTCTTAGATTCTATGTTCTCCTCTACACAACACTCTTTAAACCTGTTATTTCTAGCAGGAGAGTGTCTTACATATCTAACGGCATCTCGAATTTTTTTGATAGATGGATTAATAACTTTCAACCCATCGTTAACAATCAAATTCACTATGTGAGCGGCACACCTCATGTGTAGATACACTCCTTTAAGTACATCACACCCCCTAGCTGTCAACCTCCCCTTTAAATACTCAATGCAAGTATCATTTGCACTTGCATTATCAACAACAATAGCCAAAACCCTAGCAATTCCCCAATCACGCAACAAAACATCAATCTGTCTACCCATCTCTTCTCCCTTATGACTCTCAACAGGACAAAAACAAATAATCTTTTTATTCAACTTCCAATGCTTATCAACAAAATGAGCAGTTATGCACATATAACTAGCTTTTTGCATAGATGTCCACGTATCAGTAGTTAGGCAAACAGTGCAACCAGTTTTCTTGAAATAATCACGCAACTTCAGTTTTTCATCCAAATACAACTGATAAACATCCCTAGATATGCTCCAACGAGAAGGAATTTTAAACTTAGGTTGAAGAACCCAAACAAACTCTATAAACCCCTCACCATCCACAATGCTAAAAGTCAATTCATCTTTAATTATCATCTCAACAAGTTTCTTACGAGCCAAAACAGGATCAAACTTCCAATTACTTAAAGTAGCACCCTCATTCCCATCAATGCATTTCACAACTATTTCTTTTTGTGAGGTCTGTTTTCTTAAAGGGCTATGAATGCATGTAGTCATGTGTGATTTAAGATTGCCAGTGCCATGTCTTTTAGATTCACATAGATAACTCTTCGTGCAGTAATTGCAGTTACCTCTTTTTTCTCCATTTTCATCATAAGAGACTGTGAAATGATCCCAAACATCAGACCGACCCTTCGCCTTTTTTTTGGGAGGTAGTGGCGGTTTGCCCACATCTCTTTGAACATCTTGTTCTTGTGTTACATTTGTTGTTTCTTCAGACATCCCTGTTATAAAGTATAAACACAAGCCAAACAAAAATTTAAATTAGGACCTGCCAATATGCCAATCTCTATTCTAATAATAATATGATGAGGAGCTGCAGTTCAAATTCAATCTTGAGAATGTAAGAATTGAGAGTTGTAGTGTAGTGTATACCTCACGGCTCACGCAGTTGCAGGACAACACGGTTACAGGCAGTGGTGGGTGCAGGCCGCAGGGAGACGGTCGGCGAAGGCGGGAGGTGGCAGGAGTTCGACGGTCAGCGCGAGCGGGAAGCTGTCGTGCGTCGGGGACAGAGAGGCGACGTGCAGCCGTGCAGGGCGCAGGAAGATGGCGGGTTCGGCGGGAGGAGAGAGGAGACGGAATCTGTCGTGCGCCGGTAACAGAGAGACGAGGGTTGCAGGCAGACGGTGGGAGGCGATGCAATCGACGGGAGTGAGAGAGGAGACGGAAGCTGCGTGCACGTGCGTCGGCGACAAAGAGGCGAGGGCTGCGTGCACGTGCGGGAGGCGATGCAGACGGCGGGTCCGGCGGGAGGTGATGCAGACGGCGGGTCCGGCGGGAGGACGGGAGGTGATGCAGACGGCGGGTTAGAGGAGATGACGAACGAGAGTATCGAATGATTTTTAGGTTTAGGGTTGGGAAAATTTTCATTGATATATAAAATATAAATATAGTATTATTATATAATATTGTCGGTCGGGTCGGGTGGACCCGAAACCCGAAACCCCTAACCCCTAACCCGCCACCCGACCCGACAATTTTCGGGTGAATTTTTTTAACCCGCCACCCGAACCGATTTTTCACCACCCGACCCGACCCGACCCGAATTCGTCGGATCGGGTCGGTTTTTCGGGTTCGGTTCGGGTGATGCACACCCCTACCTAATATAATGGGACGGAGGGAGTAGCATATTATATAATTAATTAAATATATTAATTATTTGACATTGAAACTATATATTTATAATTTAGATATAAAAATATATTGAGTAATTTGTTACTAAATAATATATTTATATAATTTATTAAATATACTTGCTACTATAATTATACAATATACTTATAATTTAATAATTAAAAAAATCATACTTTTCCGATTTTGTAGGCTCATTGCAGATAATAAATTAAACTCAAACCTCTCCAAATTATTATAATAAGTCATCATTTATTGAATCAAGAACCTAACACATGACCCAATCTATTTTCACCCGATAATTTTAAAGGCAGCTGTATTTTTTATAAACATAATTCCTTTAAAAAATATAAATATAAATTATAATATTTTATTACTATATTGCCTTATAACCCCAACTTAAAATTTTAATCCAAATAAAAAAAAACCTAATTTTAACATGTAACAGTTTCTCCTACATAAAATAAAATTCAAAACACAAAAAACAATATACTCCATTGAAATAAAAATAAAAAATCCCAAAAACACAAGATATATATGAATTAATAGATTTATAACTATCTTCTATGAAATACCGCACTCACCATCAATCGAGGAAGAAATGAACTCCGACTTCTGAGAATTGAAAATTTCACTTCTCTTCTGACCCAATTTCTCGCTGCAAACCTATCCTTATTCAATTTTTTAGTTTTGTGGGATTGAAAGGAATTATGCCAAACATGAGAATAGAGGAGTTTGAAAAAAAATATATAAATAAATAAATACTGATCCTGGTGGTGATCCCTCCCTGCAGTTAATGGGGAATGGATTGCGTTAGTAATAAATTTTTAATTTTAGTTTGGTGGTGGTGGCTACCTGATAATTTTTTTAGTTATAAATTTAAGTTAATTCTTGTGTGGAGCTATTGACAAAGATTGCATTTTTAGAAACACCCTAATGGGGTTTTAATTTTCATAGATTGAAATTTTAATTTCTATAGAAGATAGTCCTAAATCTATTTAATATATTAATTTATAGGGTTTACATTTTTATTTCACACAGATTGAGATGTGGCTACATGTTTAAATTTGAATTTTATTCTATGGATTAAAATTTAAAATCATGAGCTACATGAGTTAGGTTTAATAGTATAATATAAATTAAGTTTTAAATTTTTTAAAAGAACTATATTTAATAAATATGTGGCTGCATTTATCTATTTTCACCCTACCAAAGTTGAGTCGGCTTTCTCATCAGTTGTCAAGTTTCTGCTAAAAACTGAACCTGACCTGCCACAACAACAATCGATTGTATAGGTTGTGGAAAGTAAAGGCCAATACATAAAATCTAGTCCAAACTATTCGTTTTTTTTCAATTCTAGTACCAACTATACTTATTCTCTATTTTATGTTCAAACTTTTCAAAATCATTCAAATCTAGTGTGTAAAAATATTCCGGCGATGGAAAGCTGATTGGGCAACCGGAAATCCTCGTCATATTTAAAAAATAAAATGATTTAAATCCACATCATAAAATATAATTCCATATCATATTTATTTTAATGTCATATTGTTTTTAAAAAAAACTCAAAACTTAAAACTTTTTTCCCTAATTCCTTTCTTTCGTGCAACTCATTCCCCCTTCCCTTCCTTCTCGTTCGACTGTAAGCCTTTTCCTTCAATCGACCATTCCCTTCAATCGACGGCGAGAATCTGCTGCTCTCGAGGAGCCTAAGCAAATCATGATGCCTAAAAGTTGTTTATTCAATTGTAATGACCATGTGGAAGAATGTCTTTTGGTAAATAATACGCAGCATAACTATGATGATTCTAGCAATCAAACTAGGAATGAGCTGAAACTGGATTCTCAGAAGCTCGTAGTTAATGACTCTGTATTTCATATTTTAGGGGCTGAAGGGGACCAGGAGAATTTAGGTGTTAGTATTAAGGAAAAGAGTCAATTGGACTATGTGCCTTGTGCGGACATTGTTACCATTGAGAGCATAACTACTTCTGGATCAGAGGCTTCTAAGCTTGACAAAGATCCTACCTTCAGTCTGCAGCTGCTGGCTAATGACGAGAAAGCTTGTCGAGAAGATAATATCCCTAACTCTACTGTTAAATGGATTTGATTCAAATAAGATTTACAGTATCCCTGCTAATTCTGAAGTCAAAGGATTTGAAAATGCTGGGAAACATGAACTAAGCATTTCTTTTGGTAGTCTTCACACAGATATGTGTGCAGAGTCTAATAATAGGGCGGAACAGGAAAGCTATCAAGCAAATAACATTAACGCTAGCTCTGGTCATAACTTTTGGAAGCAAGGGAATGGGGGAAGTATTTTCGCCGACACCGCCGCCGTCGATTGAAGGGAATGGGTTGCAGTCGAATGGGAAGGAAGGGAAGGGGGGAAGAATTGCACGAAAGAAAGGGAAAGGAATTAGGGAAAAAAGGTTTTAGGTTTTGAGTTTTTATTTTTTTAATAATATAACATTAAAATAAATATGACGTGGAATTATATTTTATGATGTGGATTTAAATTATTTTATTTTTTAAATATGACGATGATTTCCGGTTGCCCAATCAGCTTTCCGTCACCGGAATATTTTTACAAACTAGATTTGAATGATTTTGGAAAGTTTGGACATAAAATAGAGAATAAGTATAGTTCGTACTAGAATTAAAAAAAAGACGAATAGTTTGGACTATAATTCATGTTTTAGCCGAAAGTAAAATCAAAATTTAAGATAATAAAGGGTAGGAGGCGCAACTTAAGATATATAATTATATAATAATATAAATAATTAATAATTAAAAAATTAATATCGAAATAAATATTTATTTTTCTCTACAAATAGTTGATGCATTTTCACAGTATAATTAAAACTCTACGCACATTTTATTCTTATAAATCATAATTATTCCAATTTTTGTAATTTTATTTTGTTAATTTAAATATACACAATTTCACACTTCTATATATACCTAAAAGCAAAATTCACCCAAAAAATTTTCCCCCCAAAATATATATCCAAAAATAAACCCAACTTATATTAGGTAAGTAAAACTAAATATGGTTATAAATTATTTTATTTGAATACATAAATAATAATAGTAATAAGTATATTAAGTAAATAATATTAAATATTAAGTTTTAGATAATTAAAAAATAAACAATATATTGGATATATATAAATATATAAAGACATGTTTATAGTAGGTTTTATATTTTTAATTTACTAAATTATTCTTTTAATTTATATTATTTTAAAATTGTATAGTTAAAAATATTATTTATTATGAAGAAAATAAAAAAAATTTATGTTGATATAAAAGGAAAAATAATATAGGAAATCTATATTTTAAATATTATTCATGTTTGTTTCATCTTAAAATAATTAACGGGTAAATTACAATATATTTAAATTTTGAATATTATGCATTAATAATATATTGATTCAAAATAATATATATTTATCTATTTTATAGTAAATCTATATTAAAATAAAAGCAAAAAATCCAAACTTTCTTTTTCACCCATTAAACTTTCCTAAAATACTTCTACAATAAATAAGGAAACAAAACAATTAACTAACAAAAACACAATATTTTAAGATTAAAAAAACGCATATTAGTATTTAGTAGTATCAAAAGAATAATTAGTCACCTAATTATGTTTCCTAAAATATGAGTAGACAAATGAATGTACATGCTTAATTATAGGGCATGCAAATTAGTCCTCTTAATTTTATCCGTAATACTATACAAATCATTACTGCAAACCATTAATATATATAAATCAAATTAAATGTATAGCTTAATTAGTGATTAATTTTTTTATAAATAATAGTATAAATACCAATCAAATCTATTTTGGATGACCAACCATTCTTATTGTTTTTGTTAGTTTAGTTTTCATTGTGTCATTTGAGTGTGTTTTGATGTATGTATAAATTGTTTTAGTTTATTTGGTTTATATTCTTCTAAATTTAGGTTTTAGAGATATATTTTCAACATCAACATTGCACAAAGCCCACAGATGAAGGGGTGATTTATGTACATAGCCACAAATGAAGATGAGTAAGAGAGTTGATTTAGAGCTCAACAAGTATCAATCAAAAGAAGATCTTCATTCGTTTCACAAGAGTAATTTATTTAATAGTTTTCTTTTCAATTTATATGTGTATCCCCTCAAAAAAAATTATATGTGTAGAGAATACTCTTTATTTCAACCCTAGAATTCAGTAAATAATACAAATTTACCAAGCACGTCAACAATAGATAATCATATTTACCATTAAATTTCATAGAATTTATAAATTATACATTTTTTGTATTATGTATGACATTGTTAATAATGTTATATATTTATTTCAAATTGCATGCATGTTGTATTTCACCAGTCATTTTACATGAGCACTTATGTTGCAATCTATATATACTTAAAAGCAAGACTCCCGAGCAAAAAAAAAATTCCCTTAAAAAATACTTGCCAAATGTATCTCTATAATATTTTAGGTAATTAAGTATGTAATTAGATTTCCCAAAACAGGTCTACAAAAAATAATGAAAGATTAACAATTATCACATAATAATTATAATTCATTTATAAAAATATCATATATAATTAGTTAATGCAAAAATATAAAATAATTTATAAGAAATATCAATTTTAATAAATAAAAAAATGTGATTTTCTAAAAAAAAAAAAAAATGAGAAGATTCTCAATTCAATATGAGAAGATTTTCAATAGATATAGAATGAAATAATTCAATATGAGAAGATTTTCAATTCACTCTTAGATAGCAGTAAATTAAAATAAAGAAAGTACTAATAACATTAAAATAATGAAACCATGATATATTTCCTTATTTTATATTTATAAAAAAATTACAAATACGATCCCTTTTTTTAAAAATGATAAATAATTAACTATTTGACTATTTTTTATAAATGATTTCATGCTATAGGTAATATAGTATTTTTTTTTCTTTTCAAACAAATCTTCCAAAAAATAATTATTCAAAGATTGAGGAAATAATTTAATCATACCATTTATTTAAGGAAATATTAATTAGTTAAAATTACATAAGATAAGTAATGTAAATCACGTTAATCATGATATCACAAACACAATTAATGGTGTGTGCAGTCAATAAAAATATTTAACGACATAATTATAGACTTAATTATTTACATAATTGAATAATTAACGGTTATAAATTGATATCATATTTTTTTAGTATAAATATCCTTTTATATGTTAGAAATTCAAATTATAGAAAAAACTATATGAATTTATATGAAATCCAAATATCCTTCATTAAATAATTTGTTGCAGGTATAGTTATTATTTTTTGTCATATGATTTCAAAAAATATTAATGACAAAAACTTACGTTAGGCACGCCTAAACGGTTTAGGCGGGTTTTATCCATACCCAAATGAGTTCATCCATTCAAAATATGGTTTATTAATCCCCAATTAGGATATATTAGATGGGTTTGGCTTGGGGTTAATGGATAAAACTCGCCTAAACCGTTTAGGCGTGCCTTATAACATGAGACCTTCCCAATATTAATTGGATACTATACTTATATTATGAGGTATTATTATTATTATTATTATTATTGTGTTTCATGTTATTGATGCAGGTGAGTTGTGAATGAGGTAGAGATCGAAAGAAGTTAAAATAAAAAGATTTTTTCCATGATGGTTGGAAAATAATTTCAATATATGTTTTAGTCTAGATATATTTGACGATTCATGCTATAAAATAAAAAAATCATTATTCATTATTTCAATGAATATTTTTGTTTATATTTTTTATTGTATTATAGCCCAATTTAAAATCTAATTCCAGATTGAAAGAAAAAAAACTACTCTGCAACATTTCTTCTCAAGGGATGGTTGCTACTCTGCCTCCTGATGTCGCTCTATGCTCCAAATTATTCACTACAGAAGCCACCCACGACAATTTCCACTTTATTTTGAGCCATGAGGAATTTTGTTTATGGAATTCATTAGTTGCAAATCAATTAATTGTATTTCAAGATAAAATTTAGATCTAATTATTTATAAATTAACGTTATTTAGATTGTTGGAAAAATGATATTAACCATAAAATTGAAGTTTAAATTCTCAATCATTAAAATTCTGATGAAATGGTGTCTCCTACATTATTGTTTCTTTTATTTCTTACTTTTCTCCATCAATAAATTTATGTTTTATTGTAAGTGCATAAACATCAATTAATTTAATCTCAAAAATTACAAAGCCTGATTATCATAGAAAAAAGAACAAAGTATGTTATAAGAATAGCAACAATAAATTTGATTGAGTAAATATATAATAAACTAAATAATTGAAAAAAAAGACAACATCATTCAATTTATTAAAAAATAAAATAATTATGATTCTGCAATATTAAAATTAATTACAAACCAAAAGTAAAAGTATCGGCGTTCTCTTTTAATTTTCAGAATTTATATATAATTAAAAGCTAAATCTTAAATTAATTATCCAAAATATTTTTCATGTAAAAAGTATTACACAAAAGAATATTATTCAAATGAAAATAAATAATATTATTCAAACTATGAAAATAAATTATTATTTATTTATTTTATCACATGTGTAATCCGTGTATTTTAGAATTTTGTTTGATAGTTTTGTTTTTTCCCCATTGTTAGTAAGAAGTTTTTCCTCAAATATTTATCCGTATTTTTCTTGCACTTGATTTTGTGATTTTTTAAAGGTAATTTTATATATAATCTAATATATACTATTTACATACTTTTGAATAAATTAAAATAAAACAATCATTTTAATCTACAATGGAGTTGAATGTAGAGAAAGCCATTTACTAATACTGACTTTAATTCATATAGGAGTTTATACTATTTTATAATGTATATTAAATATAATGTATTAATTTAAACTCATAATTTAGTTGTCCTAAAAAATTTTGTACCCATGATCTCTTAGTCATGCGCAAGGAATTTTCACTACCGCCGCTCTCCGAATATGGGACATTATTTTGTAGTTATATATCACACATAGTAGTGGTGACCAAAATTACAAAGAAAATTGTTGCTTATTTTTGTAATAGTCAACATATTTACTTCATTTTAATATGATTTATTGTAGTTTTATAAATTTTATATGCATGATTATGTCTTAGTGTATGTTATGCTTTGGGTAAGGTTTTGTAGGCTTTCGTGAGAAGAAACGAGTGAAAAAGGCAAAGAAAAACTCATGCCGAAAGTCCAAGCTCCCCGAGACGATCGATGATTGTGACGGGGAACTAAGAACATTGATACAAAGCTGTGACAAATAAGGATTGAAGCAATACTCTCTATGACGCTTTGTGCCTACCAACACAAAATGCATAAATTTTTCGGCCTGTAAACGAGGTTTTATTAAATATAACTTCAAGTTGGGAAATCCAATGTCAACTCACTAATAGAAAGTAGATTTTTGGTGAGAGTACAACCAAGAAATCCAACAATTGAATACAGGCAGAAAGTCGAGTGTTAACAATATGAGAGATAGAAAGTCGAGCACCATTAGTAACAATAACACTACCATGTTAGAGTACAACTGAGATTTCTCCAAAGAATTAGAAGTTGATGTCATGTGGGCTGAGGCATCAGTGTCAAAAAACCAAATTGATGTTTCAGGTTGAGAGAAAGAGTAGCCAATGGAGAATGTGTCAGCCAAGTGAGCAACTACTGGTGATGACTGCGAAGAATGCCTTTTCAAACAAAAATTGACATAGTGGCCTTCATGACAACAAATTTGGCAGGGAGGTGGTTGAAGTTTTTAATTGCGGCCACAGCTGCAAGAGTTGGAGTAACGCGAACTACTGACATGGCCACGAGGAGAATTAGAATTTCTAGAGGAAGGTGGGCACTGACCCGAAGGTTTATGCTGGTTGTAGAAGAAAATAGAGGAAGATCATGTTGTGTTAATGGACTCTAGAAATAACAAAAAGCTCATAGCTTTAAATAGGAGATCGTGGAAGTTATGAAGAGGAGTGAGCATCACCTGAGCAGTATTTTCTGAAAAAAGACGAACCAAAACCTCGAAAGAACAAAGAAACCTTATACATATCATCGATGGGGCATCCAATAGCTATCAATTGATCACATAAAGACTTGAAGTTTTGGTCATATTCAGTCGCAGATCGAGTCCCTTTCTTCATAGTTTGGAGGTCGTCTTTAAGGATAGCTTGCGAGATTTGGAGCTGTGACTATACGCGACCTCAAGAGCGAGTCATACCACGCGCAAGGTGGTGCAATAGAGTACTTCAGTCATGAACTCCTCTGTTAGAGATGAGAGAAGTAGACTAAGTAGTCACTGATTTTAGGTGTGCTAGAGTTCATATGATCCATTGACTACAGGGGTGCCACCGGTGGACGGAAGTGTACTAGAGGGAAGATGTTTGGTGTCGTCTATGTAACCAAATAGATTTTGGCTGCAGAGAAGAGTGGTGATATGCCTTTTACATAAAAGAGAGTCCACATAAGAAAGCTTGATCATATAAATGAGAGTAGAGAATGATAGAGATTCAACATCTTGGGCCATGATCGGAGAAACGAGGAGGCATCGATTGTTGGAAGAAGATACGAGAGACAAGTAGGGTTTTAGGAGAGAAGACTGATGTTAGGTTGATATCATGATAAGATATATTAGTTTCAGAAAATAATGTTTATTAGGAAATAAAGATCAGCAAAATAAGAGAGAATACTGCACGGAGATATGAAGATGTCTTGTGCCGATATGATACAATTTCAATTACTCCATCCGTCCCGTCTAAGTAGTCCCATTTTTCTTTTTGGTATGTCCCTTCTAATTGTCCCATTTCCTAAAATGACAAAATTTTTCACACTCACCAATAAAATATTAATTCCACTACACTCACAAATATTAGTAATTGTGCCAAAAGCAAATGAGACTACTTAGCTTGGATGGGGGAGTATATTTTATGGATATATATAGACAGTAGAACAGTGTTTATAGAATCATTATAAACTTTTTTATTTCTTTATTTATAATGCAAATATTTATATAGAAGAGACCAGAGGTGGTAGTGAAGTATTGGCGGATCCATAAATATTTATTAAGGAGTTTCATTGAGTTTTAACGTAACAAAAAGAACACATAATTATGTAAGAATTGATGCTCATAATAATAAAAAAATATTAAAAAAGTTCATACACTAAAACAAATTTCAATATTATGTATAAATATAAAAAATTAACATCAAATTAAATAACTTTCGTCTCCTCTAATTCTCAAATCTCAACCCCCTCACACACTCTTCTTATTCATTCTCAACTTCTTTTTTTATTAGTTATTCACTGGTAAAAATAGTTATTACATAACAAAGTCATATAATTCAATTATTAAATTAAAAAATTAATTTAGGTGCTGAAGTCACCCAAACTTCTAGGTAAATCCACCAATATGGTGAAGTGTTTACAAAGAGGAATAAAAGACACAAATATAAACAAATTCTAATTAATTAAGTAATTTGAAGCATAATAATTACCTTGACTTACAAATTTAAATTTTGAAGTAAGATAAATTGAGTTTCAATATTTCTCTATTAAATATAATTTATAATAAATTATTAATAAGGCAATGCGGGAAATAATGCACTTCTAGAATACACAAAGTAACAATCAACCATTTGGAGACAAAACTATTGTATTTAGTGGTGGTTTGAGATAGATTTTTCATGTTAAACCAAGAGGTAGTAGATGAGATATTGTTAATGCAACAATTAATTCATCTTACTTATGGCATCATGTGTGTGCTTGAAGTTGACGAAAAATATGCGATTGAATATGCTTGGAGAGCATATGCAAGCATCCACACTAAAAGACTTTGCTAATTGGGTTGCGACAATTGTGGATGGGACTTTAGGAGCACCAAATGACGGCGAATGAGTTATTGATATCCCTGAATATATTAATATTTAATTCACCGGGGATCCAATCAGAGCTATTGCTAATAGCACGTATCCTACAACAGTTATTGGATCAATAGATTTTTCATATTTGCAGCACCGGGCTATTTTGGCACCAACAAATGATGTGATTGAGAGGATCAATCAACATATGACATCATTCAACAACAATGTGGGCATTGTATACCTAAGTTCTGATTCTTTGTGCACAACATAAAATGCAGTAGATAATCTTAATGAAGTGCACACTCCAGAATTCTTGAATACATTGAAGTGTCATGGATTACCATGAGATGAATTTAAAAGTTGTAACATCGATCATGTTGTTGAGGAACATTGATCACTCATCTGATTTGTGCAATAGGATTCGATTGGTTGTAACACAACTTGGTAATCATGTGAGCGAGGCCTAGATCCCGAGTGAAAAATATACTGATGAAAAGGTTTTTATTCCAAGGATGACTATAATACCATCTGATCCTCGAGTTCCATTCAAGTTTCAGCATAGACAATTCTCAATTCAGGTTTCATATGCCATGATCATAAACAAGAGTCAAGGACAATCACTATCGCATGTGAGAATTTTACTCAACAAACCAATATTTGCACATGGACAATTGTATGTTATTGTGTCTAGGATCACAAATCGTGCTGGATTAAAAATCTTAATATATGACAAAGACAACCGAACTTTGTCAAAAATTTCAAATGTTGCGTACAAAGATATTTTCCAGAATTTATAATTTTACATGTTATAATTCATGTTTTTCTTCAAATCAATTATTAATTATTGAAAATCTTCACACTTATAATATGTAGTCTTCATTGTTTTAATTTATCAAGTATTAATTTTATTACTACTCAAACGTAAATAAATTATTCTATTATGTATTGAGTTACTTTTATTTAAAATTATCTTTTATTCATAAGCATTTTATCATAAGTTAAAAGATTCATTATTTATGTGTTTATTATTATTTTGATTTTTTAGTGTATATTTATAATAAATATAAATTATAATACTCATTTATTTTTATAATTATTATATAATTTTTTTAAAACATAATGATAATACAATACAAATAATGTATATGTGCCGCGCCGCGCGTTTTGCGCAACGCGCGGGCTGAAAACTAGTTCTTATTATACCAATAAATTTAAAATATAAGATAGTTTATATTTATCAAAATATTTAAATTTAATAATAATTGATATTGATAATATATATTATAAAATAAAGTAAAAAGGAAAAGATATTGTAGGTTGTATTGAAATCATCTATGTGAGTAAAATTTAGAATAAATTGTGAGTTATATATGTAAAGGAGAGATAAAACATATTTTATTGAAGATTAGGTTATAAGGGTTATGGATGTGGATACACATTCAGCTTGATTCCAAATTTGATTTCGTTTTCATTTAGAAGATATTTCTGAGAGATGTTAAAATTCCTTCTCCGTTTTTACTAAATGCCTACCAGCTAGATGATCGTCTAGCCTAAACTGCGTGGCTTATCCTTCTTTTAATGCCAATTATTATACCAATTTGCCCAACAATTACTGATTGATAAATGTTGAATTAAGGTGGTTATAACTTATAATTGCGTTGTGGGAGATTGAAATCAAGAATGCATGAAAATAAACTCTATAAATACTTAATTCCAGCAGTAGTAAAACACAGTGGGAGACTGAAAAAACAGCAAACAAAGAGAGATAGTTCATCAAACTTTGGTCTTTCTTTGCAGGCCTAAGAGCAATGGAGCTGAAAATAAAAGCACCCCTTGGTCCAAATAATTCACATAGCATACACAATTTCTCCACTGCTATCAATGTCCAGATCCGGATCGCTTTCCAGATCCTCATCCATGTCGTCGTCGATGTCGAGGCTTCCTGTGAGATACTGATTCAGACTGTTGCTTCCAGCAGGTGGGATGGTAGCCTCAGTGATTATCTGCATGATTTCATTGTCGCTCTGCATAGGCTGCTCTGGCTCTTCAAACTCATTGTTGTTCATGTTATTGTCCATGAGATCTGCCGGCAGGTTCTTCAGAAACCATTCGTGGTTCTTTATTTCCGGGATCGTAATCCTCTGTCAAGCAACCCAACAACTCATCAACTCCAGATTTAAGTACTCAAAACATCACCACATGCACCAGTAAGTACCTACTGCATGATCACTAACTGTCACTGACCTTTGCAGGGTCCGCCACGAATATCCTCGAGATCAGATGACGGCATTCTGGAGATATATGAACGTAGTCTGGGATCGAGTACTGAACATTCAAGATTCGCTGCCAACATGCCAATGCAAGATGAGGAAAACAACAACAACCACCACAGATGAGTTATCTTTGATACACTATTTATATTACCTGTATAGTCTTTCTGAAGTTTTTGGGTTCCTCAGGATCTTCAAAAGGGTATGCACCAACCAACATCACATACAAAGTTACCCCACAAGACCAGACATCTGCTATCTGTAAGCGAAAAAGATCCAGATATGAACACATCAAAGTCAAAAAAGAGAAGAAACCGAAAATATTGACTCCCACCTAAGTTGCCCATTACATCAACATGTCATGGCATGGGGTAGTGTATTTTATTTCCCCTTGGGGGGAGTTCGTGTATCATATTCTCCCAAGCCCCACATCTAGACCTTACTGGATCTACTCACTACCTAACAAAGCTTCTTTATTTCACTAAGTCAACTCCATCCTAAAAAAATAATGGAGGACTTTCCTCTTTTGCTATCCCTGTCCCCTTATCTTCAATCTAGACAATGTTTATATTCTTGTTTGACGTGTGGAAGCAAACAATGTTTATCTTCATCAAATCTAATTACTCACCTTTCCATCGTATTCCTTTTTAAGCAACACTTCCGGGGCAATGTATGCAGGGGTACCAACTGTTGACTTTGGTTGTGAGTGAAGCACAGATGACTGCAACAGGAAACCCATGCCTCATTAGATATACATATCAATTATCATCAACTACTTTGACAATAAGTCCTCTCAAAAACCATAAATTAAGTATGAAAACTCAAAAACTGAAACAAGCACAAAAGTATATACCTTGGAATACCCAAAATCACAAATTTTCAGCCGAGGAGCCGGGCTTCCGTCCAGCAACGTATTCTCCAATTTCAAATCACGGTGGCATATTTGCTTTCATCAACACAGGAAAAAGATTTAAGAAAATGCTCAGAAGTTAAGGGAAAAAAGAAAAAAATATAAAGGCCACAAGAATCAAGTACCATAGCATGACAGTAGCTGACCCCTGATATGAGTTGCTGGAAAAAAAACCTTGCCTGAAAGAGACTCACAATTGATAATTTTTCCACTAAAAAGAGAAATTGCAAGTTGATTGGAAAGACAACAGTACCTCATCCTCACTGAATCGCCCTGCATTGCATATCCGTTCGAAAAGTTCTCCCCCAGATGCATATTCCATCACAATAGCCAAATGTGTTGGAGTCAGAATCACCTAAAATAAGATTTACACAGAGAGTATTTTCAACCACACAACATGAGATATCAAGAAACAAGAACATAGTCTTGAACTGATATACCTCTTTGAATCTGACTATGTTGGGATGCCTGAGAGACCTATGGTTGATGATTTCTCGCTGCACATTTTCATCAATCTATCACACGTACCAAGAGTAAGTTAGACAAAAATGATGGTAGTGCTAACTAGGAAGGAGCTGCAAGTAAGGAAACAGAGCCAGAGCCATTCTTAGCTAAAATTGTATTCAAATGTTAAAGCTTCTCTTCGCAGTTATTTCCGTGAATAGCACAAACATGACAACATGAAATCTAACTAGCTACTAGTTACAGAACAGAACAAACAAATTCTACACCCCCTCCTCACCCACACAAACACACACTCACAAGAATTGAGTAGTTCAGCACCCACAACTCCAAAAAATCAGTTGTTGATCACCAACGCACAAAAGCAACAGTAATAAAAATTACCTTCTCACCCCTCTCGATGTACTTAACAGCAACGAGCTCACCCGTCTGGCGATCCCTCATGAGACGGGCCACCCCGAAATTACCAGACCCAATATCCCTAACCAGCTCATACCTATCACTGTCATGCATGATCGGCATGTCCAACCCCGGAGGCCTATCCATCCCTAGTTTCCTGCCCCCCTCCGCCCCCTCTGTTTCACTACAGACGCACGATCGCCGCAATCAAGCAGCTCTCCAAAACCAATAAAATAAGTGAAGAAAAAAAACTCCCAAAAGCAGAAAGAAGTAACGTGGCGCGAGATGTATCACGGAAGGGGGTGAGTTGAGTTCAGGTGTGAGAGTTAAGATAGAGAGAGGTTGGCCGCATGCCCTCGTGAAGAGCTCACAAACCCGCAACACCTCACCACCAATAATTTGACCATAAAAATATATGGCGTTTCCATGATCGTAGTGCGTCACTTTATTGCGTAAAATAAAGCGGAATCAGTTGAGAGCTTATTATATACAACTTTATACGTGAATATGTGTGAGTGTTTATCTAGAGAGAGAGAGAGAGAGTGCTCGTGAAGTAAAACTGCTTTTTTTTAGTTTGTGCAAAGATGACAGTTGGTTCTCTTCTTTCCACTTCCCCAGATCGACAGACAGATGCAGAGAGAGAGAGAGAGAGGAGGATAGATTTGTTATTTAATTATTAATATCTCTGAAAAAGAGGCATTATTGCTGCGGTGCTGGCGTTTCAATGCTACACGAAATGACGCAACTAGCCCAACGAATTTTTCTACTGCTCCAGTGGCAGAGGGCTGCAGCTCACCCTATTTCCACGACACGTGTAATAGTCGGTTGGGCCGAGCTGTTTTTCTCTTCTGGGCTTTTATCTTCCTCATATATTAGATATTTTTCGTCTCACATCTAAATTATGAATTCGAGTTATATTAAAAATATTTATTCGTATTATATTGTGATTGTTGCCTACTTCATCTGCACCGAGTTAGACTCGTTTTGTAGGGCTTTTATGACAAATCAAATATTCTTATAAATATTAACACTTTAATTTATGGATTTGAAATTCTTCATCTAGATCAAATTGAGCTTGCACCATAAAGTCAATCGATCAATTATTGGTTTAATCTTATTATTTGTACATTTATTGATCTTATTATTAGTACTTTGATGCAATCTTTCTTAACAGTATGATCAGGGCGGATATTTTTTTCCTTTTTAATTTACTATTATTCATATATATTTTTGCATATGATTTCTATATATATTTACGTATATGATTTCATATATTGTAATTCTCATGCATGGTTTCAATGGGGATGCACGTGGGGCTGGGGTGGGCTCTAAACCCCCTCAATTTTTTTTTCTTTTTAATTTATAGTATTATGTAAATTTAAAAATATTACAATGTAGCCTCATATTTTTTAGTTGTTAAAAAAACAAGGGGTTGAAAAAAAAAGTGCATTGAAAAAATTGAGTTATTTCGTAAATATTAAGTCATGTTATTGATTTATAATATGAAGTGTCAATAATGAAGCTTTAGGTATAATGGTGAAAAAATATTGTTAATTCTCATTACTATTGCGTGAAGATTTTTAATATAGTATTATTTTATTTTTATGCTTTTAAGTATTTTAATATTTTTGTATGAACAATATTTTTTTCATTAATCTACTAATATGAAAGAAATGAAGATACGTCTAGATCCGACAAATTCTCTCAATTCAACATTGATCAACTCATCAATTTAGTTTCAATATATCACGAGGATTTCTCCCACAAGTCATTGTTTATATCTCGTTCAACAATTGAGTAATTTTATTATTAATGTGCGTTTAAATCACCTTTTTCTTCAATTAATAATATGAGGGGTCTTGTTCAAAAAATGAATAAAACAGATAAACAATCATATGATTGAGTTGAAATTAGTCTTGTTCGTTGCTACAACCTCTCCAGAGATAAAATTTTCTGCTATAAAGTATATCAAGAATAATTTACGGAATTAAATGAGGGATGAGTGGATGAATCATTAGTAGTGTATATTAATTGAGAATGATATATTTTTAAATATTGAAAATGAACCAATCTTACAATATTTAATGAGTATTCAAAATATCAATTATTGTGAATGTCGCTATCTATTTTATGGGTATATTATATTGATTATAAACTAATATTTTTACTAAAATATTTATTTATTTTTATTACAAGGTATATATATATATATATATATATATATATAGAGGGTAGTGATCAGGTGAGAATAGAAGTTACTATGAAAAATAAGAATAGATCTCGCGCGTCCATCTCATCAAATCGACTAACATGATTCATTCTCGGCAAATTGAAAAGCGTGACATTTTTGCCCCAATATCCTGCAATTTTAGCCTTTAAATGCTAAAACTGTAAAAAAAAAATTCAAACACAAACAACAACCTGCATTTTATGCCCGATTTACTTCATTTTTAGCCCGATTTACTTCATTTTTATATAAATACGAATTAAAAAAAATTAAACATCTTTTTCTTCAAAGCAGTAACACGAGCATAGTCTCTATAAAACTCAATACCAACATCAACAGTTCTAAAAACTCTTCCCTTAAAATGCTTCATCTCTTCAACACACTTTGGAATAAATGAACCTGTAAGATACAAAAATGCACAAAGTTAACACTAAAGATGCACAATGTAATAATAAAAATGAACGTCGATCTGAATAAAATAATTTTTTAAAACTATATTCATGCTCAATAAACAAAGTCGAGACCGAACACGAATGCGAAATCCAGAAACAAAGAAAAAAATTCTGATCGACAGAAGAAATATAAATCAAATCGAAAGTGAAATAGATCATGAGCATTGAAATTACAAAATTAAAGGCTGAGATTTATTCTCATTTCTTATACTAAAAACTATTCTCATATGATCATTTATATATATATATATATATTTCTTGGATCCGCCGTGCATAGTGTTGGGAGGATCATATTCATACTCATGCATGGTGACTTCTCGTAGGGAGTTATTGGGCTTGTGGGCCGTAGTTGAGCTTACATAGAGTAATATTTTTTTTTTTTTGAGAACTACATAGAGTAATATTTTTATCATCCCATAAAATAAATTTAGTTCCACTTCCATCTAATTTGGTTGACAGAATGAAAGAAACAGCAAATGATGGAGGCGTGAGGCATGAATACTGCTGTTTTGTTGTTCACGCTTATAGATTGTTTAGGTCATGTTTGGTTTGGCCTATAAAAAGCACTTTGAAGTAATGTGAAGTCTTCCCTAAATAAAAGAGTGAAGAAGGGAGAATTAATTATGATATATTTTTACCTACGAAACTTGATGATGCATGTGCCACGGATGAACATCTTGGTGCCTTAAGACTCGTGGAGAACTCGTTAGAAGGCACTAGAAGGGAACGGAAGATCCGGTACGAGTTGGAAGGATCGGGAATGTCCCGGAAGGATGCGGAACCTTCCAGAACATTACGAAACGTTGGAGAAGCATGCGCAACACTCCGGAAGGGTGTGGAACCCTCCGGGGCTGAATAGAAGGATGTGGAACCTTATGGAACTCCATAGAAGGGAGTAGAAGACTAAGGAATCTAATAGAACCTTGTAGAACCTTTGAGAACTTGTACTATTATACTAGTTGTAAGCATTTCCAAGCAATACAAGAAGCATTCTCCAAGAGCTCTTTCTCTCTCTAAGTATTCCTCTCTCTAGAATTGTGAAGCAAGGTTGCTTAGGACTGGGTCCTAAGACTGCACGGTGTCGGAGTAACGAGTACAAAACACCCACCCCGTGACAAGTGGTATCAGAGCCATGTTCGAGTGGCGTCTGAGGGAGAAAGTTCGACAATGGCTAACGAGAGCAACGTGACAGAATTGTCGCCTCTCAATGAGGAGCCAAAGAAATCTCGGAAGGGCCGAGACCATTCGAGGGAACCGATGGCATCGTTGGAAGAACGGGTTGCGACAGTAGAGCGGGTACTATCGGAAGTCCAAGTGGACGCGCAAGAAGCATCCAACACGGTCGAGGGGATCCGTGGCGAGTTTGAGGAATTCAATGATGACTTCACGAAGGGCATTAACGATAGCACGGAAGGATGGAGCAAGGAGACGGACTCCTTGAAGGCTCTCATTGAAAGGATGCAAGAGGCAATGGAAGGAATGCAAACGGAAATGCAAGAGCTATGTGCGGAGGTAGCTCGGCTGCGTAGAACTCGTACCGATGGGGCAGGCACGAGTAACCCGGGACCGCGGTTGGATATTCCGAGACCAAAGAGTTATAATGATTCGAGGGATGCTAAGGAAGTGGACAACTTCTTATGGAGTATGGAGCACTACTTCCAAGCGATGGGCGTCGAGAGTGATGCTATCAAAATAGGTACGGTCCCTACTTATTTTATAGATACCGCGTTGCTATGGTGGAGGCGCAGGTGCGATGATCGGAGTGGCGAACCGATCCAAACTTGGGAGGAATTCAAGAATGAGTTCCGCAAGCAATTCTTCCCGTCCTATGCAGAAAGAGAGGCGCGTACGAAGTTACGAAAGCTAGAACACAAGGGGAAATTCGTGAATATTGCCGACAATTCACGGAGTTGATGCTACAAATACCCTCACTACCGGAAGCAGAAGCATACCATCTCTTTATGGAAGGGCTCAAACCTTGGACACAACAAGAGTTGGATAGAAGATGCGTGGAAGACCTACATAGTGCGCTGACCACGGCCGAGTCCCTAAAGGAATATCGATCAGAGAAGTCGGATCCCAAGAGGAAGGCAACCCAAAACGGTGGGGGAGATTGAGATAGGTCGCCCCGACAGAATACAAGCAAACCGCCTAAGTTCTCATTCAAAGAGAGGACGGAAGGAAAGAGACCCGATAAGCCTAAGAAGCCGATACAATGCTTCTTTTGCAAAGGACTTCACTACGCAAGGGACTGCCCGAATCAAGGCAAAATCGCAAGCATGGTCAAGTCGAACAAGGGTAAAGAAGAAGGAGCAAGGTTGGGCGCTCTACGGATCCTAAGTTCCATTCAAAGCAAGAAGCCACGATCAAAATGGCTAATGTTCGCTAACATTGAAGTCGCGGGCAAGACGATGAGTGCGTTGGTGGACACGGGGGCCTCCAACCTCTTCATCTCAAAGGAAGCAGCGGAGAAAGTTGGTCTTCGCGTAGAGAAGACAACGACAAGGCTCAAAACGGTGAACTCGGAGGAAGTTCCAATGTGTGGAGTGGTAAGAGACGTTGAGCTTCGATTGGGACAATGGAGCGGAAAGGCAAATATTGAGGTAATCCATCTCGATGACTATGACTTTGTGATTGGTATGGATTTCCTTGATTGCATAGATGCCATGATCGTGCCGCACGCGGATTGCCTATGTATCCTCGACCCGAATGGACAATGTATCGTGCCCGTGAAAAGATAAAAGGAGGTAACCTACCTTGCGGTATTGAAGATCGAGGAAGGCAGGGAGAAGGATGAAGTCCCACCCGAAGTTGGCAAAGTCTTGGAGGAGTATAAAGACGTGATGCCACCAGAGCTCCCCAAGCAACTTCCTCCTAAGAGGGAGGTGGATCATGAGATCGAGCTAGTACCCGATGCACAACCACCCGCCATGGCGCCATATTGCATGGCACCCCCGGAGCTTGAAGAGCTTCGAAAGCAACTCCGATGACTACTTGATGCCGGACATATCCGACCCTCAAAATCTCCCTATGGTGCACCAGTGCTGTTCCAAAAGAAGCAAGATGGAAGCTTGAGGATGTGCATAGATTATCGGGCACTTAACAAGTTGACGGTCAAGAACAAGTATCTGATCCCGTTGATAGCGGATCTCTTCGATCAACTTGGAGGGGCAGAATGGTCCACAAAGCTGGATCTAAGGTCAGGGTACTACCAAGTGATGATAGCAGACCAAGACGTACCAAAGACGGCGTGTGTAACTCGGTATGGGGCCTATGAGTTCCTTGTCATGCCCTTTGGCTTGACAAATGCACCGACGACTTTTTGCACATTGATGAACAAGGTACTTTACAAATTCCTTGATAAGTTCGTTGTTGTTTACCTTGATGATATTGTCATCTATAGCCAAAGCCTTGAAGAATGCATCGAGCACCTCCGACGGGTTTTCGAGACATTGCGGGCGCACTCATTGTTTGTGAAAAAGGGAGAAGTGTGCGTTCGCCCAGCGAGAGGTACCCTTTCGTGGCCACATCGTGGGCGGAGGCCAAGTAAGGATGGATCCAAAGAAGGTGGCAGCCATAAGAGATTGGGAGTCACCAACGAAGGTACAAGAAGTAAGATCATTCCTTGGGTTGGCAAATTACTACCGAAGATTCATCCAAGAATATTCAAGTATCACGGTGCCCTTAACCGACTTATTGAAGAAGGGCCAAAAGTGGGAGTGGACGCCAAAGTGCCAAGCAGCGTTCGAGAAGTTGAAGAAGGCGGTGACCGAAGAGCCGGTACTTGCCTTGCCAAGTTATGACAAGGTGTTCGAAGTAGAGACGGATGCCTCAGATTATGCGATTGGCGGAGTCTAGATGCAAGAAGGACATCCCGTTGCCTATGAGTCCCGGAAGCTAAGTGACATAGAGCGAAGGTACACAGTACAAGAAAAGGAAATGACGGCGGTCGTACATTGCCTAAGGACTTGGAGGCACTACTTGTTGGGGAAAAGGTTCGTGGTAAGGACGGACAATATGGCGACGAGCTACTTTCAAACACAAAGAAGCTCACCCCGAAGCAAGCACGTTGCCAAGACTACCTAGCGGAGTTTTGATGGGTTTTGTATACTGAAAGCATTTATTACAATGTGTATACAACGGTTTATTTCTCCTATCTGTTAACAATCGTACATGTATGAACAATGGAATCCTCTTGTCTCACCGATAGGGATGATTTTGCTGCGTGTAGTAGATCGCAGAAGACAGTATGATCACTTGACCTAGTGAGACATAAACCATAATCACAGCCGAGACAGCGTGTGAGGATACGTCTGTCCGGATAGCTGCGGCATTGTCGGAATAAGTAGCTTGTCTTGGTTACTTGACATGCTGGTACGCAGAGGTGGCGTATTGATGAACCGAAGTGAGATATATTCGTCTGTCTGACATCAGGGAATAAAAGATCTCGTTATATTGATTGAGTCCAAACCCTAACGAAGGTTCAGGGGTTTGCACGGGTTGACGTTGCTTTGACTTGCCATGGTGGAGAGCCAACACAGCGCGCTCGTATATCCGCATCTTGGGTAACAGCAGTTCGTGTAGTACCGCCTGAGACTGAACTTAGGTAACCATATCCGAGTAATAGGATGGGGACATTCCCTGAAGAGCTCAATAACATTCATCGTGCCAAAGTCCTGCAGGCTGATTAAGTTCAGGCACGAGTGATAAGGTTTGAGTGGTACTACTCAGGAATAATAAGATATTAATTAATTGTAGTGAGAGCTTGTCAGAGGCTCCGATTAATTAATGAATGTTCGGTAACCTTAAATATGGGGATTCTCAATTAATGCAACCCGTTCTCACAACGTGGTAATAAAGGGGTAGGTCAGTATTAATTATGTGGTGAAAAAGAATTAATATTAATTAATTAATTGTGTCCTGGGTTGTGGACATGGGAATTAATTAATTTATAGGCCCACTTTATTATTTGCATTAGGTCCCAGGTCTGGCCCAACAAGTGTGCTGAATTGAGCCCAAAATGGTCCATTAGGGTTTCCAACCCTAGGTCTATAAATAGACAGCTCTCTCTCATAAGTTGTAACATAGTTGAAAAACCCTAAACCTAAGAGAGAGAGGGGGCGCCGATTTTGAGGAGAAAGGAGGAGAGTTTTCGAATTCTGGTCCTACTCAAGTCACAGATCTACGGAGTCCTCACCAGTAGTAGATCTGAACAGCACTGGGACACAGATCTGAAGACCTGATCTGGAGAACAAGAGATTTCTTCTTTCCCTTTCTTTGTTTTCGATTTTGTCTTGAAATTAGGGTTGCTAATTTCTGTTTCTGCAGACAAATTCCATTTGCGTGGTTGAATTGGATCTTGGAATTCAAACGCAAAAGATCGGTACAGACCATACGGAATTACGGTAATCTCTCAATCCACAATCTCGTATTAAATTCATAGGAGCATGCTAGGGTTTTGAGTAATTTAATCATGAGCAATATCCATAGATCTGATCCGGTTTAGTTTGGTTTTGGTGATTCGGTTCACGGTAAAACCCTACAAGTTTGACTACATATTGGAGTACAAACCGGGAAAGGCCAACTCGGTGGTGGATGCACTAAGTAGAAAGATGGAGTTAGCCGCAATAAGTCGACCCGAGAGTTCCTTGGTGGGACGGATTAGAGAAGGATTGCAGCACGAACCTAAGGCAAGATCTCTCATCGAGATGGCAAAGGAAGGAAAGACAAGGCAATTTTGGTGTGAGGACGACCTGCTCTACACCAAGGGTCATCGGCTATATGTGCCGGCATATAATAACCTTCGACGGGAGATACTACACGAGTGCCACGACTCAAAGTGGGCGGGACATCCAGGGATGCACCGAACTCAAGCACTTGTGGAGGAAAGGTACTATTGGCCAAACCTTTATGATGACATTGAATCTTACGTGAAAATGTGTCTAGTGTGCCAACAAGACAAAATGGAGCAAAAGGTGTCCGCCGGGTTACTTGAACCCTTAGCCACACCGGAGAGACATTGGGAGAGCGTCTCAATGGACTTCATTGTGAACTTGCCAAAGTCCGAAGGGTGTCAAATAGTTATGGTGGTAGTGGATCGATTCTCCAAGTATGCGACCTTCATAGCGGCTAAGAAGGATTGCCTGGCTGAGGAGGCGGCCCGACTCTTCATGAAGTATGTGGCGAAGTATTGGGGAGTACCAAGCTCGATTGTAAGCAATCGAGATCCACGCTTCATGAGAAGATTTTGGACAGAACTCTTCCGAATGCTAGGTACGGATCTAAACTTTTCTACAAGTTTACATCCTCAAACTGATGGACAGACAGAGAGGGCTAACGCGTTGCTTGAGATTTACCTAAGACATTATATAAGTTCCACTCAAAAGGATTGGGCAAGATTGTTGGATGTGGCCCAGTTCTCTTATAACTTGCAGCGTAATGAGTCCACCGGGAAGAGCCCGTTCGAGATTGTGATGGGACAGCAACCTGCTACGCCGAGTACCATAGCATCGGGGTACAAAGGGAGTAGTCCCGCAGCATACCAACTTGCTAAGTCATGGCAAAAGGAGGCGGACCTAGCACGATCCTGCCTAAACAAGGCCAAGAAGCGAATGAAGAAATGGGCGGACAAGAAGAGAAGACTCATGGAGTTTCAAGAAGGCGACAAAGTACTTGTAAAGCTCCACAACGTATTACGACACAAGGATGTGCACAAAGCCTTGGTGCGAAGATATGAGGGACCATTTCTTATCATCAAACGAGTTGGGAAGGTGGCCTACAAGTTAGAGTTGCCTAAGAAATTGAAGATACATCCGGTCTTCCATGTGAGTATGCTTAAGCCATTCCATGAAGACAATGAAGACCCAAGTCGGAAGGAGTTGTCCCGGGCGCCCCTTGGAGCAAAGATGTCATACGAGAAAGATGTTGAAGAGATCTTGGCCGAACGGCAAGTAAAGAAGAGGTGGTGCAAGCCAAGGAATGAGTACTTAGTGCGCTGGAAAGGTCTGCCCGACAGTGAAGTAAGCTGGGAACCTGCCGAAGATCTATGGCAATTCGAGAAGGCCATCAAAGAGTTTCACGAAGGGGATGCGACGAGGGCGTTGCTCGATTCGGTGAGGGAGAATGCCACGGATGAACATCTTGGTGCCCTAAGACTCGTGGAGAACTCGTTAGAAGGCACTAGAAGAGAACGGAAGATACCGGAAGGGTATAGAACCTTCCGGTACGAGTTGGAATGATCGGGAATGTCCCGGAAGGATGCGGAACCTTCCGGAACATTACGGAATGTTGGAGAAGCATGCGGAACACTCCGGAAGGGTGTGGAACCCTCCGGGGCTGAATAGAAGGATGTGGAATCTTATGGAACTCCATAAAAGGGAGTAGAAGACTAAGGAATCTAATAGAACCTTGTAGAACCTTGGAGAACTTGTACTATTCTACTAGACTCTAGAAGGGTCCATCAACTAGTATAAAAGGGACCCTTCTCCCTCATTTGCACACTCAAGTTGTAAGCATTTCCAAGCAATACAAGAAGCATTCTCCAATAGCTCTTTCTCTCTCTAAGTATTCCTCTCTCTAGAATTGTGAAGCAAGGTTGCTTAGGACCGGGTTCTAAGACCGCACGGTGTCGGAGTAACGAGTACAAAACACCCACCCCGTGACACATGCATGTCTAATGTGTTAACTTTGTATAAAAGATTTGTTAAAAAATATATATATATATATATTCTTCGTATAAAAAACATATTTGATTTTGAGGGTGTATGAAGAATCTAAAAGAGATAGGGTTTGATGGGGCCCAGCAAAATAATATTGGAAATGGTAGGAAGCTGCGTCCTTGAATATGCGGCGAATGGATTTCATTTTCAGCGACTCCTCCTCCATTGCCTGCCACGTTTCTTGGCACCCCACCTTAAATAGTACTTTCTTTTTCTATTTTATTCTTCTTCTTTTCTTTTCTGTTTCTCCAAGATAGTTTTATCCAATTATATAAATAAAAGACATTTCCAATGCCAAAATTTAATTTTGTCAAAACACGGCCAAAACCACCACCTCTGTAACCGTCATTGGGATTAGCCACTCCCTAAAAATAACAACAAACGAGAAGAGTTCAAGGGATAATTCTCGTCTACCCTATTATCTCTCTCTATAAGGGTTGTTACGGCATATCAAACAATTATATACTCTCCCTCTCAAATCAGACGTTTCAACTGAAATATTATATTTTTAAAAATAATAATTTTTTCACACTTAATAATAAAATAATAATTTTATTTATATTTATAACTCTTAATTTTCATACCGAAAAAAAATATAATAATTTTCATGGGATAGAGGTAGACTCTCAATGTATGTATGTATGATTTGTAACTTTCCAAAGGAAGAAGGGCCAATGAGCCTAAAAAAATGAAAAGTACCTAAAAAATTATTGTCAGAGAAGGAAGAATGCACTTAATAAAAACTTATTGTTGATTTGTCCACCAACAATATATGTACTCCCTCCGTCCCATTAGATTAGTCCAGTTTGCTTTCGGCACAGAAATCAATGTTTGTGAGTGTAGTGAAATTAATATTTTATTGATGTGATGAGATTTTTTTTCATTTTAGGAAAGTGGACTAATCTGGTGGGACAGACCAAAATGGAAATATGGAATAATCTGACGGGACAGAGGGAGTATAATAATATATCTCTTACTTATTATGTACTCCCTCTGTCCCACCTTAATAGTCCCACTTTCCTTTTTTGTCCGTCTCAACTCAATTGTCACATTACTTTAAAAGGCAAGCTTTTCACACTCAACAATAAAATATTAATTTCATTCAACTTACTTTACACTCACACTCTTTGATTATTGTGCCCAAAGTTACTGGGACAATTTAAACCATCATTTTCATGACATAATATTATAAGAGTATTTTACTGAAAATTAAATTAAACACATAATTGCATTGATTACCTATTATGTCTCACGATACTTTTATGAACGCAAAACACTCCTCTCGCAGACGCAAAAATGCAGTATTATGTCACACATAATTGCAAACCCAATTTAATTTGCAGATCAGCCCTTTTCCTTTCTATATTTTATATATTTAACCTTTTCATATTTAGTTTTACATTTTTATGTTTTATTCATGATTTCCCATTTCTTTTATATAGTATATAAATAAAAATTATCCTAAAAGTCTAAAACTGAATATATAATGAAATTATAAAAGAAAATTATATTATATATATAATGTACATGATTATGTTTGTTTCTTTTATTAATTTTTATAGTAATAAATATATAATGCTTATCATTTAATTATATTATTATTATTAATCTTGTTTTAAATTAATAAAGGTTTTATATTGCAAATTTGAACTTATGAAAAAAAAATAAGTATTGACATAAAATCAATAAAATTACTAAAATATGCAATTAATAATATTTCGTATTTTTATATAGTTGATTATCTTGTAATAATTTATTTTATTTGAGATTAATAAAAGGGTTTAAATTTCAAATTTGATAAAGATATTGGTAGTATTTGAAAAGTTGCGAGAAAAATAATATACTAAGAATATTCTTTTGAGTTAGTATTTTTGGTTGGAGAAAAATTGCGTTTGATGTGACACTGCATTTTAGGTTTTTCGGTTGGAGATGATGTAACACTAGTAACATTCAATAACCAAATCACCCAATAAATCCTCCTATTCGACAAATCTTTTTTTTTTTTTTTTGGTTTTGGATTAACAATGAAATCGAATATATGTCAATGAAAAATAAGAACACGCTAAATCATTTAGATCTACCACAAAAATTGGTAATTAAACCTAACAGAAACGACAAAATATAATTAAAACCTAAGAGAGAGAGAGAATTGGGGGATTCCACAAATCGCCCTATCGAATCAATCTTTATGAGCCATATTTTATATTTAAATATCGAGAATGTGTGGTTTTTGTGGATATGGGAAATTCAAAAAGCATAAAAAAAGGACAGAAAATTCTGGAAAAAAGATAAAAGGCGAGGTTAATTTCGAACATAGGAATAAATTGCAAAAAAGAAACGCGACGACTGGAAAATGACTTTTTTTTTTCATTTAAATACTCCGGACTCCGAGAAATCTCTCTCTCCATATATATATACCCGACGAACCAGATTATCCCTCGTCTCTTTCAAAAATCGGGGTTAACAGAATCTTCGCGTTTCAATCCTTCGAATCTTCCACTCTCTACTCGCCGTTCACGCTGGTCATCGAGAGAGATATATTATGGATTATCTCAGTGTAGAGAGATTCCGAAATTCTGCTGGAAAAACGAGATCACTAATGTATCCGGATCCCGGTCTAGGATGCCGATTCTCACGCATATCGTGCGTTCAGAAATCGATCGGACGGTTACTAAGCGACGTTTCGATGACTCACTCCGTATCGGAAAAGATTTTGAATATTGATGATTTCGTTAATCGGCTGCAAGAGGAGATGTATAAGATCGACGCTTTCAAGCAGGATCTACCTTATTGCAATTTTCTTATCTCTAGCGGTGCGATTCATTTTTCGCTTTTCGTTCATTTTAGCTTTCCAGGTTTTAGATTTTTGAACGATATTTTGATTTTGGATTGTTTGTTTTTTAATGTGTTTGGGGAATGGCGAGAGTGGAGAGGATTTTGTTTTTGATTGGTTTTGTTTGATTTGAATCTATGTGCCTGTTTATATTTGCGGTGATTTGTTTGGTTGCAGCAATTTTAGCAGCGGAGGAGGAACGTGCGCAGTGCAATAAACTGAATTCGGAGCCTGTGTTGGAAGAGTTTTTGCCGTTATCAAAACATAGCGGAGATGAAAAGGTTGAGGGTAGTAAAGAAGTCGTAAGCGACATAGAAAAACAGGATTGGATGAGCTCTGTGCAGTTGCAGTTATGGATTCCCGATGATGAAAGTAGCAGCAACAACATATTGTCCTCAAATACTGATACCAAGAAAAAGAAGGTATGGCAGAAATGCATATATTTTATCTAGGCTACAAGATGTGCTTATATGATTTCATGTCTTTTATATGATGAATAGAAAATGGGAGACGAAATGAATCTTTCGGTGAAGGATGATTTGTTAAAGTCCATTAAGCGGTGTCCTAGTTTTGCTGTGATGGAGGTGGGAAAGGGGGGCAAGGATGCATTGCCAGTACCAGGGCTCTCGCTTTGCACTCCTGGAACTAAGAATTCGGGCGAGACAATTGATACTGTTGGATCCAGTAATAGCAGGTCAGGTTCTTCTCCTGCAGTCCCAGCAAGTTTTAAGTCTGGACATCTGCAAGCTGGGAGAAAGCAAAGGAGATGCTGGTCGGCTGAATTGCATCGCCAGTTTATCAACGCCCTGCAGCATCTTGGTGGCCCTCAAGGTTTGAAACTCAATAAACCTTTCATTTCATTGATTGAGTAGGAATTGTGGTACTAAATCTTGATTGAGCTATTGATGTTTGATGAGTAAAGTGCATGTGAGTTTTGCTACAATCTGTTTTCTCTGCATCAGGACAAATTTTATTATCTAAGAAACTTGTGCTGCACTAGAGTTCTTAACTTCTTCTCTGTCGCTTGGCAATGAGTTATTCATTGGAAAAAACTTATGGTGGTAGAAAAGAATGTGTGATGATCTTCCTTTGAATAGCCTGTGTATTGCACTAGTACAATAATTTCAACTGGGCCTCTCATTTGATTTTTTCTGTACTTTACAGCTGCTACTCCCAAGCAGATCAGAGAGCATATGCAAGTTGATGGCCTTACCAATGATGAAGTAAAGAGTCACTTGCAAGTGTGTTTCATCTCTCATTGCTATTCCTTTTCAACTTTTTACTTCCATTCATCTCATAGAAAGTATTACTGTTGCTGTTTCCTTTCAGAAGTATCGACTCCATATTCGAAAAGTCTCAACCAACACCACCTCCCAACCTGTTGGTTTGTGCACAATCCAAGATCAGTTTGGTGAGTCCTTGAAGCAGAGCAATGTCCACTGTGGTGGTTCTCCTGTAGGGCCTCTTCATTTATGCAGATTGGAAGGTGAGGGTCCGACCCTCGAAAGTGAAGATGATTAATAAACAGACTATTGCAGTCGAAAGTGCCTTTATTTTTTTTCACTCGTATGGGAGTAATGATGTCCACCATGAGTTTTGGGGATACTGAGATAATACATGGGAGGACTTTGATCGTAACAATAAACATAATATAATTACAATATATCTTGAGGTAGAGCTGTACCAAAATTTTGCAGGATTAGACGGGCTTTTAAGTACTGGAGATTCCCATTTATTTAATTTGATCATAAATTTTGATGCCATCTGCTTCAGTTTGTGCACAATATGAAATATCATACAATCCGCTTCATTACATTTAATCAGGCTGTACAGACGTAATAATATTATATAATGTAGAAATAGTACTATATTTAGGCAGTTGGATGTTTTCATTAATCTTGAAACTAAAGGTCAGTTCAGGGAATCAAAGATAAAAAAAAAATTTGTTTTTACTTGAGTAAATTGATGAAATCGACAACAAGGAAAATCTTGATGAGTTAGTTGTTGTTCAGATAAAGAGAAGCTCCGTCCGTACACAAAAAATACGTATTTCCGCAATAAGTAGGTCAGTGCCTTTCATTTTTTAAGGCCCGACCCAAACAAAGCATATCACTAAGATTACAGCAACTAGAAATCTTCCAATAAGATCACAAATTATAAAAATAATAAATATATTTGAAAAAAAAAATCAAAATAAGAAATGCATGCATGACTTGGACGGACTGCAACAATAGTTAAAAATTAACTAAAAATTCTATAAATATTTCAATTTTCATGTAATTTTTAAGGATTTCAATTTTCATGTTGTATTTATTTTTATTTTGTACTAGTTCTCATAATTTTTTATTTTTGGATAAATTATGAATTTTTATTGCATAATAATTTAGTTATTATAATTACAAATTTAAGATATTTCTTAATTTTTATATAATATTCGAAGATAAAAAATAATATTTTAATTATAAATTGAAGTTGGGTTGCATCACTTGTGAGAGAGTAATAATATTAGGTGGTAAGTTGTATAATTGATGAATATAAATAAATAATTTAATAAATAATTGGATTAGAGGTTGGTATGATAATAGTCTAAGGATGCAAATCATCTAGTCCACTCGTTAATCAATTTTTCAGGGTCCAATTCAACCCTATCGTTTTCTTTGCTTTTTGGAACCATATTTTCTAGCCTCTCAGTTTGCTCTATCAACTATAACTAATACACTATATCCTACCTGGAAATAAGCTTATTATGAAAAATATATATTTTGAGAAAATAGCGGAGAATAATAATTTAGAAATTAAATGGATATTGATAAATGTAGAATAGTCTAGAATATTGAAGAATAATGTATTTATAGAAAAATAAAGAAAATGTGAGAAAATTGTAGAAAAATTTAGTAGTATTTAAGATATGATTAATTAGTAACAATATTAAGTGTTTTAGATAATTCTATATTGAGTATAAATATGCTTGTAATGGTATATCACATTTAACTTATCACTACCATCTCTCTCAAATTATTTATGCATTTATATATCAATATATTAATACGATAAATTAGGGATTCAAAATGAATAGATACAATTAAGTGAATAATAAACTTTCTCTCAAACATGAAATGCAATAATCCTAATATTTATATAAAGTTATTTAAATTAATTATGCTTAATTATTTACACTTATCGTATAATTATTTTAATTTTTTCGATAAATATCGATTTAACTTGGGAAGTTGGGTACAAGTCCAAATTCTATGAAGTTTATACCTATTGATATGATTTTAAATATTCTAGATAACAGAATAAGCGAATTTGTTGTTGGAGACCCGAGTCCAAGAAATTAAGTTTGTTAAAATAAATTTGATTCAGTTACAATTTGTGATTTTATGTTCCATTCTTTTAGTTGGGTTAAGGATTGCTAGGGAATAATTATAAAAATCAATTGTAAATGATCAAATGAAAAATCTGAAATTTATACGAGATTTAGTATGCAATTGAAATTGCAGGAATTAAATAAAAATAATTACTATTGTTTATATGTATAAACATATGCTGTATAATATAAATTATATAAACATGAAGTGGAACACATGACATTATTTTAGTAATTTTAAATATTTATATTGATATGGTGAGAATGACTCTAAACATGAGAAATGAGAATAAATCGCGATCGTTGATCTAACACAATTAATAATCCAAATTAACGGGGGGGAAAAAATGCGGCATTTTATCCTTTTTTTTTTGTTCATTAAATTGCAAATTCATAGTTTTGATGTTATTTTATTCGCGTAACATTCATTTTAGAGAGCAATTTTTTTTAACCACTTTGAATAAAGTGGCAAGTTATATAGCCACAAGTTTAAAAATATATGTTATATAGCCACTTTCCATTAATTGGAGAGAATTTAACATTTGAAATTATTAATTGAATTTGTCTTTATTACCCCACCTCTCTCTCTCTCTCTCTCTCTCTACCCCCACCACCGACAGCCATATTGTTGCTTGTTTGAGATCTCGGATAGCACCGATTTTTACTGCCGGTGTAAAAGAAATTACAGTGAGGTCCCATTCCAATGATTATAATGTCCGGAGAAGATGAAAACCCGAACTAAGTAAGTTAATTCCCAATTTTTTTCTCGAAAATTATGTCTTTTTTTCTCATATTTCTGTCGAATTTGTATGCTTTATGTATTCAAATACATGTTTAATTATGTATATAGTTGATTAGGTTCATATTTCGTCAATTTTTATACTTAAATATGACTAGAAACAATGTAGGAATGATTTTTACTACGTTTTACTGTGTAAAGCCGTCCTAAGAGAGAGACGACGAAATCTCCATTTGGCATATTGAGATCTCGATATCGATTTCGAGTTACACAGCCCTAGGAGAGAGACGACGAGATCTCCATTTGGCAAATTGAGATCTCGATATCGATTTCGAGATCTCGAAATCGATATTGAGATCTCAATATGCCAAATCGAGATCTCGATATCGATTGGTAATTTTTAAATTCAAAATTGAATTAGGTTGATTGCGAGATCTCGATTTTCATATCGAGATCTCATTTTTTTTTTAAAAAAAATTTATGTTTTGATTTATTTTAATTAAATATTTTATTTTATTTTATTGCATATTTGAGAGTGGATTAGACCCAGTTTGCAGGGGAAAGTTCTGCGGTCGATGAATTGTTACGACCAGGACATTCTTGAGGATATTCATATTAGATTGATGAGCTTCGGAGATGAGACTTTTGAGTTATTTAGGGATGGACCATTCGGTCCATTTCTCACTTTCGGTGGAAGAAGGGCATGATACGTTCTACGTGGGCTCTGATCACCCACGAGATTTAGGTGGAGGGAGCTGAGAACGAATGTAATATCTCGGATTTAATTAAGCTAATTAAATGCTTAATTGATCAAATAAATAAAATGATTATATTATATTATTTATATTAATTTGCTTTTGAAATGAGAAATGACACCCGTTGGGACACGAGGGTCAAATTATAGATTATAATATACTAATGAGATCGTTCTGAGAAAACCTAAGTGACCGTGTAGTAACATTTTTTTAAAGAGAAACGAGTGCAGCGAATTATTACTAAAGAATAATAATATCGCAATTAAATTCATAACTTGCACTCGGTAGGTCCATTTCTTAAACCGAGCTAGGGAATGCTTGGAATTAAAATATGGATGTATACGAAACGATCAGTATAATTTTCTGAGACCTGAGTAGTATTAAATAATTTATTGAAATTTGAGAAATTGGACGATATTTATATCTCTTAAAATTCGGAAAATAATATGAACGAGATGAGTTCATTAAATGAAACATTTCCATATAATTTCATATTTATTCGGAAGAATGCAATTCAAATTGTAAATTCGAGAAGTTAAATTATCGGATAAAATTATACACGAATTGAGGTGGAGAAAAATTACTTCGAGGTGAAGTAATTCACGACGCATCAAAATGAGTTGCTCAATTCTTATTTGTTGTGGGGCAGTGCATAATTGGTTGAGGCGGTGGCATTGAATTAATTACACTAAATTCTTACAGAAAACAAAACCAATATTGCAAACAAATCTCAATACAATTCCACCCATTTCCTGCACCACCACCGTATGCCACTTCCCACCACAACCATCTTCTTCTTCGCCGTTGGCCAAGCCATCACCACCACCGGGTAGCTTGTTGTCCAGAGAGTTCAAGGAGCTAAGGAGCAATCCGTATCGTAAAGTATCGAGTGAGATACAAACTCGTAAAGGTAACCCATTGATTTTCAATAATTATTTGATATCGATTTAGAAATCATATGAATCGATGTTGGATCGAGTTATAGCTTATATATTCGTGTTCACCGTGTCGTAGGGAACCCGTTGATACGAAGAACTCGTCGTTTGGACGCCAGATCTCCGATGAGAGCTCCGATCTCCATT
Organism: Plectranthus barbatus; assembly: GCA_026898455.1. Taxonomy (NCBI): domain Eukaryota; kingdom Viridiplantae; phylum Streptophyta; class Magnoliopsida; order Lamiales; family Lamiaceae; genus Plectranthus; species Plectranthus barbatus. The sequence continues at coordinate 368,139 of JAPKLW010000422.1, forward strand.
CTTTCCGGCCAATTTCTTATATATTCGAACGTATGAAGCATGTCCCCGTGTTCTATATTGATCTAGGAGCATGCTAGGATGATTTGTTGGGGTTGAATATGTCTGAAATAAGAGAAACACGTTGTCGCAGGTTCGAGCCGCGCACACGTTGGGAAGACGACGTGTGTGTCGATCGACACACATGCGTCGGTCGATGCACGACCGTCGATCGACATGCGCTCGTGTTGATCGACGTGAAAGGTCAAGACGTGTGTGTGTCGGGCTGAGTGTTTTGTGCGTTGAGTGTGCACATTTTGACCGATAGAGGAAGTGTGTCGATCGACATGGCTGTGTCGACCGACACGGATGCATGTTGGTCGACACAGCTGCATAGAGGGGAGAAATGTGATTTCTCGTCCGATCTTGATCCGATTCAAGTTGTTTTCAATATTTAAGCTTGATACATAATTAGAGAAGCATGTTAGGAGAATGAATAAATGTTGGTTTATTAAATCGAATGTCGAGGTTTGATTAACTTGATTTTAAATGAAGTTATAGCATGACTAAATGTCCAAATTATGAACGTGAACTGGTCGGAGTTAATTAGTTAATCACGAATGTGTTGACCATGTGTTTTGGGTTTGAAGATTTAAACATGTGAAATAATTACATGTTGAATATTTGGAAGAGGTCACTTAGATGTCAGTCATAGATCCTGATTTCGTCTAGTATTATTAGTTAGGACTGATAGAAATACTTAGACTATTCATCCTAATTAGTGTATGTTGTGTGATTGTTATTTTAAGGGATGATAAGCTCATAATTATACTCACTTATCTATATTTTTCTCCATTGTTTCAAGTACATTTTGTTATGTTTTTACTTATTATTGTGCACGAGTCTACTTTAGAGGGTATTATGCCTTTGATGGGTGATTTTTGCAGGTTTTAGGCCGAATTCATTGGAAACCCTTACCGAAAGCAGATGATATTCAAAAGAAACAGTCACGAATTCTTCGACACATGGAATCCGAGCTAATGGAGCATGGAAAGAGAAAGATCTTTGAATTATCTTTCCAACGCAACTGGAATCGGGTTAATCGGAGTTCGGGAGCAAAAATTATGGCCAAAACCGTGAGACTGTGCAGAAGGGGATCGACACGTGCATTCCTGTCGATCGAAATTTTCCCCGTCGATCGAGACATAGGACCAAGTTGCAGAAACGACACAAATTCAGCCCGGATTTTGACTGGAAGGTTGTGTCGATCGATAGGATTTCTGTCGATCGACACAGATGTCCGATAAGGCTGTTTTGGCCTGTTTTGGCAATTTTTGCTATTTTAACCCAATACTCAAATTAGGTTTTTCTTCCCCCTCTATAAATAAGAACTCAACTGCACGAAAATTGTGCTTGTTTTTTATGCATTATTACACTTAGAATAATTGAGCTTTGGAGTTTTTACAAGACATTCAAGGTTCCTCTTTTTTTGTAAGTCAATTAATTTAATGTTTTCTTTTATTATAGTCATGATTTGTGGCTAGAACCCTAAACAGGTTCTAGGGTTATGGTTTCTTTTCTGATGCATATTTAATTGATATCAACTCTTCAAGCATGGATTAATTCTCTGATTTAATTTTATAATCTAGATTGAAAGAAGGATCGAGAGGTGAATTGAGATCTAAGTTTATAGTTAATTAATCGAAGGACCAAGAGGTGAAGATTGTTAATAGAAAGAGAGAATTAAATATGTTTGTTTTTGTCTCAAAAGGAAGAAACCTACATAGAAATAATTAGATAATTATGAGATTGATTAAATTGGTGTTCTTGAGACCGAGAGGAGATGGCCACTAATTAATAATCTAGGATTTAATTGTCTGACCAAGGAATTTAATCCACAAAAATCTATGTTTTTCCCATTGGTGAGTTGATTGATATTTGCATGTTGATGATTAGATTATCTGCCCTAGGATCTGTGCTTTCCTTTATTGTTTTCAAAACTCTTCAATTTCTTGCAATTGTTATTTTTAAATTCACAAACAAAACTCTTCTAAAAATTGGTTCACTCAAACAACGAATTGATAAACTGTGTCCATAACATGAGATGACTTCCTTGCACTATCCCTGTGGGTTCGACTAGCCTTCGAGTTATTATAAATTTATTTGCTGCTGTATTTTTACAGCAATCAAATTGGCGCCGTTGCAGGGGATAGTCTGATTTTATCTTGTTATTGGATTGTTTTGATATTTTATGGATTGAGTTTTTAATTTCTGTTCGCGTGCGTGTGTGTGCAATTTTTGCTTTTGTTTCGATCGACAGAGCTTATGTCGATCGACACAGAGGCAGCATTCGTGTCGGTCGACACAGAGACTGATTCCCAGTTTTTTTTTTGTCTTCTCTTCAGGTGCATGAACACAAGAGCTCGGGGGAAGAATCTTGAAGCCTTTAACCCAGAAATTGAAGCCACTTGTAGGAGAAACAAAAGCAAAGGGAAGAACAAGGAGAGACATCCAGAGATGGAGCAACCACCAGAAGCATAACACCAAAACATGACTCTTGAGGAGCAAAGACAGTTCATGAATGAGGTCTGACAACTCAAGGAGCAACTTCAAGTAACACAAGCAGTTCAAGCAGAGTAGGCTACCAGACTGGCAGCCCTGGCCAATGAAAGGAACCATGAAAGACAGATTGTGGTGCCCCAAGGATCCATACTTGATTGCTTCCTGCCACAGAGAGAAGAGTCGGGATTCCAGGTTGGCATTGATGCCAACAACTTTGAGCTGAAGACAGGCCTGATTCAGATGGTCCAGCAGAACCAGTATGTAGGGAAGGCCATTGAGGACCCGTACGGCCACCTCAGTCAGTTCATCGAGGTGTGCGACACAATCAAGCAGAACGTAGTGCCTCAAGACACCATCCGGATGCGTTTGTTTTCTTTTTCTCTCAGGGATGAGGCCCGGTCTTGGTTTGCTGGCTTGGTCAAGAGCAGGATCGCCACTTGGGCACAACTTCGAGCATAGTTTCTCACCAACTTCTTCCCACCCAGTGTCATCATGAAGAGGACGTCCGACATCACTCACTTCAGTCAGAAGTACAACGAGACCCTCTATGAAGCTTGGAAGAGATACAAGGAGCTGTTGAAGATGTGCCCTGGCCATGGGATTGATCTTGAGATGCAGGTATGTCATTTTTATGAAGGATTAACCCCTCACTTAAAAGAGTTGGTTGATGCTTCAGCTGGAGGACTTCTCATGAAGAAAAGTGGAGAAGAGGGGATGCAACTTCTTGCAGACATGGCCCTCAACATTCATCAATGGCCTACTGAAAGGCAGAAAGCAGTCAAGGCAGTGACCACTACCCCAGAAATTGATATGGTAGCAGAAGTGAAGAAGCTTAGAGAGGAGTTCAAACAGTTGGAGGCCGGTAGAGCTTCAGTAGCAGCTATTTCAAATCCCAACATGGCCATTGTTCCCATTGAGGCCGACTACATCTACCAAGGAAGCAGTTCGAGCACCTCCAATACCGCTGATGTGAACTATGCCAATGGAGGTTACAACAACAACATCTACCGAGCCAACAATCAAGGGTACAATTATAGTGCTAAGAACCATCCTGGTTTTTCTTATTCTAACCCTTATGCAGCTGAGAATCCTCCACCGGGATTCAGTGTTGGAGCCGGGGGAGAGATTGTGGAGAAGAAGAGGTCCGTGCTGGAGGAGACACTTGACAAGTTCATCAAAAGCTCCGACAATAGGTTTGGCAAGGTGGAAACTGAGGTGAAGAACATGTCCACTCATATGCAGCACATGACGAAACACCTTCAGATGCTCGATGTGCAACTCAGTCAGATTGCTACTACCATAAGCAATCAACACAAGCCAGACCAGCTCCCTAGCACCACAGAAGTCAATCCTGAGAAGGCCAAACAAGTCAATGCCATTTCTTTGAGGTCCAGTACGAGGTACGAGGGTCCTAGCATGTCCAAGGATGATTTTGAGGCTGAAAGAGAGGAATTTCCCACAGAAGATACCTCTGTTTCGATCGACACAGAGCCAGTGTCGATCGACACAGGCCGGGGAGAGCAGCAGAGGTCGACAGGGCAGCAAATCGACCGACAGGGGGGATACAGCCGTGTCGATCGACACTCCCCCTGTCGATCGACAGGCAGGACACAAAGGGATAGTCGACAGACATGCAGCCAAGGAGCCACATGGAGCTGAAAATTCATAGAAGAAAGGTGATCCAACTCCTCCAATGCCCTTTCCCGAAAGATTTGCAAAGAAGAAGGAAGACTCAAAGTTTGCTCGATTCGTGGAAAATCTCAAGAAGGTCAACATCAACATTCCCTTGATCGAGGCTCTCCGTGAGATTCCCGGCTACATGAAGTTCTTGAGGAAGCTGATGCGCGAGAATACGCCGGTAATCGAAGATCAAACTATTTCAATTCATGAACAATGTAGTCTTCTTTTGCAGAAACAGGTTCCAGCCAAGAGGTCTGATCCGGGATGCTTCTCTATTCTGATCGAGATTGGGGGAAGGAGTTTAGGGATGTCCTTTGCGACACAGGTGCAAGTATCAACTTGATGCCATATTCAGTCTTCCAAAAGCTGCAGATAGGCGAGATTTTCGTAAAATCCATGGCAGTTTTGCTGCATTGAACCTTCGAACCTTTCTCTTCTCACTGTTGTATAAAAAATATTGAACTTGTTTTGTAACTTATAAAACTTCTTGTAATCCCTTCGTCCCTAAATATTAGTCTTGTTTCATTTCGGCACAGATATCAATGCGAGTAGAGATAGAGAAAATTAGTATTTTATTAGTGAGTGTATTTAATTTTCTATTTTAGGAAATATGACAATTGTTTGGGACAGACAAAAAAAGAAAACAGGACTAATATTTTGGGACGGAGGAAGTATTTTTTATTTTGAACTGTTACATATAAATATATGTATATTTTTCTTCATGAAATTGTGTATTGTTTCTTAAACGAATAGAATATGTATATTTTTCTTCATGAAATTGTGTATTGTTTCTTAAACTACTATTCGATTGTTATCTTTATTTCAAATGTTAAGTTGTAAGTCAAAATTAAATTGGGATGTGTCATGAAAACTTAATCGAATGAGTATCCTATTTTATATGGTGGACAGCACATGTATCAATATATTAATACACTAAATAATTAGGGATTCAAGATTAGTTACCGTACGTTGACTGCACGGGAAAAATAACAAACCTGTTTTTTTACATTTATGTTAATTAAAAAAAGATTAAATTTTACATTTACTTTAATAAAAAATATTTGATTAAATTCGACATTTGCGCTAATCAAAAATAGAATTTTAATTAAAACATTGATATTTACCATTAAAATAAAACTTTAAAAAACTGACATTTACATTAAAAAAAATTGACTAATGTTTATTAAAGTAAGTGTCAAATCTTTATTTAAATTATTTTTAATCTCATGATTTATTAAAAAATATATGTGTACTTCCATTTACTTTGGTTTAGATTTATTTATTTTTTATTTTTTAATATTTATTTTTAATTTCTTTTAGAGTTTTGAGGAATTATAAATAAAAATCATTTTAATAAGGGTGTAATAGTAAATTTAAAAGTAAAGTGTTTAATTGAGTCAATTTTAAAAGTTGAGGAGTTTAATTGACTCAAATAGTCATGGATATGTTATTGTCTTTGTTAAGTAATACGTGTATCTTCTCAACCTCAACAAAAAGAACCCAACGAGCAACAAGAAACACAACAAACAAGACGATTTTACGTGGTTCGGCATAGCTTACGTCCACAGGAGGTTACGGCCTGATTTTATTAATCTGTAGTTGGGAAGATTTACAGTAATCTCTCGGAATTCTCACAAGTTCTCTCTGCATACAACAATGGCAGATTTCTCTCTCTGAAAAACGAACAAAACAAAACCAGAAGCTTGATAATGAAGATGATCGAATTAGTTAGGGTATTAGGCTGTTATTAACCCTAGCTAATTAACTCCTCCTTCGCCCAGTAAACACAAGACACGTGTTGTTATCTCTTCCTTCACTTGAGAAATATTCCTGCGCTTCTTTAAGTGAAAGCACGACTTTTCACTTGTTGAAACAAAAAACGAAAAACCGGGTTGCTCATCATTCGCATGAACTCCACGCATACAACACTCCCTTTAATCATGTAGACAACACCAAATAATCACCACAAATCTCCCTCCTTGTCAAATGATTAATATCACACTTGTTTCCTCCGGTTAGTTCCATGACAGAACCAAGAGCTGACTTCAACAAGTCAGCAGCACCTCAAAAGCTTCATGCAATAAGCAAACTTAGCAGATGAAACTACCTTGGTTAAAGCATCTGTTGCGTTATCATCTGTTGAAACCTTTTCTAGTTTCACACCTCCACCATTGACTATGTTTCTCACGATGTGGTACTTAACATCTATATGCTTAGACCTTTCGTGGAAAACTGGATGTTTTGTCAAGCATAGAGCCCCTTGACTATCACAAAGGATACTTATCACTTCCTGTTGAACTCCAAGCTCATTTACAAGTCCCTTAAGCCATAGGGGTTCCTTCACTGCTTCTGTGACTGCCATAAACTCGGCCTCAGTTGTTGACAAAGCCACGACTGATTGGAGTTTAGACTTCCATACAACTGCTGTCCCAAATAGAGTAAATGCATAGCCCGTTTGAGATCTCCTTGTATCCACACTGGAAGCAAAATCTGAATCTACAAATCCCAGCAATGCATCATTCCCCACTCCTGTTTGCCTTTCAAATATCAGATCACTGATAAGCATTAGTTTTCCATGCTAATTCATGCTATTTTAGGTGGTTAGTTTAATATTTTAATGCATAGTTAGCTTGATTTTTATTAATGTTGCAGATATTACTAATCTTTTGTTTAGCTGCGTATTTTGTCATTAGGATAGGGAATTAAACTCGGACGATGATAGTTGGAAGTTTTTGTCAAAGATTCGGAGTTGGAAAGATGAATCAAGTTGGAATCCTAGCATGATTTAATCAAGGGATAAAGGAAAATACTTCAAGATAGTCAAAAATGAAGTGTTGGAGCCAAAAACAGGTGCAGACCGCGGGTGACGACAAAGAGAATGAAGAAAGGCTTGTCGCCGCGGTCGCCACCACGGGCGGCAACAGAGGAGCTGTCAGAAGGCTTTTTGCCGCGGTCTGGGCCGCGACAGGGCAATTTGACCGCGGTTTGCGCGGTTTGGCCGCGGTTCGGAAAAGCAGGGGCGGAAATGAAATGTTTGGGGCTATTTTGTGAATACTTGAGACTAGGATC
>JAPKLW010000422.1:375435-474143 GCA_026898455.1 Plectranthus barbatus
CTATTTTGTGAATACTTGAGACTAGGATCATGATGCTTTGTTATAGGGTGCTCATATTAAGAAACCAACCCATCCCCTCTCATGATATATCTGATTTTTCCTTAGTTAGAAGAGAGAGGGAGCTGGAGAGGAAAAGAGAGAAACGAGAGAACAGGGGAGGAGAAGAAAGGAAAGAAAAACTTGATTTAGAGAAAGGATTGAGAAAAGTTTGTAATAGCAACGACGATCCGACGCCGGAAACCTTACGGGCTTGATTTCTTCTATCTAAATCCTTATTTTTATTATGCTCTCCATGTTTAATTTGTTGTCCTTTTTGTTTATCATGAACTAAATTATCTATGGGCTAGAGTTGTGTGATTGATGATGAGATTCTTGTCTATATTAGTTTGTGTGAGAATATAATTCCTATATATGTTCATTGATCATGGTGATGTGTATCTTACATGTATTTAGGATAGAATCCTTGTATATGTATGTTATGGCTCATTTTATATCTAATCCATGTAAATAGAGTTTTTAAATCTTTGGTTGATCAATGAATATTAAGCATCACAATCACATCAATTGGATACTTATTAGAGGTTGAGTACTAATCATTTAATTCCATTCAAATGAGCCACCTTACTCTCTTGTTTGTGTGCATGATTGTTCTACACCAAGACTTCATGGTTCTTTAGAGCTCATCCTTCATGTTTAGGTATAAAATTTGATTATTCACACAAACTTGATAAATATAGGAATCTCTCATGTCAACACACAACTCAATAGCCCATGTTTCCTTTCAATTAAAGAAATCTTAGTTAAATTGAAGTTTATGTTAATTAAGTCTTGTTTAGTTAATCAAAATCAAATCCAAATGAATGGTTGCTTAGATAATGGAGGTAAAATGAAACTAGTACTTTGGTGTGAATCATGTTTTTAGTCTCCGTGGATACGATACTCGTGCTCATCAAATTTCTACATATGATTCGTACACTTGCGGTATTTCACATATTAATAAATTGGTGATCAACCACATTCTGCAGCACCCTTCAAATATCTGAGAGTGCCTATCAAGGCATTCCAATGAGCTTTCCCTGGGCAAGACATAAATCTACTTGTCATGCTTATAGCATAACAAATGTCCGGCCTGGTACAAATCATCAAATACATTAGGCTACCAACTAAGCTCGCATATGGTAAGCTGTTCACGTACTCTTTCTCATCTGAGGTAACTGGCTTCATTGATTCACTTAATTTTGAATCATGGCTGAGAGGTAAGGTTAGAGGTCTAAAATGCTTGCCTCCAAACTTGCTAACGACCTTTAGCAGATAATCTTTTTGTATCAACTTCAATCTACCCTTATCTCTTTCTCTGATTATGTCTATCCCCAGAATATTGCAAGCCATGCCCAAATCCTTCATATCAAATTCTCTCTTCAGGTCACTTTTCACCTGTTTATGTCTGACATGTGCTTTGCTGCCAGCAACATGTCGTCCACGTAGAGTTACAGATACACCAAACTGGAATCACAACCCTTCTTCAAATACACACACTTGTCATAATTTGATCTCCAAAATCCAATGTTCTTCATATGGTTATCAAAACGTTTATTCCATTGCCTTGGACTTTGCTTCAGTCCATAAAGAGATTTCTGAAGCAAACATACCTGATTTTCATTTCCATCTTCAAGAAATCCAGGTGGTTGGTCCATGTAAAGTATCTCCTCAAGTTCTCCATGTAAGAATGTCGTCTTTACATCAAGTTGGTGTAATTCAAGATCCAGTTGTACCACAATAACTAGCAAAATCCTTATAGAGCAATGCTTTACAACTGGAGAGAACACCTCATTATAATCCACTCCCTCCTTTTGTGTAAATCCTTTAGCCACCAACCGAGCTTTGTATCTGATTTGGGGTGGATCTATATTTTCTATCTTCCTTTTGAAGATCCACTTACATCCAATCACTGAATGAAACTTGGGTCTATCTACAAGCACCCAAGTTTGATTACTTTTCAGGGAGATCATTTCTTCATTCATGGCTTGCAGCCACTTCTATTTTTCTGCTCCTTTACAAGCCTCTTCAACTGATTTAGGTTCTTTTTCTTGAAGCTTCTAGGCAATGTTTAAGCTCAAGAAAATAACGTCTGCCTCAGAAAATCTTCTAGGAGGGTTGATAAGCTCATATTTATACTCACTTATCTATATTTTTCTCCATTTTTTCAAGTGTTTTACATTATATTTTTACTTATTTATGTGCATGAGTCTACTTTAGAGGGCGTTATGCCTTTGTTGGGTGAATTTTGCAGATTTTAGGCCAAATTCATTGGAAACCCGTACCGAAAGCAGATGATGTTCAAAGGAACAGTCACGACTTCTTCCACTGATGGAATCTGAGCTAATGGAGGACATGCATGGAAAGATCTTTAAATTAGCTTTCCAACGCAACTAGAATCGGGTCAATCGGAGTTTGGGAGAGGAAGTTATGGCCAAAACCGTGAGACTGCGCAGATAGATAGATTTGTGTTGAGCGACAGGATTTGTGTCGACCGACAGGATTCCTGTCGATCGAAATCCTCCCTGTCGATCGAAACAGAGGTCAAAATTTCAGAAATGTCACAAACTTCAGCCTGGATTTCGACTGGATGGTTGTGTCGATCGACAGCCTGCCTGTCGATCGACACAGAGGTCCGAGAATGCTATTTTTGGCCTGTTTTGGCAGTTTTTGCTATTTTGACCCAATACTCAAATTAGGTCTTTTTCCCCCTTTATAAATATGAACTCTTAGGCACGAATTTCAGACATCTTTTATGCATTATTACACTTAGAATAATTGAGCTTTGAAGTTTTTTACAAGACATTCAAGGTTCCTCTTTATTTGTAAGTTCTTTAATAATATGTTTGCTTTAATTCTAGTCACATTTTATGGCTAGAACCCTAAACAGATTCTAGGGTTATGATTTTCTTTTCTGATGCATGTTTAATTGATATCAACTCTTGAAGCATGGTTTAATTCTCTGATTTAATTTTATAATCTAGATTAAAAGAAGGACCGAGAGGTGAATGAGATCTAGGTTTATAGTTAATAATTGATGGATCGAGAGAGGAAAATTATTAACAGGAAGAGAGAATTAATTGTGGTTGTTTTCTGTCTCAAAAGGAAGAAACTTGCATAAGAATTAATTAGATAATTATTGAGCTGATTAATTTGGTGTGCTTGAGACCGAGAGGAGATAGTCACTAATTAATAATCTAGGATTTAATTGCCTGACCAAGGAATTTAATCCACAAAAATCTATGTTTTCCCCATTGCTGAGTTGATTGATATTTGCATGTTGATGATTAGATTATCTGCCCTAGGATATGTGCTTTCCTTTAATTGTTTTCAAAACCCTTTAATTTCAAAACAAAACCCTTTTCTATTTCCTCAAACTTCTATGTCCTAGAAATTATAACTAGTACTTTGGATTTTTCATTGCACATTTCCTGTGGGATCGACCACATTAGGGTGTAAAAATTATTATTTGCTCGCTGCTTTGTGCAGTTATCAAATTGGCGCCGTTGCCGGGGAACTGTCAGATTAATCTAATTATTAGTTTATTTTAGTTCAGATGGATTGAGGCTGTAATTTTATTTTAATTTCGTTTCAATTGGTTTTTCTGTTTTGAATTTCGTTTTCAGTTTGTTGATTTTGATTTTTTTTGTGTTGAATTTCCTGATTGTTCTGTTCAGTTTTTCTGGTTTTCGGCCTCTGTCTCGACCGACAGAATCTATGTCGACCGAAACAGGTGCAGGAAACACCCGTGTCGATCGACAGCCCCTCTGTCGATCGACACAGCTTCTGATTTTCGTGTTTTCTTTGTTTTTATTGCAGGTTTAAGAACACAAGGGCCCAGGGCAAGCCACTCGAGAGTTTTGACCCTGAAATCGAGGTCACCATCAGAAAAAGGAAAGGAAAAGCCAAACAAACCGTTGACACCGTCATGGATGAGATGCCACCCTTGGAGGATTCCGAGGCACAACTCATCACTCAAGAGAGTGCTACACTACTTGTCCAAGAAGTCACTCAGATGAAGGACATCATCAAGCAGCTCATGGCAGAAAGGGAAGCTGACAGGCGCGAGGCGGAAAGAAGAGAAAGAGAGAGAGAGAGAAAGGCGCCCCACAGACGACTCCGATGATGAGGACCCCAACGCGATGGCCAAGAAGTACAGACCACAGCCCGGGAATGAGGGATTTGTTATTGGCATCACTGCCAATAACTTTGAACTCAAGACCGGCTTGATTCAGATGGTTCAACAGAACCAATTTGGGGGCCGAGCAGTGGAGGATGCGTACACCCACCTCAGGATGTTCGTGGAGGTGTGTGATACCATCAAGTATGGAGGAGTCACCCAGGATGTGATCCGTCTGCACTTGTTTCCCTTCTCACTTCGGCATCAGGCTAGGACGTGGTTTACAGCCTTGGACTGCAGCAACATCCGTTCATGGGCCGATCTCAGAGCCGAGTTCCTCGCTGCCTTCTTCCCACCTTCAGTCATCATTCAGAAGAAGATGAAGATCTTGCAGTTCCACCAGAGATTGGATGAGTCTATATTCGAAGTTTGGAGCACGTGGAATGAGTTGTTGAGGAGCTGCCCAGGCCATGGAGTTGACACTGAGGAGCAGGCTCATATCTTCTATAGAGGATTGACCGAGGAAAGCCAGAAGTCAGTGGACTATGCAGCTGGAGGTTCATTGATGAGCAAGTCACCAGAAAAGGCTCTGAAGCTGTTCAAAAAGATGTCCCTACATGATCAACAATGGGGGAATCCAAGGAGGCCACAGATCCGAGCTGTTGAGGCAAAGGAGGATGATGCATTGAAGAAGGAGGTTGAGAAGCTAAAGGGGGAAGTTGAAAAACTAACCACTTCTGCTTCTGTTTCTGTTGCACAGGTTGACCCTATCGCCGACGTGAACTACATGAATCGTGGTGGCTACCAGAATCAGTACCGGCAAGGAGGATACCAACACTACCATCCTATACCTCATCCAGGCTTCTCCTACTCTTAGTCTGAAGCTGCCGAACAACCACCTCCTGATTTTGATGTGCAGAATGGCAAGATTGGGGAGAACAAGAATGATAGCCTCGACGAAGTGCTGAAGAATTTCATCAAGGCTTCGGACCACAGAATGGGGAAAATCGAGAAAGAAGTGGAAGGAGTCCACTCCAAGATGGACCTGATTGGCAAGCACGTCAAGATCATAGAGACTGAAGTGAGCAAAATTGCTACCACTATCGGGATGCAACACACTCCCGGAAAGCTGCCAAGCACCACCGAGAGAAATTCCAAGAACCACAAAGATTGCAAAGCTGTGAATCTGAGGTCCGGGAAAAGTTACAAAGGTCCAAGCATGCCCCAAAGCAAGTTTGGGGGGGGGGGAATGAAGCAGACCCAGAAGAGGCAGTCGACACAGATTCAGAGGAGATCGAGAGAACTGCAGAGGGTGTGTCGACCGACACACCCCCTGTCGATCGACAGGCAGTCCAGACTCCAAGCCAGTCAACACATCAGCACTCTCAGCAGCATTCATCCACTTTCGATGCTGCCAGACCACCTCCGATGCCCTTCCCACAGAGATTCGCCAAGCAGAAAGAGGATTCCAAGTTCTCTCGCTTTGTTGAGAACTTGAAGAAGGTAAGCACAATGAGCGGCTCCTGTAAGACTTCCGATAGGTGTGCGGAGGGTGACATGAATGAATAGAGCCACACCGGAATGAGAGGGATTCTGGCTACGCAAGAATGAAAGTGCTTAAAGGATTTGATTGGGCTACTCATACCAACATGGTGCATCATCTTTTCTGGCACCCGTTCTAGGAAAACTCCAATGTTAAGCGTGCTTGACTTGGGGTAGAACTAAGATGGGTGACCCCCCTGGGAAGTTTCTCAGGGTGCGTGTGAGTGAGGACAAAACACGCTGGGAAGGACTTGTGTTGGTTTGTGGGGTCAGCCGTCAGTCTGGAAGCCGTTCCAGACCATTGGTGGGTAACGTGGCCGACCTCGGGTGAGCTCGTTCGGGCCCTGGGGCCGGGGCATTACAAATGGTATCAGAGTCGAACCTCTCCCAGTACGGTGTGGTTCGAGGACGAACCAGCGGAAGCTGGTGGGCATGTGACGACCCAACGCCGGAGCATGGAGTGATCGCCGGTGCATGAGAAGCACGGACAATGAGCGGCTCCTGTAAGACTTCCGATAGGTGTGCGGAGGGTGACATGAATGAATGGAGCCACACCGGAATGAGAGGGATTCTGGCTACGCGAGAATGAAAGTGCTTAAAGGATTTGATTGGGCTACTCATACCAACATGGTGCATCATCTTTTCTGGCACCCATTCTAGGAAAACTCCAATGTTAAGCGTGCTTGACTTGGGGTAGAACTAAGATGGGTGACCCCCTGGGAAGTTTCTCAGGGTGCGTGTGAGTGAGGACAAAACACGCTGGGAAGGACTTGTGTTGGTTTGTGGGGTCAGCCGTCAGTCTGGAAGCCGTTCCAGACCATTGATGGGTAACGTGGCCGACCTCGGGTGAGCTCGTTCGGGCCCTGGGGCCGGGGCGTTACATAAGCATTAATATTCCACTAATTGAAGCTCTTTCTGAAATTCCAGGTTACATAAAATATCTCCGGAAGCTGATGAGCGCAAAGAAACACTTCGTGGAGAATGCAACCGTGAAGCTTCATGAGCAGTGCAGCATAGTCCTACAGAAGAAACTTCCAGTCAAACGAAGTGATCCAGGATGCTTCACCATTCCAGTTGAGATCGGATGCAACCGTGAAGCTTCATGAGCAGTGCAGCATAGTCCTACAGAAGAAACTTCCAGTCAAACGAAGTGATCCAGGATGCTTCACCATTCCAGTTGAGATCGGGGGATTCAAGTTCGAGAAGGTGTTGTGCGACACTGGTGCCAGCATCAACCTAATGCCCTTCTCTATCTTCCAGCGCCTCAAGATTGGAGAGTTGAGGCCGACTACAATTACTTTGCAGATGGCAGACCGATCTGTGTCTCGCCCGAAAGGTATAATTGAGGATGTTCTCATTCGTGTGGGTCATCTAATTTTTCCTGCAGATTTTGTAGTCTTGGATATGAAGGAAGATGGCAGTACACCCCTCATCTTGGGAAGGGAATTCCTAGACACTAGTGCTGCTCTGATTGATTGTCGTGGTGGGGAGATCACGCTTCGAGCAAATGAGGAAAGGATCACATTCAAGATCGACACAAGCCGGCAACAATCCGAATGCTTCAGAATCACATTCCGAGAGGAAGCAGCTGAGGAAGAAGAAGAAGCAAGTGAGGAGTTCAAAGAAGACCAAGCCGCTCAAAGATGGGAGCGAGGGAACGAGTCGGCAAAATTGTCAATTACACCGTCTCTTCCCGAGCTCACTGCTGTCATCCAAGATCGGTGGGTCTATATGGTGGATTCTCATGGGAGGCGAGTGCGAACTAGCCCGCCCTGGCTCTGAAAACAGGTATCGTCGAGCTACGACGTTAACTAAAGCACTTGTTGGGAGGTAACCCAACTGTTATTTGTTTTTATTTCAATTCCTTTCAAATTTCGTAGTTGTTTTTTTATTTATTATTTTTTGCCTTTTCTTTGTTATTGGTTTTGTTGTTCAATTTTGAAAAAAAAAAGAAAGAAGAAAATTTTGGAGGACTTGCCTCTGTTTCGATCGACAGACCGGCTGTCGATCGACACAGAGGCATGGCGCACGGAGAACACTTCGATCGACAGCAGCAGGAGTCGACATAAGGCTCTTTGTCCATTGACAGGCCCCCTGTCGATCGACACAGAGTGCCAGCAGCACCAAATCTTCGTCGCGCAGCGCTGAATTCCTCGGGTGGATAAAAACGTCGATGTCTGAGATTGACAGTCCGGTACAGTTCTGTTTCTTGTCTTATTTTCAAACTTTTTCTTACTCTCCGAGTTCAAAATAAGTTTGGGGGATGTGGACAAGAAATTCGAACTTTCTATCCTTTACTTGCTTTATTTTTTTTATTGCATTTATTTGATTTGGTGTGTTTAAGTTTTTGCCCAAATAAAAAAAATATATAGATATTATGTGAGGAAAATCTTTAAGTAATTGAACCCTTTAGCAATATATGCAATGTTTGGAATCGATCTTTGATTAGTTGAGTTGATTTCGATTGTGGTTGATTTGCCTATGAATGTAGAATACCGCATGATAGGGTCTAATTGAAACTCACACTTGCATGATGTTTGAGTGGATTGAAGTTGACTAAGGAAGAATTTTTGAACCCAAGTGAGATTTGAGCCTTTATTTGTTCGTGAGAGATTCGCATGTATGTTTTCGTTTCTCTAGAACTTGCTTTTGTTCCGTTTCAAGACTGCATAGTGTGCACAAGGATAGAAAATGATCTTAGGCCATATTTGTTAGCCCAATCCTAAACACTATCCCTTCATATGTTGAAATTATCCCTAGTAAGCCCCATTGTGCCTAACTCCATTTTTTGTGTCTTGTCTATGAGATTTACATGGAGTTATAATGGTTTTTGTCTTGTCTATAAGATTGATGGAAGAAAGGGTAGTTCAGTATGTGTTGTGGAAAAGAAATTTGTAGTATAGTGGTGAATAAAAGATGGGAGGTTGTATAGCTCAAAATAAATTAGAATTCTCATAAACCCTATGAATAAAATCATGTGTTAACTTTTGATTGGGTATAAGGGATTCAAAAGAAGAGCTAAAAGAAAAAAAAAATGTTTGAGTTGAATTGAAAAATTTAAGGAGAAGGGTAGATGTTTGTAAGAAGATGGTTAGATTGATTGAGGGTGTACAACTTGATTGATTTAGTCACTTGACCATATTTCCCTACCTTTCACAAAAAGCCTTCATTACAACCCTTTCAAAGTCCTTTTTTATTCTTGAATTGTGTGCACAAATCAGCAGTGGAGATTTTAGAACTTTTGCAAGCCTATGGTAGAAATTTCTTCATACATGTTGTGAGTGCTTTCATTTAAAACCCAAACACTTGTGTGTTGAGCGATACACTTTCCGTGAGTCTTCCGAAGTTGATGAATATCTTATCTCTTTCAATTGCTTGTGTGATGTGGATGGATGAACCTTGATTGTGATGAATCTTGTGAGGCATTGCACTTTCAACTGCTTGAGATTTCTTTCTTCTTTTCTTCGATTGAGGACAATCTAATATTCAAGTTTGGGGGGTTTGATAAGCTCATATTTATACTCACTTATCTATATTTTTATCCATTGTTTCGAGTGTTTTACATTATATTTTTACTTATTTCTGTGCATGAGTCTACTTTAGAGGGTGTTATGCCTTTGATGGGTGAATTTTGCAGGTTTTAGGCCAAATTCATTGGAAACCCGTACCGAAAGCAGATGATGTTCAAAGGAACAGTCACGACTTCTTCTACAGATGGAATCTGAGCTAATGGAGCACATGGATGGAAAGATCTTTGAATTATCTTTCCAACGCAACTAGAATCGGGTCAATCGGAGTTTGGGAGAGGAAGTTATGGCCAAAACCGTGAGACTGCGCAGACAGATAGATTTGTGTCGAGAGACAGGATTTGTGTCGACCGACAGGATTCCTATCGATCGAAATCCTCCCTGTCGATCGAAACAGAGGTCAAAATTTCAGAAACGTCACAAACTTCAGCCCGGATTTCGACTGGATGGTTGTGTCGATCGACAGGCAGGTTGTGTCGATCGACAGCCTGCCTGTCGATCGACACAGAGGTCCGAGAAGGCTATTTTTGGCCTGTTTTGGCAGTTTTTGCTATTTTGACCCAATACTCAAATTAGGTATTTTTCCCCCTCTATAAATATGAACTCTTAGGCACGAATTTCAGACATCTTTTATGCATTATTACACTTAGAATAATTGAGCTTTGGAGTTTTTTACAAGACATTCAAGGTTCGTATTTATTTGTAAGTTCTTTAATAATATGTTTGCTTTAATTCTAGTCACGTTTTGTGGCTAGAACCCTAAACAGGTTCTAAGGTTATGATTTCTTTTCTGATGCATGTTTAATTGATATCAACTCTTGAAGCATGGTTTAATTCTCTGATTTAATTTTATAATCTAGATTAAAAGAAGGACCGAGAGGTGAATGAGATCTAGGTTTATAGTTAATAATTGATGGATCGAGAGATGAAAATTATTAACAGGAAGAGAGAATTAATTGTGTTTGTTTTCTGTCTCAAAAGGAAGAAACTTGCATAGGAATTAATTAGATAATTATTGAGATTGATTAATTTGGTGTTCTTGAGACCGAGAGGAGATAGTCAATAATTAATAATCTAGGATTTAATTGCCTGACCAAGGAATTTTATCCACAAAAATCTATGTTTTCCCCATTGCTGAGTTGATTGATATTTGCATTTTGATGATTAGATTATCTGCCCTAGGATCTGTGCTTTCCTTTAATTGTTTTCAAAACCCTTTATTTTTCTGCACTTGTCATCTTTAATTTCAAAACAAAACCCTTTTCTATTTCCTCAAACTTCTATGTCCTAGAAATTATAACTAGTACTTTGGATTTTTCATTGCACATTTCCTGTGGGATCGACCACCTTAGGGTGTAAAAATTATTATTTGCTCGCTGCTTTGTGCAGTTATCAAATTGGCGCCGTTGCTGGGGATCTGTCAGATTAATCTAATTATTAGTTTATTTTTAGTTCTGATGGATTGAGGCTGTAATTTTATTTTAATTTCATTTCAATTGGTTTTTCTGTTTTGAATTTCATTTTCAGTTTGTTGATTTTGATTTTTTTGTGTTGAATTTCCTGATTGTTCTGTTCAGTTTTTCTGGTTTTCGGCCTCTGTCTCGACCGAAACAGGCGCAGGAAACACCTGTGTCGATCGACAGCCCCTCTGTCGATCGACACATCTTCTGATTTTCCTGTTTTCTTTGTTTTCATTGCAGGTTTATGAACACAAGGGCCCAGGGCAAGCCACTCGAGAGTTTTGACCCTGAAATCGAGGTCACCATCAGAAAAAGGAAAGAAAAAGCCAAACAAACCATTGACACCGTCATGGATGAGATGCCACCCTTGGAGGATTCCGAGGCACAACTCATCACTCAAGAGAGTGCTACACTACTTGTCCAAGAAGTCACTCAGATGAAGGACATCATCAAGCAGCTCATGGCAGAAAGGGAAGCTGACAGGCGCGAGGCGGAAAGAAGAGAAAGAGAGAGAGAAAGGCGCCGCACAGATGACTCCGATGATGAGGACCCCAACGCGATGGCCAAGAAGTACAGACCACAGCCCGGGAATGAGGGATTTGTGATTGGCATCACTGCCAATAACTTTGAACTCAAGACCGGCTTGATTCAGATGGTTCAATAGAACCAATTTGGGGGCCGAGCAGTGGAGGATCCGTACACCCACCTCAGGATGTTCGTGGAGGTGTGTGATACCATCAAGCAGGGAGGAGTTAGATCTTCTTCCCTTCAACACTTCTCTGTCCCCTTGGCATACCACAATTGATCCTCCATTCCCAACAAACTTCAACCCTTTTGCTTCAAGAGTTCCGAGTGATATTAAATTTCTTTGGATCTGTGGAATGTACCTGACTTCAGTGAGCAACTTGAACTCACCTCTGTGGTTCTGAATTCTAATCGAGCCAATCCCTTCAATTTGGCATACATTGTTGTTGCCTAACATTACTGTGCCCATGTTTTTCAACTCCAAATCTATAAAGCACTCCTTGTTGGGGCACATGTGGAATGAGCAACCCGAATCAAGAATCCACCTATCATCTGATGGACTTTCAAGTACATTAAGTACTTCATCTGTGTTCACTTCCACATTCCTTTCAGTGTATGATCCTTGACTCTGTTGTCCCTTTAATTTCAGAATTGGACGATCCTTGATCAAGTGGCCTGCCCTTTTGAAATAGTGGCAGGACCTAGTCTCTTGCAGTGAGGTAGAGTTTTTAACCTCTATCTGATGAGGGTACTCATTGGCTCTCTTTTGAGGGAAGGATGGTTTGATCTCCTTCCTAGTGCTCATTTGCTGCTTCTCAAATGAGTATTGTTTATTGTTTCCACCACTCTTCTTCTGAAACTTATTTCCATAATTCTTCTTGACCATAAGGCCCATTCCTGATGAATCAGACACCAAACCATCAGACAATTTTTCAGCCTCCTTCCCTTTGATGGCTGATTGTACTTCTTCCAAGGAGATAGTACCTTGCGTTCCATAGATCATGGTGTCTCTTATGGTGGAGTAGGATTTAGGAAGAGCATTTAGTAGAAAGATTGCTTTATCTTCTGATTCGAATTTGATACCAATGCTCTCTAGGTCATCTATTGCCTTGTTAAAGGCATCCAGCTGATCTACCATATTTCTATCATCTACAAACTTATAGGAATACAATCTTTGCTTCATATACAGTCTGTTTGCTAAAGATTTTGTTTGATACAGACTTTCAAGCTTCTTCCACACATCATGGGTTGTCTTCTCCTTCCCAACTTCCCTCAAAACTTTGTCATCTAAGCTCAAGAACAAAATACCGCGAGCCTTTGTTAGCAACTTGGCTCTCTGCTCTTTGGTTTAAGATTGGAAGGTGTTGTCTCCAGCTACAATGGCTTCTTCCAAGCCTTGCTGAGACAGAAGGGCTTCCATAGCCCAAAGTCATTTTTCCCTGTGAACTTCTCCACCTCATACTTTCCGGATGCCATATCTCACAAGATTCTCAATCTTGATCAAGAAACCGATTCTCAAAACTCACAGAATATCCCACAATGTCAAATGCGCAGCAGTTGTACAAATCAATCAAAATGAATCAACACAGATTCAATAGCTAAAAAAAACGAAAGTTCCAGACCCTTAAGATAGTCTACTAGAACACCTTAAAGGTATACAGAAGAGGGGACAATAATGGCAGGGAGAGGAAATCAGGAAGAACAGACTTACAGTTACCTTGCGTATCTGAATTCAATCAACTAGCTGTGAGGATTGAATGAGTTTGAACTAGCAGAATACACGCGCCTCATTTCCCACAGACGGCGCCACTTTGTTAAATAATACGTGTATCTGCTCAACCTCAACACAAGAACCCAACGAGCAACAAGAAACACAACAAACAAGATGATTTTATGTGGTTCGGCATAGCTTACATCCACAGGAGGTTACAGGCTGATTTTATTAATCTGTAGTTGGGAAGATTTACAGTAATCTCTCAGAATTCTCACAAGTTCTCTCTGCACACAACAATGGCAGATTTCTCTATCTGAAAAACGAACAAAACAAAACCAGGAGCTTGATAATGAAGATGATCGAATTAGTTAGGGTATTAGGTTGTTATTAACCCTAACTAATTAACTCCTCCTTCGCCCAGTAAACACAAGACACGTGTTGTTATCTCTCCCTTCACTTGAGAAATATTCGCGCTTCTTTAAGTAAAAGCACGACTTTTCACTTGCTGAAACAAAAAACGAAAAACCGGGCTGCTCATCCTTCGCATGAACTCCACGCATACAACACTCCCTTTAATCATGTAGACAACACCAAATAATCACCACAGTCTTAATAGTCGAGGGGCTAATCCGGCCGTTTTTTTTTAATTAATTCTAAAATATGATTTAATGTTTTTTAGGACTTAATAGATATATTCCAATAAAAATATATTTTAGGAACTCGAGATACATTCTAATAAAAATACATATTATTCCGTGTAACGCACGGATGTATATCTAGTGTATCAATATATTAATACAACAAATTAGGGATTCAAGATTAGTTAATTGAAGGATTTCCGTACGTTGACTGCACGGGAAAAATAACAAACCTGTTTTATTATGCATGTTTTATATACACATGTAATTAATTGGTAACACCATTTACATATCAAACTAACTTAATTGAGGGAGAATAAAAGTTAAATAGAAAGTGACAAGCATAAGGAGTTGGTGTGATTCAATCAAATTCTAATTAAGAAGTGTTTAATTTGGTGGAGGTAATTAATTTTGTCTACTAAACAACTAATGCATTTTATTCTCGTTTCTAAATTCAGATTAGGCCAATTCTACACACCAACTAATTTGATTCTTATTCTAAATCTTATATTTGAGATTTGGGATTTATGTAAGTGTGTTCATGTATTTATTTTTTATGAGAAATATATCAATTATATTACAAACGATTATTATGTTTTTCTTAAATATATTACAAATTATCAAAATGTATTACACACTATAAGTTTTGTTTCAAATTTATTACGGGAGCAAATGTTTGGCGATGGAAAGTTAACTTAGCTTGTCGAAAATTTGTGATTTTTCATATTATCAAAATATATTACAAATTATGCATATTCAAATGTGATTTTTTTGGCAAGTTACATCAATTTTCTGTCGTTATAAATTTTCTCACGTCATAAATTTGAAACAAAAATGGTACTTTATAATATATTTTGATAATATGCATAATTTATACTCCCTCCGTCCCACTTCAATTGTCCACCTTTCCTTTTTTGTCCGTCCTATTTAATTGTCCACTTACTTAAAATGGAAAATTAATACAAACTCAGTAATAAAATACTAATTTCCTCTATCTCTACTTGCATTGATTATTGTGCCAAAAGCAAAGTGGACAATTCATAAGGGACGGAGGGAGTAATATTTTATTTTTAAAAAAATTAGAATAATTTTTAATATGATTTATACTCTTCCCTTCTATA
Source organism: Plectranthus barbatus (assembly GCA_026898455.1). Classification (NCBI taxonomy): domain Eukaryota; kingdom Viridiplantae; phylum Streptophyta; class Magnoliopsida; order Lamiales; family Lamiaceae; genus Plectranthus; species Plectranthus barbatus. The sequence continues at coordinate 390,119 of JAPKLW010000422.1, forward strand.
TATTCTTATTCTAAATCTTATATGTGAGATTTGGGATATATGTATATCGAGTAAGTGTGTTCATGTATTTATTTATATCTATATATTTTGGATCGCAGATCATCACTAAAAAAATATGATTTTCTGTTTATGAGAAAAGTTAGGAATTCAATAAATTTATGATTGAGAGTATTTAATGTCCGTTGAGTTTAAAAATTCCTAAAAACTCCTCCTTCCGTCCCATCTCAATTGTCTCACTTTACTTTTTCGTCTGTCCCATCTCAATTGTCTCATTACTTAAAAAGTCAATTTTTTCACATTCAACAATAAAATATTAATTCCACTCAACTTACTTTACACTCACACTCTTTAGTTATTATATCCGGTTAACCCACGACAATTCACCCGGGATAGAGGAGTACAAATTAAGACATAGTACATAAACTTATTCAAAATATTATAAATTGATACTAGAATTACTCGGGGGTTTCTATTTCTAAGCAGCCGTTTTGTTTTTCTTTGTTTTTATTTATTTATTTTTTTAAATTTACTGTGTTTATTTTAAGGTGTTAGGATTTAGTTTGACCTTTTGTGGTTCGAATTTCAATTTCTAGAATTTAGCTTCAAATTTTTAGGGTTAAGCGAAATAGCGAATACTCATCTATATCTACCTAAAAGCAAGACCCCTATGCTAAAAAATTTCCCACCAAAAATAGTTTCCAAAAATAATTGTAGATTATATTAGGTAACTAATGATAATTATAGTAAGTATCTAATTGTATATATGTATTGTATAATATATTTATTTGATTTATATATAAAGTATATTCATTGAATTGAGGTTAATTGATTTATAATTTTAATGCAATAAATTGGTGTTATATTTATGACAAATTATCAAAATCAAAACGTGGCTATTATATGATGCAAATCTCACGGAAAACATTAAATAAAATGCAATTAATATAATGCTAATTTAGTTGCAAAAAATAAGCATAAATTTTTATCTTTATTAAATTGGATACTATTATAATGGATTTGCTAAAACCCTATAAATATCAACATATAATGAAAAATTATAATTTATTCATACCTCTAGCAAATGTGTTCTACTAGGCTTCTCTAGCTGAAATTATTCTTGCAAGTCGTGCAATTTTGTATAGAAGAAGCATTATTTCGTTCAATTAGATGTAACAATACTATGTAGAAATCAAGGTGTGAAACAACTTATTATGCAGAGTTATATTTCTTATGTAATTTTACTGTGTTAAGCGATTTACTGTATTTATATCAGCAGGTTTTTAATTTAGTTTTAGATATTTTATTTGTAGTATACCGACATGAAAAACACATTCATGAAAAATGAGATGATTTTTTCTTTAATTGATATTGGTCCATTGGAGTGCCCAATAAATTATTGGTGATTAGTAATGTACCCTCTACAAGTTAAATTTTACCCCCATTGTTACTTATTTCATTGCAATGGTGATGTTATATTGTATTCTTACCCTTTTTATGGAATCATTTTATTTGTTAATATTCGTTAATTTATGTATTAGCAATTATATATTTTATTTGAATTGCAATAATTTTTTACATTGTTGTTGGGATTGTAGTGATTGTCACTATTTACGTTTTACTTTATTCTGTCAATTAATGTACCGGTTCACTTTTTTGAAATCATTTATATTTTTATCAATATATTAATTTTATCTAATTGCAGTTTTATGATTAATTTAATTGTAGAGTGGATTTAGTTTTATTTTATAATGTTAAAAAAAAATTAAAGAAGGTGTAATAAGTACTTCAATTTTTATATAGCCTCAAAAATAGCTTTTATCAATTGATAAAACTATTTTTTTTTTCTAAAAATTGTGTTCATAAAAATATTTATTAGAAAAAAATTTGAGTAAATTTATTATCAGCTTAACAAATGATAAGCATCGAAAGGAAAAAAATGAGTTGAATTTGCACACATAAATTTCACAACTATATCTACATCTATGTTTTTCATTTTCGTTTTGTTTTACTATTAGGAACAACACAAAACTAATAATAATAAAAACATTTTGTATCTATAAAAAAAAAATTAAAGGGAAAAAAGCAATCAATATGCCATAAATTATTTTGAATAAGTATCTATCATTTTGAATATCCCTTTTATTTATCTATGGAACTTTATAATTAAGAGAATTAAGCATAAATATTAAAATTAAGATAACAATATTATTGTTAAATAATTTATTATGATGTATTTTTTTCTGTTTCAAATAAAAAGATAAATAAATCAAATAAAAACTAAAGAAATAAGAAAATGAGGAAAAACAGTGGTTAAAGCACTCTACCTATGATCAAAAGGTCATGGGTTCGAGCTTCCATGGGGACATGTAGGGTGTGTGTGTTTAAATTAATGTTAAAAATATTTTTAAAAAAAGAAAAACAGGCGTATAAGGTGATGAGATGGAAAGGGGGAAGAAAATTTTAAAGAAAAAGTAAGAGGATAAAAAAATGAAACAAAAACTAAAAACTAAAAATGAAAATTTTAGACAAAACATGTTGTTTTTGAAATCTCATAAGTTAAACAAAAAATTAAATTATTAACACAAGTATTTAATTTTTTATCCAGAATTAAATTTGTAAGTGATAGTATAAAATCAGATCATTTTAGAGTACAAAGGTACAAAATTACACAATTTTCACCTAACATAATGTCAAAAAATTATAACATTTTTTCAAACTGAAGGAGAGATAGCTAATAATATATAATATAATTATAAATCTTATTTTATTGAAAAAATAATTAATATATATTTCAAATATGTTGCACGAGTAACATCTCATAGAAGAGGAAGAGAAGTAAGTCTTCACAAACAAATTTGTAAAAAAAGTGAGGAAATTAAATCGTCTTAAACTCCAACTGAAGCGCGATTAAAATATATAACGGACAATTAAGATTAAATCAATCGGAGTGATAAAGTCCTCTATATGTCTCAATATTCCAAGGCAACTGAAATGAAGAGTCTAAACCATTTGTTAAATCCATACACTAATGATGGACAATAAAACTAAAAGAGCACACAACATTATTTTTATGCCTAACAAAAATGGCAGAGAATAGGGAAGGGTGGGACACAGAGTGAGAACAAAAAAAAAGGAATTAATTGATTTTTTTTTTGAATGTGTCTCGAAAGGACGGGAATTTATTTTAGCTTCATTGAGATATGAGCAATATGAAATATTTATATTATATTATTATTATAAATTATTTTTGCAATCTATCTTCTTTTTATATTTTCTATTGGGCTTAATCTTTGTCCCCATCAAATTTTTTATACTGATATGTAATTATCTCGCTTATGATATTAAGTCAATACAATAATAGATTCAAGCAATGCTCTTCAGAATATCTTCATACGAATTAGTATATACAAATCATAAATTATTATATATATTGGTCTTCAATAAATTCAACACTTTTTTATAGATATTTATTTTCATAAAATTAAAACACTTTTCATATATTTGCATAAAATTCATGGTAATTATATTTTTAACTTTATGTGAAGTATATTACAATACATATATAATAATATGAGTTAATTTAATTAAATAGTTCTGTAGAGTAATTTAATATTCTGATTTTTAGAAATATCATATTTTAAACTAACTTTCTTATTAACTAAAAAAATATATATCATTCTAAAGTTGTATGTTATTTCTTAGTTCATATTTTAGCACTATTATTACTATAATATATTTTTAGTTTACACTATCAGTAGAATTGCACATTAATAATAGAGTTTAATATTTGTATATCATCCATTATATTTAACGAAATATTAGTTAAAAATTATTTATGATAAGTATCTATTAAGGGTCAAATTAAGAACTACATAAGACTTGGTAGGCTAACGGGAAAAACAAAGCTCATAGCCTTCCCTAAATCTAGATGGGAGGCCCATCAAGAATTATAACAAAGCATGATTCATGCCTCGACTACAACCTATCTCCATGATATGCGGTGCGGTCATACCCCTTGATCTTTGACCTCTACATCCACAATGTAATCTACCAGTTTAAACTTCGGTTAACCAGCGAACAACCTACAACAGAATACGATCAAGGGTGGAAAAGGAGCAATCACGAATTGACTACTAACATAGTCCATAGTTGTAAAGAAACATGTTGTAAATTCCCCCAACGGGGGACATGTATGTTAAAATTCACAGATATACTCAGTTAATAAAAAAAGGTGAATTGTTGATTCAAGACCCAAAAGATAGTTTAATTATCGATTCAGAACCCGAAAGATGATTTTTAATCTAAGGCCCGAAAGATTAAACAATTCTCAAACCATGATATGATCATAAATCAAATAAAGATTAGTTAATAATTTAAAGTGTTAGATTTAACTTGACTAACAAATTTAATGTTTGAGCTGAATTCGATCAAATTTTAATATTTCGCTGCTACAGCCTACATATCAACATATTAAATAAAATTGATATATATTTTTTTGAATTCAAAATTGATATATTTTAATAACAATCTGATAATAAAAATTGTATGCACGCTGCGCAACGCGCAGGTAGCAATCTAGTTCAACATTACAACCGAATGAAGTGAAAAATAAAGGAATAAGAGTCAATTTGACCCTCTAACTATTCTCATAGGATCAAATTAATCCTTCATTGATATTTGATTCACTTAAACCCTTCAACCATAAAAATTGGTTCAATTTAACCCCTAGTCTTTTTAAATGACTGTTATACCTTCACTAAAAATAATACACGCATTTAATAATTCTAACTTATTTTTAATTTTTTATTACCTATTGCATTAATTTTATTATTTTAAAGTTTATAATTGAAATACTTAAGATAATAAAATAAATTAAATATAATAAATATTTGGCAAAAACTTGCGTTAGGCACGCCTAAATGGTTTAGGCGGGTTTTATTCATACCCAAATGGGTTCACCCACCCAAATAGGATTTATTAATTGGGATTGAGTTTGGGTTAATGAATAAAACTCGCCTAAATGATTAGGCACGCCTAACCTGAGACCTTCTCTAAATATTTTTGTATTTTTGTGCTAATTTTTTAAAGCTAATTTCTTCCAAATTATTCTTTACTTGATACATATCAAAATCACATTTTTATAATTTATTTTAGTAAATGTAAAAATATATAAATAAAATAATAGGTTACAATTTTAAAAAATTGTGTCCATCATTTCGAAAAACAAAAAAAAAAGGCTAATTTCTGGAATTAAAAAAAGTTTGAAAAAAAAAATCTTAACAAAATAAATCTCGCATCAGATACAATAATTGCTTCTCTAATGCCTTTTTTTATATAACTTAAGATAAAAAAAATCATGGCATAAGATCATTTGTCCCACTTTTTGTGTTCCACTATTAAAATTATTAATTTTTATTTAATATTTTTTATAATCTTAATTTATTATGGTTTGGATTAATTTTATAAGTTCAACCATAGGGTTCAATTTTAAACTAAAATTTGATTATTAAATTCATTAATTTATAACTATAATTTGTATTCTTATAAAATTTTCTTATTTTTATTCTTGTAAATCAATTAGACTATATTATATTATACTTGATTTTTATTTTAGTAGGACATAATTTAAAATTAGTAATCGAGACAATGGAATACCAAGTGAAACACCAATGTGGGTAGGGGTGTAATCGAACCGAGTAGAGTCGAGTAGTGCCGTGCTCAAGTTTGACTCGTTTAGTTTTGAGTCGAGCTTCGAGCTTTTTTATCGAATACTTTGATGTTCACGAACGTTATCGAGCTTTTATCGAGCCTAAACGAACTTTCTAAATTTAGAATATATTTAAGATTTTCATTATTATTTTGAAGAAAATGTTATTTATTCCAAAAAAATATAATATTCATGCTCAAATTCTATTTTTTTCATTATTAGATAGATTTATCATTATTGTTACTCTTAAATCATAAAAATATTATTTTTATAAAAGTAATTATTTTATATTTCTTACTAATTTTAGCTAACGAGCCTACTCACGAGTCGAATACTATGATGCTCAAGTTTGGTTCATTTAATAAATGAGCTTTACTAAACGAACTCGAACGAACTTTTATCGAGTCGAGATCCGAGTAGCTCACGAACAGTTTGGTTCATTTACACCCCTAAATGTGGGACAGAGGATTTGATCTGAAAAATCATCGAATCAACTAACGGTATTCAGTATATAGTAGGGCACGATCACGTGTGTGACATAAAATAGGCTTTTTTCACAATAACTCAAAAATATTTATTTCCAACAGATTTAGGCCTTTTTTTTTCCTTTTTCATTCTTGCCAATTTCTCAAATTCCATAACCGATTATTTTATTTATATATTTTTTATCTTTATTAAAATAAATTATAAAAATAAGATTTTGGTAATATATTGATTAAATAATAGTTTGGAAGGAAGCAACATAAAAAAATTAACACAAAAATACAAAATATTTATTATATTTGATTTATTTTATTATCTCAAGTATTTCAATTTATAAAATTAAAAATAATAAGATTAATTCAAAAGATAATAAAAAATTAAAAATAAGTTAGAATTATTAAATATATGTATTATCTCTTAGTGAGGGCATAACAATCATTTTTAAAAAATAAGGGGTTAATTTGGACCATTTTTAATAGTTGAAGGGTTTAAGTGAGTCAAATAGTCAATGAGGGCTAATTTGATCCTGTCAGAATAGTTAGAGGGCCAAATTGACCATTTTCCCAAAAATAAATACTCCATCAGTCACGTCTAAAATGTCTCATTTATTTTTGGCACAATTACCAATGTTAACGAGTCTAGTGAAATTAATATTTTATTAGTGAGTGAAAAAGTTTGTTATTTTAGGAGATGAGACAAATGAATGGGACAAATCAAAAAGAAAAATGATAGAATTTGGATACAATTTATATTAGTAAATGATGTGGCAAATCACAAATCAAAATTTGAGAAAAACTCAAGAAATCTTATACTCCTCCCGGATTAATAGTGTAGTTTGCTTTTGGCACAATAATTAAGGCATGCGAGTGTAGAATGAGCTGAGTGAAATTAATATTTTATTGTTGAATATGAAAAAGTTAATATTTTTAGAAATAAGACTACTAAAATGGGATGCATAAAAATGGAAAACAAGAGTATTAAAATGGGATGGAGGGAACATGTAAGCACCTTTTAGCCTAAATCATGTTTGAAAGGTAAGAATGTGTTTTGGGCTGAAATCAGAATCCAAAAACAAAGATTAAAAAAATTCCCAAACCAATATAAGAAATAATGTGGTCCCAATAAAGAATAAGTTAAAACAAAATATTGGGATGTAATGTAACATAACACAAGATGAGTGATGAGAGTGAAAGAGCATCCATTTGGTCGGGTTTGGAAAGAAATCAGACCTGCTGCTGCCTGCATCTCCATTCTCTACCTCCCTTTTCCACTACTCCCAACTCTTTTCACAATCCCACAAAATGCCTCACATTTCTTGTGAAACCACATCTCTTTCTCATCTAATCATTTTTTTTTCAAACTAAGTAATTGTCTTGTCGTGTTTGTTTGGGTCAAGTTTGACACTTTTTAGTTTCAAGAAAAGTGGAAAAAAAGAAACCCTTTTCCTAGCTGCTTTCACACAGTTTTTTTTATTTTTAAGAAATAAACAGAAATGGAGGATTTAAAGTACCTGGCTGTAAACAACTAGTACTACTGCTACTACTCTCCCATCCCACTCTCTTTCTCACTTCATTATATTACATTTACTTGCACTCTTTTCTCTTGGTGCCAGCATTCTTGAAACAAAAATAATTCTCAATCTTTTTACCACAAATCAAACATTTTTATACCAGATTTTCACCCTTTTCGCCCCCTCGAGACTTTTGCTAATCCCAACAAAAAAATTCTTTTTTTAACCCCAGTCTATCTAAGTTCTTTTCACTCAGGAATATCCTCAAACACCTATTCTTCAAGAAACTGAGAAATTCAAAAACTACCTTAATCGCTCCGAAAAATGGCAACTTCGGCTCCGGTATTGGACCCTTCACAGCAGCAACAACCGCCGCCAATGGAGATGGCCCAACAAGCTTACACAGCGCATTCGGGCCACGGGTCGGTGGGGGCCGTCATCGGAGTTCTCGCGGTTATAACAATACTTGGCGCTATTGCGGTGATGATTGGGCGGCTCTGTTCGGGTCGGGGCATAAGGGGTCATGCGCAGTACGATTTCGAAAGGTGGGTTGAGACCAAATGCGCGTCTTGCATCGACGGGCGGGTCGACCCGCCTCCGCCGCGTATGGTGGTTGAGCATCGTGTAAGCAGCTCAGCCGGGGATGGCGTCAGGCCGGCGGAGGCTGCGGCACCGGCGCCGCCTGAAGAGAGAGATGAGGAAGTTAATGAAAGCCATCATCAAACATAAGTAGAGATCGAATCAAATCTTGAAGTGAATCCAACGTTTCACTGTAAAATCAATGTTCCTTTTTTTAAAAAAAATTCCTTTTGAGTTTCTATTGGCGGAAAAGAAATTGAATTTTTATGAGTTATATATTCATGATGCAATTTTTTTTTGTTATTCTTATTCGCACAATTTAATTTTTATTTATTGATGCGATCACTTATTAAAAAAAAAAAAAAAAAAGCTTAACCTGATCGCAAACATTTGTATAGAATTGTTTTCAAGAATTCCATAATCGAACTAAAAAAAAAATAGAAAAACGTACACGTTCCTCAAGAAATATATAGAATGAAGGTTTCCATTTTATATAGAAATAAATGGGAGATTTCTGCAACGATTTTAACAGCGTTGAACAGTAGTAATAAGCAAACTCCACTGTTTAGGAAGGAAAATAAAAAAAAAACAAAAATATTTCAGTCCCACCCATTTTTGCATTGCTACAGTTGCTTGCTTTTATGATTTGTGTACCTCTCTGAACACCCCCTCTCATCACTAGTTGGTTTGAAACTTTTGTCCTTTTTCTTCGTTTTCTTTTTATTTTCAAAGTTGCCTACTAACTTCTCATTGAAATCCGAAAAGAGAAAGGATGAAAAAGGTTCCAATCCTAATTTTCAGTATATCCAAGATTTTTCGTTTTGCCTCGTTAGATTGTGGTAGTAATAATTATACTAAACGTAGTAAATTTTAGCAAATAAATTTCTTATTCAGGATATTATTTTTTGTTCGAGCTTTTTGATAACAAGAAATCAAAAGTGGGGATGAAGGATGGATGGCTAAGGATGTCATAAAATGGGATTTCAAGCAATAAAGGTCGCTCTTTTTAGAAAGTGGGTGGCGCACTTTCATTTTCTTTCTTTTGTCCCACCCAAACAAATTCATTTCTGTAATTTCTTTTTGTCTGAATAAGCGATAAATATGTATTTAACATAACAGTATAATTACTCCTTACTTTATAAATTAATAGTAGTATGTATATGGGAAAAGATCCTCTGCTGTGTTTCAAACACAGCATTATGTGTTGTTCCTCACAGTGAATAAAAAATAATTTAAGTGATATATAATAAAATATAAAGCAAAATAAAATGTGTGGTAAAAACTTGCACAGCATATGGTGCTGTGTTTTAAACACAGCAGAGGATCCTTGTCCGTATGTATATATGTAAAAATATGTGTGTGTGGGTGAATGTTGGACGTGGCGATCAGGTCACGTGAGAAGCACGACGGCACGAGAATTGGCATAGAGATTCCTCTGATTGGTTTGACTTTGACCATGTGGTTATGCAGCTTTTGTCGAGGAATATGCAGCGGCGACGCTGCCACCAACGGGAGTTCGCCGCCGCATTCAACCTCCCAACTTCCACTTTAAAATCGCTTTCTGCTATTGGCCCTCGTGCTGATTGAACAACATCAAACAGTGATTCCTCCTAAAGCCAATTACAAATATTCTTTTACAAGTAATTACGATATTTTTGAATGTTTTTAATTCAACACATACATTGTTTCCAACAATACTCCTTTTTTTTTGTTCACTCATATTTTCAACGTAAACACAAAACCATCATCAACACGCATCGATATAGTGAGTGGCAGCTGAAACACAACAAGACTCACGAGTTGTAGTTATCCAATCCTAAATCCCTGAGTGCATCGGTGGCAGCATCTTTGCAGCTCTTGTGGTTTTGCTTGGCCCTTCTGATTACTGGCTCGATGCCATTACCCAGCAAAAGTTTTCTGCATATGGTAGGTGGAGTGGTGAGAGACATTCAGGAACGCATGCAGCAGCAAACATGTATGAAGACTTATACAGCAGTGTACCTGTTTTCTGGATTTCTAACCACAAGATTCCTGATCATGAAGCAAGAGCTTTTCTGCAGCTGATCCGATTGCGGAAACCTCTCCATGGCTTGTATGGCCAGGTCCCCAGCTCCACATTCCATTGCGCGACCCGCGTTCTCAGGGGACCTCAAACATAGAGCAGTTATAATTGACATTACCTGTTTAAACCAGCAAAATTACACACTTTAAAGTCCAAAATTAGCATTGATCAATTATTAAACAACTGCATGGGTATAACAAACAAAGTAGGCCAATCTTGAAGTGCTAATCTGTAAATTCAAATGAGAAGATCCTCCAACTATCCTGCCCATACACATATTCAAAAGCTTTCTTTTCTTAATTTCTGGTAGCAAGCTACATACCTCTTGCAGCACCGAAGGATCTTCCGAAAATCTTGCTGAAAGATTGACAAGTTTATCCATGCCACCCTTTTCTACAATAATGTTTTTGTTCACATCACTTCCTGCAAGCTAATCAAACAAATTACATTAGACATTCTTCAGATTTACAGGCCAGCGGATAAAAGGAATGTTACACAACAAGTCCATGATAGTTTAGGCAAAGAAAGTAGTAATAATTCCGGAAACAAATAAAAATCATATGCTTTTGAGGAATGTAAACACTAAGTTTACACCGTGATAGGTCAGAAAGATGGTGTAGAACATCAATGAGAAACAGTACCCTATAGGAATACCAATAGGATATTGTAATGAATGTCATGATGCCTAAAGCTACCGGTGAGAAGTAATCAGCATGAAGAATGAGCACAGTTAGAAATTGCTGAACTATCAAAGACAAATGATGGTTGCTTAAACTATCATCCTTAAATGAAATAATAAACTGATGCTTGATGTGCATCGATGCAAACACAAATAGACGAACAGAACAAACAAGGGTGGCAATACAAGTACCAAGAATTAATCAGATACCCGTATACACCAAGCCGACTAGCCATATGTAATACCCATCAGTTAGCATCTTCTTTCAAACTCATCATCCATATAGTTACATAATTTTCTATTCATATTTTCTCAATATATTTCTAGTTGTTTATAGTACTTTATGCCAGCCAAACAACAAAATAGTGTAATGCTTGCTGGCCTTTAACAATTTTACAATTATGTACGTCATGTATGGTGAGATTCAGTTCACACCTTAGCTAACAAAGAGCAGAGAGTTTTTGCTGCAGCACTGTTTCCCTGTACACCACTATCGTCAATACATCTTAGAATGACATCTATACCCCCATTCTGAGAAATGGATCTGCAAATCTCGTCCTGCAATAATAGGCAATGAAACAGTGAATAAGATACTTCTTAATATCCAATGTAAGGTATCATATCTTTGTGCTTCTCAAAAGCCATATTCAAGTCACAATCTAAGGGGATAAGAAACGAAGAATTTATTTACGCTTCTCCTTATTTCTAGACTTTCTACAGAGAATAATGCAATAGATGTGATGAATTCAGATCTTATGATACAGATACCAAAAAACAAAGACCACCAAGGGCTCCAAGACAAGAACCAGCGTAATCTATTGGTCAATAAAAATCATCAGCCCTTTTGAAAATATAAAAAATGAGTTACATACAACATGATGCATCTGAATCTGGTTTTGGACCTTTGGTCATATACAAAGTAAGTAAAAAATAAAATAAGACTCACATTCACTGCCACAGCTTTCAGAGCTATGCAAGCTGATATTAGACAGGGGGAGCTAAGTCCTTCTCGGAGTGAATCTACTAGAACTTCTGCAATTCCAGCCTTTGAGAACTTTCGAGCATAACCAAAAACCTGAAATGATTTTTATAGTGTACAACGATGATAAGCATAAACGTGACATAAACAATCAGTTACCAGCTCCAGAAATTTCTTGCAGTTAAAAGGAAAAGAAAAAAAAAGAAATAAGGGGCAGACAAAATCATCATCAGTCTTCTTGCCTCATTGGATGCACATCATCTTATTTTAAGAGCCTATTCTGGCATGTATATTTCTATCAAGAGCTGACTTACTTGTGAGGCTACAACTCGATTGTCGTCAGCTGATAAGATGACACGTATGGAATCATATATGCTCGGAATGCTACCTCCAGTGTGTTCTTTTAGAATCTGGAATATTAACTCGTCAATTTTCAAGTCCATGAACGACTCTTTTAGAACTTCATTTCCAGTTGCTGCTGCAGTAATAACTGAGAAACAACTGTCTAAGATCTTCACATCTTCCCTTTCATTACTTAGGATACCTACAACAATCTTCGGGCCTCCTTTCTCCCAAAATATTTCAGTACTTTGAAGATCTGCACAAATACAACACAATTTGAAGATATTTTCTAATCAAAATTAAATAATTTCTCTCAGTATGGTCCCAAAATAACATTGCTAATATGGATCACAATACTACGAAGCAATGAACAGTTTTGAACTTTTTCCAGTTGAAGTATACAATATTAACTGCAATATCTGCATAAACCATAGAGCAATCTTTCCTTTTAACCAGAAGCTAATTATATTTAATAAACTAAAAATCATTGCGGTCTAGAAATATAAACTTAAAATGTCTAAATCTCTTACATCGAATGCTATTATGCAAACTTAGTTTTGATCATGAGCAGTGTAATCTGAAGTGTAATATCCAAGCAAATAATCAGCGTATATTCAAATCCAGAAACACTTAAAAGAGTACCAACTAACTTGCTGGAATGGGAGCAAATTAAGTAAACTCCGAGAGGTAAATATCGACTATCTATGATAATGATGCTAGATCGTTTGGATCCATATAATTAAGCTCAACAAATGTCATTGATCTGAAAAAATCTATCGGAATTCGAAACATAGGTATTGCTCAAACTCATGTTACACAACCACAGTTCCATTGTATCAAATAAAATCTCAAAGAGTTCTATACCCTGAATCACGGAGGCCAAGGCATTCAACCCCGAAGCCAAACCACGGCGATGCTCGTCGCGCAGCTTTGCACAAGCAGAAATAACCAATTCCACAGCTCCATTTTTCGCTGCAATGGCCGAGTTTCCCGATCCTTTATCCCCGCACAGGACGGTCAATTCATCCAGTAATTCCACAACATCTGTTAATGGCTTATCCTCCCTCAATTTCCCCAAACACTCCATCACCGGATTGCTTTCTCCCGGAGCGCATGTCACAATACCTAGAGAAAAATGAAAAAAAATAAAAAGTAAATAAAGTGATAAATGTTACAGTGCAGCTTGTGAATAAATATGAACGTAGTCGGAGATACATACCGGAGAGATCGACGCCTTGAAGAGTGAGTGTCTGGATAGCATCGTTGAGAGCTTCAGCCGGATCCATGCCGAGGTCGTCTATGTTTTCCTGCACCATTTCGTCGAAAGCTTGCTGTGATACTTTACGCGCCGCCGCCTTTGCCGGTGCCATCTTGTGCCGCCGATCGGTGGGACTGAGAGAGATAACTGTGCCGGGGATATTTCGTGATTTTTAGAAATTTGAAAATATTAGCGGGCTTGGTAATTGGTATATTACTCAGTTCGTTATGGGCTGGGTTTGGGCCAAGGTTTTAGGTAGTTTTTTGCGGCAAACAGACCCCTCTAGCCCATCAATCAGGGATAGTGGTAAATTGGTAAATTAAGCCTATTGTAGTAAAAATAAATTTGAAGGGCATCATTGTCATTAATTACTTACGCAGAGTTGAGAATTAGAGATGAGCGTTTTCGGCGGCGATAGCTGGGCACGGGAGGCGCAACACCGGAAAAGAAGAGTCGACGATATGATGATCGAAGGAATTGAATCATCTGTTTATAAGAAACTCTCCAATGGCAAATTTGCTTGCCTCGTTTGCTCTACTAATCCTGTTCTCGACTCCCCCATTATGCTCTCAGTAAGAATTCTACGAACCCTAAACTAAACAGTAAAATCCCAGATTATCTGGCTTTGTTATAATTATTTATTTTGTTTAAAATCTAAACTGCGAATTATTTGAAAAAAATATATCAATTGGAAGCTAAAGAGATTAAGATCGATCAAAACTCAAAAGTGTTTTGGTGCAAAAGGGGGCCTGAAAAGCTCTTTGGTTTCGATCACAGACGCATGTGAGAGGCTCACGCCATCGAGCTGCCGAGTTGAGGCGTAAAGATAAGGAATCGGCTAAGCAAGAAGTTAAGAAACAATTGGCGTTGCCAGGTTGTGTTAGAGCTGAATCTAGTGCCAATGCTTCTATGAAGCCATTGAAAACAACTAGCAAACCCTTGATTGAGCGAGCGCGAAAGGCTGTTTCTGAGGTTTTTTCTGCTGAAGTTAGTCTGTCGGAGGTGAAACCGGCAACTGGGAATTTGGCCACGCCATGCATTGAGGATAATGGGAGCTCTGCCAACCCCGTTGGACAGGAAGCAACGCAAAATAGAGTGTTTGGAGAGGTGCAGTCTTTGAATTATCGAGTAAGCCAAGAAAGGGAACTCAAGTTCACGGCTGCTGGCTGGAAGCGTGATTGCCATGGTAGATGGTTCAAGGATGAAAATGTTAGTTCTTTGGATTACTTTGCTGTCAATATGATATTTTGGTGACATAGAACTGCTCATTTTGGGGTGTATCATTTTTCTTGCAGGTCGAGTTTGATTCTGATGAAGAAGATCCCAATATCGTCTTAAACAAGGCCGCTTAAAGCAGTATTAGGTTGGGAAATCTATGGTACTTTCCGACAACGGTGAATACAATCTCACAGAGGTTTCATTGGACCTGCTTTCTTATGCATTATTTATTATGTGTGGACGGACACCGAAAGTCTCTGAACTCTGAAGTGATGCGGGGAGAGTTATGTTTGTTTTGTATATTTGATTTGGCTTAAATTCTGGTATTTTCCCTCCCCTTTCTTGTTTAAATTTGCCTGGTTTAGTTCAATATTTGAAAACCGTGTTGCTAGCCTTTTTTTACAGACATGGGTAGTAGATAAGAAGTAATCTTGGACAAAAACTTGATCTTAGTCTCACACTTGATGGTTTTGTTTGCTATTCAGAATGAAAATCTGTCAGAGAAATATTGTTTTCCAACTATTTTCTTAGAAAGATCTAAATTAGTTGGGTTCAGATGGGACTATGACCAACATGGCTTTTCTTGATTTATTGTCTTTATGAATTTGAACTATCTTCTGCCAATTTTGTATACTACAGTCAGAGAGTCTTATTATCTGTTATGTTTGTGAGAGACACACAGACAATTTTATTTTTTTTTTAATATATAAAACAGTATTGAAACATACAGAGTTCAATCAATAGATATTTTGGAACTCCTTTGATACAGTATAAAAACCCACTCTTTTCTTAGATAGGCCCATTGAAGAGTATAGATACACCCGTGGTCTTTCAAACTTCAGTCTTCCAAGAATGAAAATGAACTTGAGTGAAAGCTTGAATCTTTGATCATCATTCTTCATTGGCTTATACAATTTGAAATTTCTACAAGATAATTTACAAAATATATGTATTACGTAGGGAATGATAAAGTATGAATTTGGTGGAGTCCGTGATAAGCATTGAGTATAATAAAGTAGTTGCTTGCATGTTGTCCATTTGTATAATCAACTAGACTAGAAGTGAGTGACCCCCTCATGTAGAGCTGCTTTCTTGTTTGTTTTCCTGATGGTGACTTGCCTGTTTTCATGATGTGGACAGTGCAACTAAAGAAGGTGGTTTGAAATGCAATGGATGATGGATGTCATGTGCCTTTTGAAATGATGCAATCAGCAATTTGGAGGGCTATCTATTTGTTCATTGGTTTATACTTTTTGAAACAGGCAGACCACTCTTGGTGGACTCAACATGGTGTTCATAATTTCTCCTCGGATTCTTGGATAATGACTTCAGGTATTATCTTTTACAGGCAAGATAGTTTTTGGAGATTCGGTTTTCGCTTTTTCATTCCCTAGAAAGACCTAGGGAAATTGTGGATTATGAGTCAAAGGTTCTAATTCTGCTGCAGCCACTCTCCCAACTCGATCCGCATATCTATGCACTAATATAGTGGTGTATGAGTCAAATGTTCTAATTCTACTGCTGCCTCTCCCAACAATAGTGGCTTCAACAATATTAACAGCCTTATTTCGCAGATTTGATTTTTACATGTTTTTAATTTAATAACCATTTATGCAAGTCGTGTTTATCCTTACAATGTCATTTTTATAATTAATGTAAATATATACTTCTGTTTTAAACGTGTATTGTAATTGTAAATTCTTTAATAGGTCATGTTAAAAATTAAAATCTGCAATTTATCCCCATTTAATTATAAAGGGTAATTATGTTAATCTATCCTACACTTTTACAAATTCTGGAATTTTATCCCATACTTTCAATTTTATGGAATTCTATCCCACACTATATTCTAATATGTAATTCTATCCCAAATGGCCACATCACATGTTAATTGCCACATTAACGGTCCACATCAACTATTAGGGCTGGCGTGTACGATTGACGTGTCAATTAATTTTTAATTTTTTTTTTGTTAAATTGATATTTTAAATAAAAAACAAACTTTATTTTTTTAAAGCTAGCTTTTTTTAATTTAAATTATATTTCAATATTTTTTCTTAATTTAGAAAATCGAGAATATGATGAAATCCAACACATTTTAACCTTAAATAGAATTATTGAATTTATTATTTAATGATTATTATTATAAAATGAAATTTAATCATTATTTAGCAATAATTTCTCCTTTCACTGAGCAATTTACGTATTCATTGTTTTCATGAATTCCTTTCAATTTTTTGTTTTGCCTCCTTTCTTATTTCGGGTGTATAATCTGTTTTTGTTGATATAATGGCATGGACGCCTTATTCAATTTATTGCGATTATAAATGACTATTATATAACACTCATTTGTTTAATTATTTTAAAAATATTTTTTAAATTTAATTGATTAGTTATATATAAGATTTATAATTGTTGTAATTCAAATACACATTGCTAAGTATTTATTAAAATTGGATTTTACAATAATAATTATTAAATCATAAATTTAATAATTGCATTTAAATTTAAAATGTGTTGAGTTTTCTAAACTTCTTGATTTCCTAAATTAAAAATCATTAAAAGATCAATTTAAATTAAAAAAACCTAACTTAAAAAAATAATTTTTTTATATAAAAAATCAATTTATAAAAAAAAATTATTTTCATGTCAACTGCCACCTCAGCCCTAATAATTGATGTGGATGGTTGATGTGGCAATTAACATGTGATGTGGCAAATTGGGATGAAATTACATAATAGAAAATAATGTAGGATAGAATTTCATAAAATTAAAAGTGTGGCATAGAATTCCATAATTTATGAAAGTGTAGGATAGATTAACATAATTACCCAATTATAAAATACCAGTTCTAAAAATTTGTAAACGAAAAAGTTGATAAGAAATGTTTCAATGTTAGCGTGAGCAAGCATGTGTAAATGTGCCCACAAGTTGATTTGATTATATTGGTACCTGGTGGTGCGATTAATTTTAATTATTTTAAAAATTTTAAATAATAATATATTATTTATAGACATACTAATACATGATTACGATATTTGAGCATTTATGTTGAATTATAAACTAAACTAAGAGACAAATCTTGTGCTGTTGTTTGCTTTATATCCACATGGTGAATGTGGTTTAGGTACATCACATTCGTCCTTTTCAAAAAATCAGTCTTGCTCTGTCTTCTTCCTCCATATTAGTTCTTTATCCACCCCCCAATATTACTTTTGTGGTTTTATTATAATTTCTTGCATGTTTCTAGCACGACTTTATGTAAATAAAAATCCTAAATTAATATTTTATTAAAAAAAAGATATAACAACTCTAGCAAAAAGCAATAGAGGAAACTTAATTATTAAATCTCAGTGTGCAATAAAAATCGCATAATTGCCATCTTTGTAATATTGTTTGTGTTTGTTGTCGAATCTCAATAATATTTACTATTTCACATTTCCCACGTTCGAAATACATGTTTTTTTCTATTTCGGCAATGTCCCATATATGGTAATTTATTCACTATTATAGTATTGTTGATCATTTAAGGAAAAATATTCATAAATGTAACAGTAAAGAATCACTCATTCGGAATTCTAACATATTGCGTATTTATTATTGTAAAACTCATTATGTATTAGTCGAGTATTTTGGTAGGACTTATTCCTAGGCATTTTTAAATTAGTTAGCTTATTTTTATTTTTTTTATCATTTAAAAAAATATAGGAAAATTTATAAAATTTTTATTTCAAGAAAGAAATTATTAAAGCTTCGGACGTGTTGCCCCACTCCATGAACATCTAATAAAATTGATTTTAGTTCCCATGTTCGGGGTGCAGTGGTGAAAAAGTAATGATCAATAGGTCATGAGGTCGAACTTTTATAGGGACATGTAGAGTTTATGTGTGTATAAATTAAAATTTTAATTTTTTTTTTAATAAAATCGAGTTTATGATTATGAGATCGGATTGTAACTGGCTGGATTGATTTTTTTTCAACACTAATTTTCCATCATAACATGATGAAAATTCTAGGGTAAACTCGAGTAATCTAAAAATAGACATCTCTTAATTTCAATCTAATTAATTGCGCAACCTAATCAAAAGTGGCTGCTTAAAATTTACAAAAACTACAAGTATTAATCCAATGCACCATGGGATGGTGTAATGATCACTATCAAATAATGGTTAAAGAGATTAATTATAAATGGAAATTTCATGAATATTTTATACAGATTCAATAAGCTAGAGCGACGGATGGGATATAAAAGAAAAAAATGGTTGGAAGACTGAATATTAATTGGTGAGAGTGATAGTGGGCGACACAAATAAAAGTTCATTCAAATTAGGGTTTGGATAGTTTCAATTTCGCTCACCTAATCATCGTGAATGTATATTAAAATTAAATATATGTGTAATATGTTCCGTTCAATTTTCATGTATTATCACATTAACAGTGAACGCTAACTTTGTGCAAATAGTATTCTCAGTTATGACACTTTGTTCCCAAATATAAAATGATTCATGTTCTTATCGTAACAACACCACAATAAAATTCCAACGAACTAACTGAAATAATTTTTCAAACATTTCATGCATATGCGAATAAACCTACTGTTGGGTGATAGACCCAAATTATCCCACATCAGTGAAGGAAAGAAGAATTTCCTTAACTAAAAGTCCATAATTAATTTCATTAATATAAGCACACGTGAACTTATGAACTCATGAACCAGTCCTTAGTTATAGGACAATGGACCTAGGTCCGGAACAAAATTCTCTCAAAAATATTTTATGTTAGTTAATACTCTCTCCGTTCCAACTTAATTATCCCACTTTCTTTTTTCGTCTGTCTCGACTCAATTATCCCGTTACTAAAAAATGTAACTTTTTCACACTCAAAAATAAAATATTAATTCACTCAACTTATTCTACACTCACACTCCTTGGTTATTGTGTCCGGTCAACCCGAAACAATTTAACTGGAACGGAGGGAGTATATATATAATAATCACAAAATTATGAATATCGAGATGGTTCAAGTATTAAAAGATAGATGCATAGAGCACCACAATATTTTTCAATGGATGAGGGTGGAAGGAGCCAGACACTCACTAATGATGTGATTGGCTAAAGTCGTAACTACATTTCCGGCACCATTTTTAACAATTAAAAATTAAAAAAAAAAAAATAGGTTGCAAAACAAAACAAATACACACTGATCGAGTGTATCAATATCATATTCAATATGTATAAAAAATTCATTACTATTATATATTCTGATTGCATATCTTATTCTTATTTGATTTGATTCAGTAGATTAGGTGGTGAGCAGTTGATGTTTTTCTTAATTGTGGGGATTTTTTTTTATTTATAAATTATGATCGTTGTAGATTAAGTTGATATTTAATCTATATGGCGTGGGTAGTAGGTTGAATCACAATCTCATCCTTGGATTTCGTTTGTGGGTATCAACTTTGATCATCGAAAGGTCAGATGATAAATATTCGATTTTGTAGTTGTTGATTTTGATGAACGTAGAAGAGACTTCAAAGCTGGAACTTGACATTTTAGACTGGCTAGATTATCATATATAAAGTATTATTTTAAATCTCGCTCTATCCAAATATTTAAAAAAAAATTATACTCGAATCCATGACTTACTAAATACAAATAAAATTAATACTTAAATAACTTGCAACATGAGAACTTAGAGATTTCTATTTTTATGATGGATATGTATTTGCCCATAATAAAAATATATATTTTTTAAGTTTCAAAATGAAAATAAATACAACTATATAGATAATAAATGGAGTTTCATCAATTCAAGATCCGGAAGATAGTTTAATTATCAATTTAAGACACCAAAGATTAACCCTCAATTCAGGACCTGGATTAAAAAAATTCTCGATTCAGGACCCGAAAAATCATGCAATTCTCAATACAGAACCTCTGAATTAATAACTAAATTATCTTTTGAGTCCTAAACCGACAATTCTTCATAATAACTTTATTGCTAAAAGATACAATTTATTTTAAATATAAATGAATTTATAAATTTGATTAATCATATCAACTATTGGGATAAAACATGAATTATTAAAAAAATACTTTTAGAAAAAATATATATGAATTAATAAAAATAATATTAAATTCATTGCATATTTATTATAGTGCCTTTTACAAATGATATGTTTTAATATAGTAATGTATTCAACTATATATTATTTAATATGTGAAAACATATATTTACTAATTAATATTCTTTCCGTCTCTAAACAATTGTCATGTTTCTAAATGGCACAGATACCAATGCGAGTACAGATAAAAGAGATTAGTGTTTTATTAATGAGTATATATTAACTTTTCATTTTAAGAAAGATGATAATTGTTTGGGACAGACCAAAAATAAAAATAAGACAATTATTTGAGACAGAGGGAGTATATTTTATATATATCTCACAATTAAAAATAAAACATCTCTTAGACTCTTACAAATTGTTGCCATAATATAATGAGGAGAGATCATGTGAGAAAAAAGAATAAATCATATCTATCAATCCGAGCAGTATTAGATTGTGTTTTACTAGTTTTTTTCTACCTGATCGCTCCCTCTTCTAACGTGAGATCATGTGTAAATATATAGGGATAGAGCATTTCACGGAATGCACACTATATATTTGTTTATGCTGTGACCACACGCATACAAATGATACAACACAAATCTCATGCTACAAAACTACTGAATCTCTACTAAAAAATCTCATGCTCCATCGAATATAAAACTAAATCGGGAGAAATATATTTGTTAATCTCCTCCGGGCGCTACAATGGGAGTCTTCACCTCGAAGCCGCATTTTAAACCCAATCCCTACTCCAGAAGAGATGAGCCGGAGCTTTCAGAACCGCCGCAAACAACCAAGACTCCGGCGGAGACACCTCGGAGGAAGCCGTTTCCTCCGCCGTCTCCGGCAAAGCACCTTAAAGCGGTGTTGAGGCGTGCCGTCTCGGTGAAGCTTAATGCGCCAGCGGTACAGGTAGGGGAGGCGGCGGCGGCGACGGCGGATTTGGATAAGAACTTTGGCTTGTCGAAGAAGTTTGCGAGCAGGTTCCAAGTTGGAGAAGAGGTGGGGCGGGGGCATTTTGGGTACACCTGCTCCGCCATTGGCAAGAAGGGTGACCTTAAAGGACTAAAAGTCGCTGTCAAAATCATTCCCAAGTCCAAGGTTCGTATAGCTTTATGCATGTTATTGCGTTGGATTACTTTTTTTTTTTCCAGTGCATCTGTGTGTGAGAGAGTTGCAGTTCGTGAAGTACACAAATCCGGGATTATTGCAGGAGTCGGAGGGAATCACTCATTTCATTTTTCGAATTCAACTTTTTAGGGACAAATTAAGATATCTTGGAAACACAATCTGATCTAATCCATCCATATGTTTTATGACTTCAACGTACGATTTCGCTATTGGAGTGTTATTGTTACTGTTCATGTTTGAGATTTGTGTTTTTTTCTTCATGATTTTATTCGATTCGTCGAGCTTCGCGAGAGACATTGCATTTGAGAATACCTCCATTTTCCAAATCAGACTCCAACATTTGTCGCATAAGTTACATTTTCTGCGCTCTTTCATAATTTCATTTAGCGATCGGATTGTTTTCACAGTCAGGATCCACACCTGCACATTTATGGTGTGTAAGAAAACTATTGGTGCTTGCGGTACGAGATAAATACCATTTAGGAGTCCGAATCATGGGGTTTATGTTATATTTTGATATTAATTAATGGGGTGGGGTTGAGTTGTAGGGGTCAGGACTTGTATAAGGAAGACAAGCATGCCTTTGCAACTACTCTAATCACTTTGAGTATTAAATACAGTGGAAATGAGAGTTGGAAGTTGAACCAAGATTGTCAATGCATATCTTATTCTAGACAGTTCTTTTCATACTTAATTTACACATATCCAATTAGGTGATGCGTTGCCAGATTCTGGTTACCTTTCAATTTTGTTGAAACTTGCACTTGAAAAAGATGTCTAAAATGAGTCTGAGATTTTTGGAGCCCACTTAGTAAAGTAACTTGAATGCGAGATTGATTGCTGATGAGAGCAGCTGGTTTAGTAATAGCGAGGGAGAAACGTGGTTGCTGTCTTTGATCATTAATACTTCTATGATTTTGATGACTCTGGTCCAGGATTTCCCAGAACATGTGCTCTTTAGAATAGTTTGCTGAGATTTGGTTTATGCTTCATCTTTTTCGTGTATGCAGCCCCTAAGAGATTTGTTGGAACATCATTTTTTTCATAAGTACACCGAAAGGAGTTTCTTGAGTGATATGGGGTTTGGATGATTACACAATTATCTATAAATAGGGACCCTAAATAAGGATCTAGACCTCATTTCCCGGGGAATTACATACTATAAGTCTAAATAGTCCAATTCTGGAAAATGCATTGCCTCAGCTATACCTCTTTTCTTGATGAGGCCTTGAAATATAGTTGACTTTTCTCTCACTTGATTCACTTTCAAGGTTCTATATAAACTTTTTACCAGGCTGTTATGATTTGAGTGGCAGAAGCTTTTTCTGGGAAGTCTAGGATAACCTTCTAATTGTCCTTGGTAATATAAAAAATGATCCTTGTAAAAATTGACATTGCTTCTATCAGGATTGTCATCTTTAAACAGAGTTGCATCTTATTAATCAGATGCCCTCACTCAACGGTTCCTTTATTTAATTCTTGGAACCTTAAGCACTCAAAGCATCCAATATTTAGTTTATTTACTTTCATGCACTTGAGGAACGTTTTGCTTTTCTTTTCAACTACCTCGAGTCTGCTAGCTCAAACTTTTCACTTGTTTTTTCCATGTTTAAATTTTCTTTTTCCCCATCTTTCCAATGAGCAGATGACGACATCTGTTGCGGTTGAAGATGTCAGAAGAGAGGTTAAGATATTGCGTGGCCTGACAGGGCATCATAATCTGCCTCAGTTTTATGATGCATTCGAAGATGCTGACAATGTCTACATAGTAATGGAGTAAGCATCCCAGAGATTACCTTGTATGTATGTCAAACCGTATACTCACCAAGGAATTTGACTAACGACCATGAATTTAATCTCATCCAATGGGTTGCCTGTTATTATTCTTTACATATGCTTGTCCACGATTATCAATCATTTGAAGTTAAATATGCCCTCTGTCCTTTTCCAGATTGTGTGAAGGGGGGGAGCTTCTTGATAGGATACTGAAAAGGTGTTTTCGACCTTATGTGTTCCAAAGCCTTCATCTTTCATTTCCTAGCGATTGCTAAACATGATAATGCTCTATCTGTTCGTTTTGTTTACTAGAGGTGGGAGATTTTCGGAAGAGTATTCAAAGACAATCCTTGTACAGATTCTGAACGTGGTAGGATTTTGCCATCTCCAAGGAGTGATGCACCGCGATATTAAGCCAGAGGTAACTCCATACTCATTTATATGCACCTTAGAATGTCTAAGCAGTGGACAGTTCAACAAGCCGTTGCTTGATGTCAGGCACAGAACATCAATGATAGAAAATAACAAAAATTACACCCCCATCTTATTTTCAATTTTATGGTTTCCTTTAAACGTCTTTCGCTTGCTTGTGATTTCTTGAAGTTGTCAACTAGCCATCTTCGTCATGCAGAATTTCCTGTTTACCTCCAAAGATGAAGACTCTCAACTAAAAGCTATTGATTTTGGGATATCGGAAATCATCAAACCAGGCAAGTTCTCCCTTCCTCAAAATTCTACATCCTCCTAATCTGTTTTGTGAAATTCATGGTGACTATGGCCTATATTCACAGATGAAAAGCTGAATGAGATCGTGGGAAGTGCATATTATGTTGCGCCTGAAGTTTTACGTAGATCATATAGCACAGAGGCTGATGTTTGGAGTGTAGGTGTAATAGCATATATACTATTATGTGGCAGCCGCCCATTCTGGGCTCGTACAGAGACTGGCATTTTTCGGGCAGTCCTTAAAGCTAATCCAGATTTCAACGACCATCCTTGGCCTTCGTTATCTTCAGATTGTAAGGATTTTATGAGATGCCTGTTATGTAAAGACCCCAACCGAAGAATAACAGCTGCTCAGGCTTTGTGTGAGTCATTCTCTAAAGTATGATGCCACAACTTCCACTTTCTTGTTTTAGACCCTAAAGATCTTCTCTTTGCAGGTCATCCATGGCTTCGTGATCACGAGAGTGTAGAACTTCCTCTAGACATTCATATTTTTCGACCCATGAAAGCATATATGCAGTCGTCGCCTCTGCGTAGGGCTGCCTTGAGGGTATGAAAATTAAATAAGTTTATTTTAGCCTCTTGAAATCGTTAAGATTACTATTCTAGTGATGATTCTTGGGCCATTCTTACAGGCATTGTCCAAGATGTTGACAGCAGATGAACTGTTCTACCTTAAGAAACAGTTTGCACTGCTGTGCCCGGAAGCAAGTGGAGGCATAACTTTACAGACCATAAAAACGGTGTGTTCATACTTCCTACATATCATTAGTCAGCCATCGTTCTATTTCTGACCTTCACGAGCTGATCAGAGTCTTGTGATTTATTTGGGCCTAGCAGGGGCTGATGAGAAACGCAACCGACATGTTGAAGGAGTCCCGCATTCTGGATTACCTCGAGCCAGTAATAACACAAAACTACTACTGTTTTCCTACATGTGCTTGGAACTCATGTGATCTTCCTTTGAATTGATTGCATTGCAGATAAATGCACTAGGATACAGAAAGATGTATTATGAAGAGTTCTGTGCAGCTGCTTTAAGCGTACATCAGCTTGAGATAGTCGAGGGTTGGGAGGAACGAACCCGATCTGCATATGAGATATTTGAGAAAGATGGAAATAGGGCTATTCTCATTCAAGAACTAGCATCAGTAAGTCCAATTTTCTCTCATGTTCATTGTTCGTATGAGTTGTAATTGTGTCCCCATCATGGTAAATTCCAGGAACTAGGACTTGGTCCTTCAGTATCTATTCATGCTGTTATGCAAGAATACATTAGACACAGTGATGGGAAGTTGGCGTTGCCAGGTTTCGTTAAAATGTTGCACTGCATACGCCCATGCTTGTCTGCAAAGACGCCGTGAGAGCTTGTGAAAACTGCAGCCTACAAGTTCTTTACTAAAATGGGAACAATCACGTCTGTTTCTGCACAACCAGAATGATCTCAGTTGTCAGCACTGTTAACAAGGAGCTGTTAACTAACTACACCAACAGTGAATACAAGAATCTTCTGGATTTGCTGTACAAACAGACTAGGTGAAACTAAATTGCTCCTCTAAAGTTACAACATTTTTGCCTATTTAAGACAAAATTGTTTGGCATATGTATTCTACAGCAAATTACTTCCACCGTAAATGTAACTATTAGATTATATTACTGGGCTCATAGGAAAAAAATTATCATATTTACCAAATTCCAGAGTTACATCTGCATCTTTATTACTGGGTGGATATCCCTTGTATGTTATGTTTTCTTCTATTATGCAAGAGGACTCAACATCATTTCGTTTGGCAATCAAATGAGAGCCAAGAAAGTAATTCATTGAGCACCAGAGTTGAGCAACTCACAGCGCAAGATTGCCTAATTCATATCTTCTTGCAGTGTAACTTTGGGACTCAAAAATCATGTTAATTGTCTCACAAATTATATGATACTAGAAAAGGGCACAATTGAAAGCTAAACTGTGTTAGTAATACAAAGCATAACTACTAACTAGTCTTACATTTACCGAGTAATCATCAGGTAAAATCCTCCAGTTTGTTCATCTTGATGACAGTCGCTGATAAAGATCATCGGCCAAAACCTGCCTCAAGTTCTCCCCATAGAAGTAACAGGATTTCTCATTTTCCAGCACCCTTGGTGGCTGCCCACTCTCCTCCGGCTCCTTCCACAGCTCCGGCTCAGGCTCCCGTGCAACCTGACACAGATTATGTAACACACAGCAAGCAACTATCGTTTGGGGGGCGTGGTTCAGTCCCACGTTTAAATCCTGCAGAATCTTCCACCTCCCTTTGAGCAATCCTATAGCCTCCTCCACTGCCTTCCGCCCTCTCATCAAGGCCTCATCAAACGCATTCTGGGCCGGACTTCCCGTCCTGTTATCACTGAACGGCGTGAGCAGAAACGACAGCAAAGGGAAGCTCCAGTCCCCGACTATATACGGCCTCACAGGCTGCCCCCTAACGCTAACCGCCTTGTCCCACATTATATCCCCCGAGATCAACTTGTTATACAGCAAACTATCCCTAAAATGATCGGCGTCGTCGTATCCACCGGGCGCCTTCACACAAACATCCCAAATTATCTTCTTGTGATCCGCGACAACCTGCAGTAGAACTGAGGGGAATCCGTATTTGCAGTAATACATCGAACCGTTGATCACGTCGGGACTGAGCCTGTGCAGCTTGACCGGCGTAGTATCGATGGCGCCGCACACATTTGGCAGTGGCGTCAGTTCCTGAAATCCCTGCGTCGTTTCTACGAGGCGGCGGCGCGCTACCGGGATTTTAATGAATTCGGGGTAAAGCTTGGTGGCGAGAAGGCGGGTAACCATGTTTGTGATCTTGGAAATTAAGTAGGGTTCGAGGGCGTACCGGGAAGCTAGGGTTTTGAGGCTGAGGCCGTGGGCAAGGCGGGAGAGAACCATGGCGACGGCATAATCGGACGGCAGAGAGAGCTGAGATTGGGTTATATAGGGTTTGAGCTTTTCAACAACGGTGGTGAAAACGGGGTAGGATAAGCCGTAGAGGGATCGCCACTGAGCGTCGCGGAGGGGGGCTTCCATCGCCCAGATGTGCTCGGTGGAGAGAGCTCGGAAGGCGGCGACGGAGAACTCGGAAGGGGGTTTCCCGGCGGCGGACGAGGGAGAGGCGGAGGAGGTTTTAGGCTTCTTTTTGGCTGGGGGGTGGGAGGCCAGGTAGGAGAGGACGGAGGCGAGCGTGAAGAAGAGGAGAGGCGCGGCGGAAGTGGAGGTGGCATCGGCGGCGGAGGAGGAAAGGCTGGTAGATGAGAGGAGAGGGGAAGTAGTGGGGTCCAGGTAATTGTGGAGGTGGAGGAGGTTTGAAAGCATCAGGAGGAAAGATTGATCCATGAAGAAACCCTAGAGAGAGAAAGTAGTGAAAAGTTGCAGAAATCGGCGACGGAGCAACGATGCCGTTTGATGGAGCGGGCAGTGAGTGCGGAGAGGTAAGACTTTTCTCAGTTAGCGGCCACGTCAATTATTGGCGACTTTACACTTCTACCCCCACATACCCCACCTCACCTTGTTCATTCAATTCAACCTGGACAACTCACCTTGTTCATTCAATTCAACCTGGACATTATTAGGGGAAGGTCTTGGTTAGGCAGACCTAAACTATTTAGGCGGGTTTTATCCATTAATTCAAAACTAAATTTATATAATATATTCTAATTAAGATTAATAAATCTTATTTGGGATGGATCAACTCATTTGAGTAGGATAAAATCCGCCTAAATCGTTTAGGCCTGTCTAACGCAAATTTTTGCCTATTATTTATTATTTGCACCATAATTAAGATGTATCCCAATATAATAAATTATATATAATTTAATCTATCTATATATACTTAAAAATCACGTTCACACTAAATTTTTATTTTTCCGTCAGAAATAATCGTATAATATATAAAATAATTGAGAACAAGTTTTAAAAATTTGCAATAACTTATAAGTAATTATTTTGGTGAAAATATATTTTAAATTAGTTTAAACATTTTTGTTTTTAAAAAACGCCAACAATTTAAAAACCGGGAGCGCCGTTCGCTTTGGACGAGGGGAGAAAAGGGTAGAAATTATTGAATTTTTTTTCTTGATGCCGGAAGCTATCTTAATGGTTTTCAGCCATAAATAGGGGTGAGAATAGGTCAGGCCACGCTTTGATTTGTAAGGCCTGGGCTTGTTATAATTTTAAAAGGCCTGAACTTGGCCTATTATCGATTATAGGCCTTTATAAAAGCCTAGGCCTGGCCTTTATAACCAAACAGGTCGGGCTTTCAGCCTTTCATAAGCCTATTTAAGCCTACCTAGTATGAATATATTATCAACTAAAAAAATTATATATGTAAAATCAAAATATAAAACATATTTGATCAAGATAAACATAAATAATAATAACAAATCAAGTAAATAGCAAATAAATATTAAACTAAAAATAACATATTCTTTTATAACAAAATACAATATTTATTTTTAAAAAAACATCAATCTTCAGCTCTCCATCATCTTCAATTCTCCTCCATCCCGGCAGGTACAAACTTTTTCATAATATCAATCTTCTGTCATGATTGCTCTTATCAATCTCCTTCAAAAAGAATAAAAATCAAACTCCAAGAAATCGCATTTAAACATTCACATTCGAATGCTAATCTATATAATTAATTAAATTTTCTATTTACCTAGATAGCATTTGGAGAGACCTATTTCAAACACCAAAATTAATAATTAATTGTCTCAACTTCAAAAATAACAAGAAATACATATGTATGAAAGACAAAAAGAACATATGAATAGAACAAAAGAAAACTGCAAATCTGGAGACAAAAGTTTACAAGGTATAAATTTCAAAAGTAGTAATTATACAAGTAAAATTATGAAAAAAATGTTGTGAACAAGATCTACACAAATCAATAAATATGGGCTAAACTAATTACAAACCTGTTCGTGGGGCTTCTTCAATTGTAAACTGAGGTGGAAGATGCTTGCCTTGGTGGCCGGCGCGGCGATAGAGAAGGCCATCCGACCCGTACTCATTGGCACCTCGATTATGCACCGTCATTGATTTCTCAGATTTATTTCTGTAAATCGAAAAAACTCATTTGACATTTTACAAAATTACTCAACCATCACTGAATGACAACAGTTCGTGGTTGATAGAATGTAAATTTTTTGAGATAATAGAACTGATAGGATAATGTGGAAGTAAAAAATGTATATAGGAAGAAAATGTAAAAAGAGAAAACGGCAGACGGGGATGGAAGATTATGATTTAGGGTTTGGGAGTTTAGTACTCCCTCCGTTCCAATTATATAGTCCAGTTTGATCTTGCACGTTTGTCAAAAATTATTTAATATTTAAACAAACTTCCAACATTACCCTTATTTAAAGCATTAATTAACCTCTCATTTTTATAATATTGCATTTAATATTCTCGTTTTTCAAAATTATTTAGGGATGTAATGACAAATTATTATATAAAAACAATACCAAATATAGAAACTAGACTATATAATTGAAACACTCTAAAATAGTAACCCAGACTATATAATCGGAACGGAGAGAGTATATATTTATTTTCAAATATTAATACATTATTTAATTTTATAAAATAATATACTTAATTATATTTATTATATTTAACAGCCGGCCTGTAAGGCTTTTTTAGGCCTATTTTTAAGCCTAGGCCTGGGCCTATTTATGTATATAGGCTTTTTAAAAAGCCTAAGTCTTGTCTTTTTTTTAAACAGGCCAGGCCAGGCCCGAAACAGGCCAGGCCGAAGGCCTCTGTCGGGTAGTCTGGCCTATTCCCACCCCTAGCCATAAATACAAATTGAGATTCAATAGCGAGAAAAGCATATGTTTTTTTTTTTTTTAAAATCTTTAAATTATTAATTTTTGTTTTACTTGAAGAATTAGATTATCAACTACTTTTGTTAGCTTATGGCCCTCTAGTAGGAATGAGGATATTAGAATTATAATTCTAGTATAGCAGAGTTTTTGTTGGTTTCAAGGAATTCTGCTCATGAAGTTCTGAAAGATAGTGTAGATTTGCGATGGTTAAATCAATATATTAATTGTTTTAAATGGGATTCCCGTTTCATGGATTTAGGAGCGCACACAGATTAAAGTGTTGATCCACCTGTTGTGCTACTCTTAGTGAAATCACAATGAAGTTGAAAGGATTATGGTGTGTTGTTGCTTGCCTCGCCCTTATCCCGACCAAAAAAAAAAAAGACCATTTCTTGATGCATCAAATCCTTGTTTGTTATGATGTGAGCTTTGTCCCACATTGGATTCATACCCCAATGTGGATGGATATATAAGTGTTGGGTCATTGCCCATTTAGTGGGCTTTGACAATTTCAGCCCAATGGGGCTAATAATCCATTTCACAAAATAATTAAAACAAAGTGTGGTGTGTGCGTAAGTGTGTTACTGCGCCACTTCAGAGAAGTGAAAAGGAGCAGAGCTGCGCAAGAGTCAGAGAGAGTTGCGCCAATCTCCACCAATTGTCAGAGAGAGCTGCGCAAGAGTCAGAGAGAGCTGCGCCAACTTTGATCAAGAGTCAGAGAGAGCTGCGCCAATTTCTACAAAGAGAGGGAGTGAGAGCAAGCTGCTGCAGTACCACTTCGTGCGAAGTGAGAAGAAAAACAGTGAGAGCCTTGCACCGCTGCTGTGTGCAAGAGAAGAGAGAGCCTTGCGCCGCTGCTGTGTGCGAGAGAGAGAAACAGATAGAGAGAGTGTGCCGCGCCGTGAGGTGCGAGACAGAAATCCTTCCCGGATTTCACTGTAGCAGCTGCAGAGAATCATCGGTTGCCGGAGTTTGCACCGTTGGATCGTCACGAAAATTGGACAGCAAGTTCGTGACTCCTCTTCCCTCATTCTGAACGGTGGAGATCAGTTTCTGAGCACCTGAAGTGGGTCTGCTTGTGGCGAACTGAAGCAGCCTGTTTTTGGGTTTGGTTAATCCTCTTATCTCTTGTTTCTTGTTATTTGTCAAGATTGTGTGTTTAATCTTGATAAATATTGGTGAAACTCTAGTGTGGATTGCTAGAGAGAATATTGTGTACCCATTATTATTGTGATAGTGGAGATTTGTTGAGGTGGCTTCTAGCCCGTGGTTTTTACCTTCATCTTGGAGGGTTTTCCACGTTAAAAATATTGGTGTCCTCTTTACTGCTTTGAAGTTTATTTCCCTGCATTGGTGCTTGATTGGCTTGGTTGATTGGTTATCTAATTTTACCCACACAAGATATTATTGGTTTGGTTGTTTGGTTTATCTCCACATAGGTGTTTATCCCCAACAAACTGGTATCAGAGCGCTGGTTTGGGTTGTGGAAAGAGATTGGAGAATCTGTGTGTCTAAATGAATGAGGCCTTTTGGGAGATGCCCAAAAACAAATCCGTGCGGCTTGTGCTCGGCCCAAAGCGGACAATATCACACTAATGTCGGAGTCTCGGTTCCTAACAGTGGTATCAGAGCCCAGGTTCGGGCTGCGGAGGAGACCGAGTTTGTGGTGGACTTATGGTGCATGTGGAGAGCCCTCAATTGCCGAGTGGAGATCGTCCATGAGTGCCTTGTGTCGAAAGCTTCCTGACAGGTGGTCAGACGGCGAGTTCCGTGGATTGACGGCGGTACAAGATGAAGTGACGGATCTATTAACTCGAGGGGGAGGTTATGCGCACTGCAGTTGACTTGATCAACCTTTCTCCAGCTACTGCTCTAGATGGTGATGTTCCTGACAGAGTTTGGAGTGGAAAAGATGTGTCTTATGATTATTTGAGAGTGTTTGGCTGCAGGGCATTTGTTCATGTTCCCAAAGACGAGAGATCCAAGCTTGATGACAAGGCTAAAGAGTGTATCTTCTTGGGTTATGGTCACGAGGAGTTCGGTTACAGGTTGTGGGATCCAGTGAACAAGAAGATTGTGAGAAGTAGAGATGTTGTGTTTCTAGAAGACAAGTTTGGTGATGACTCTGATAAAGAAGAAACTTCTAGTTCCTCTACAGAGATTCCAGTCAGATTGGATCCAACTCCTTCAACCCCAGTAGGTCATGATCACGGGGGAGACATGCAACAAGGTGGTAATGATGCTGAGGAGCAGCCTCCAGTTGATGATGTTGAGCCAGTTGGAGAAGAACCACCACCACCACCAGTTGAGACAGTGTTGAGGAGATCCGCTCGAGAGCGCCAACCTTCAAAGAGATACAATACTAGTGAGTATTTGATGCTCACAGATGGTGGAGAGCCTGAAATATATCAAGAAGCTATTGATCATGAAGCAAAGGATGAGTGGTTAAAAGCCATGCAAGATGAGATGCGATCCTTGCATGAGAACCACACTTATGAGTTGGTAAAGCTACCTAATGGCAAGAAAGCACTGAAGAATAGGTGGGTTTACAGGTTGAAGTCTTCTGAAAATAGCTCACAACCAAGGTACAAAGCAAGGTTGGTTGTGAAAGGATTCCGTCAGAAGAAAGGAGTTGATTTTGATGAGATCTTCTCTCCAGTTGTGAAGATGAGCTCCATTAGAGTTGTTCTTGGTTTAGCAGCTCGCTTGAATTTGGAGATAGAGCAGCTTGATGTCAAGACTGCCTTCATGGGGATTTAGATGAGGAGATCTACATGGAGCAGCCCGAAGGCTTTGAAGCAAAAGGGAAAAAGAACCTAGTGTGTAAGCTCAAGAAGAGCTTGTATGGGTTGAAGCAAGCTCCAAGGCAGTGGTACAAGAAGTTCGACTCATTCATGATGGGTCAGGGGTATACCAGAACATCGTCTGATCATTGTGTGTTTGTGAAGAGATATTCTGATGATGATTATATTATTCTGCTGTTATATGTGGATGACATGTTGATTGTAGGTCATGATGCTAGCAGGATTGAGAAGTTAAAGCGAGATTTAGGCAAGTCTTTTGCAATGAAAGACTTGGGACCTGCGAAACAAATTCTTGGCATGAAGATAACCCGTGACATGAAGAATGGGAAACTTTGGCTATCTCAGGAGCGCTATGTTGAAGCCGTGCTTGTGAGGTTCAACATGAGCAAGACTAAGGTAGTATCTACTCCACTTGCAGGTCACTTCAAACTTTCTGTGAAACAGTGTCCTACAAGTGAGAAGGATAAGGAAGAGATGAGCAAAGTTCCATACGCCTCAGCAGTAGGCAGTCTGATGTATGCCATGGTTTGTACGAGGCCAGACATTGCTTATGCAGTTGGTGTGGTGAGCCGTTTTCTCTCTAATCCTGGAAAGGAGCATTGGGCCGCAGTTAAATGGATTCTCAGATACCTCAGAGGCACTTCTAAGGTATGTTTATGTTTTGGTACTGGTGAACCGAATCTGGTTGGATATACAGATTCAGATATGGCAGGTGATGTCGATTCCAGGAAATCCACTTCGGGGTTCTTGATGACTTTTGCAGGGGGAGCTGTCTCTTGGCAGTCCAAGTTGCAAAAGTGTGTTGCTCTGTCTAGTACCGAAGCTGAGTATATAGCCATCACAGAAGGTTGCAAAGAAGCTCTGTGGATGAAGAAGTTCTTGGAAGAACTTGGCCTTGATCAGGAGAAGCTGATTGTCTACAGCGACAGTCAAAGTGCTATCTATCTCTCTAAGAACTCAACATTCCATTCTAGATCCAAGCATATTGATGTCAGATATCATTGGATTCGTGACGAGCTTGAGAAGAAGCAGTTGAGTTTAGAGAAGATCCACACAAGTGAGAATACAGCAGATATGTTTACCAAGTCTTTGACTAAGGAGAAGTTCGAGGCTTGTATGCGAGGAGCGGGCTTGCTAGAGCCCACAAAATGAAATGACGGGGGAGAATTGTTGGGTCATTGCCCATTTAGTGGGCTTTGACAATTTCAGCCCAATGGGGCTAATAATCCATTTCACAAAATAATTAAAACAAAGTGTGGTGTGTGCGTAAGTGTGTTGCTGCGCCACTTCAGAGAAGTGAAAAGGAGCAGAGCTGCGCAAGAGTCAGAGAGAGTTGCGCCAATCTCCACCAATTGTCAGAGAGAGCTGCGCAAGAGTCAGAGAGAGCTGCGCCAACTTTGATCAAGAGTCAGAGAGAGCTGCGCCAATTTCTACAAAGAGAGGGAGTGAGAGCAAGCTGCTGCAGTACCACTTCGTGCGAAGTGAGAAGAAAAACAGAGAGAGCCTTGCACCGCTGTTGTGTGCAAGAGAAGAGAGAGCCTTGCGCCGCTGCTGTGTGCAAGAGAAGAGAAAGCCTTGCGACGCTGCTGTGTGCGAGAGAGAGAAACAGATAGAGAGAGTGTGTCGCGCCGTGAGGTGCGAGAGAGAAATCCTTCCCGGATTTCACTGTAGCAGCTGCAGAGAATCGTCGGTTGCCGAAGTTTGCACCGTTGGATCGTCACAAAAATTTGACAGCAAGTTCGTGACTCCTCTGCCCTCATTCTGAACGGTGGAGATCAGTTTCTGAGCACCTGAAGTGGGTCTGTTCGTGGCGAACTGAAGCAGCCTGTTTTTGGGTTTGGTTAATCCTCTTATCTCTTGTTTCTTGTTATTTGCCAAGATTGTGTGTTTAATCTTGATGAATATTGGTGAACCTCTAGTGTGGATTGCTAGAGAGAATATTGTGTACCCATTATTATTGTGATAGTGGAGATTTGTTGAGGTGGCTTCTAGCCCGTGGTTTTTACCTTTGTTGAAAATTGATTTCTACATGATTTGAGAAGAAATAATAACAGGAGAACTGGAGAAAGGATTGAAAGTTTATTTCCTTTTCTGAATGTGTGTGTAATTTTTCAGTGAAGATAAACTCGCCTTTTATAGGCGAGTTTACGTGATGCAAATGAATTTTGCTGCCGCACTTCTTGAAAGAAGAGGTCTGAATGAAAGAAAAAAAAATTGTTGCATGCCAAAATGTCAACAAAAACTGCAGCCGCCTTTTTTGACTATTGCAGCCGCCTTTTTGACTAAAGCAGCCGCCTTTTTTGACTAATGATTTTCCAACACTCCCCCTCAAGTTAAGTGACGGAGTTTCCGACACCTAACTTGACCAAAACATCTGACAGACTCCTGTTGATCCGATTTCATAGGGTATTGTTGTCGATCGGAGTGCCTCCGATCTGGCGGCATCACTCCCGTATGTTGTGGCAACAGCGTCCCATATTGCCTTAGCCGTTGGATAATGTGCGAAGTTTGAGATGAGCCGATTCTCCATATTTTGAATCAGCCACGAGCACACGATTAAATTGGTTTGTTCCCAGTGAGGGAACTTTGAATCAATTGAGTCGGGGGGGCAGGCTTGCCGGTGATGTGATGAAGACATGCCCTGCCTCCTATGGCCATTTTCATGAGCCTTGACCATATGGGATAGTTATTCCCATCCAGTTTTTCTCCAAGAAATACGTTTTCTTGGATTTTGACAAACGTGTTCTAATCCTTTTCTGTCATGTTTGATGCAGGTTCTGAAGAATGATGTAAATCTGAGTTCACGGTTGGGATAGGTATTTGATTTGGGATTTGGTTTGAAGGAGACTGTGATGAATCAAATTCGATTCTGAGTCGTTGTGGGTTGAGAGGAAATTGTGGTTTCTTGATCACTGCTTGAAGATGGCTGGGAAACGGTAATGGATTTTTCTGAGCCAAGAACAGGATGGTTTGGTGATGGATTTTTTTGAGGGCTATGATGGATTGCTCGTTCAGAGCCTGATTTGAGTAATGGATTTTTTTTAGGGCTATGATGGATTGCTCGTTCAGAGCCTGATTTGAGTAATGAAATTTTTTTTTAATTTTTTTTTGATTTTTTTTTAGGGACCGTTACCTATGTCGTCCCAACACGCCGCACGACTGCTCCCATCTCCCTGCGCGGCGGCGTGGCCGTCCCCCTGCGCGGCGGCGTGGCCCTGCGCGTCCCTCTGCGCGGTGCGACGATCCAGCGCGAAGCGGCCTTCCATTCCTGCGGCGCTACTGTCGACGGCGGCCATGGCGGCTCCGGTGGAGGTGAAAGCAGCAACATCGGTGGCGGCGGCACCCACGGAGTTGCCGGCGCTGTTCGTGGCGGCGCCCATGGAGACCGTCGGCGCTGTTCGTGGCGGAGCCCATGGAGACCGTCGCCCTCCCTCTCCCGGCTTCTGTTTTTTTTTTTTTTTTTGGAGAGCCAGGATTTCTCCTGCTCTGATACCATGTTGAAAATTGATTTCTACATGATTTGAGAAGAAATAATAACAGGAGAATTGGAGAAAGGATTGAAAGTTTATTTCCTTTTCTGAATGTGTGTGTAATTTTTCAGTGAAGATAAACTCGCCTTTTATAGGCGAGTTTACGTGATGCAAATGAATTTTGCTGCCGCACTTCTTGAAAGAAGAGGTCTGAATGAAAGAAAAAAAAATTGCTGCATGCCAAAATGTCAACAAAAATTGCAGCCGCCTTTTTTTACTATTGCAGCCGCCTTTTTGACTAAAGCAGCCGTCTTTTTGACTAATGATTTTCCAACAACCTTCATCTTGGAGGGTTTTCCACATTAAAAATATTGGTGTCCTCTTTACTACTTTGAAGTTTATTTCCCTGCATTGGTGCTTGATTGGCTTGGTTGATTGGTTATCTAATTTTACACACAAGATATTATTGGTTTGGTTGTTTGGTTTATCTCCACATAGGTGTTTATCCCCAACAATAAGTGGAGAGTCAATCCTCCACCCTTGACAATGGTTTTGGGTGAAGTTAGAACTCTTTATTTGTGTGCCTAGCATTGTTGCTGGATTATCTGTGGGTTTTCATCCATATATAGTAAATGGTGTCTGAAAAGCTATTTGTTTTGTTTTATCCAGTCTAGGTAACAAGTGGTATGACACCAATAAAATTTACATTTCCAACAATCCTGCAAGCAATGGAACTAATGAGCTTGGTCAGCGGCACAAGGGTAGTGTCACCAAGAGGCCCAGCTCCATGCAGGAAGAGAAGGCTGCAAAAGATAGGGACCGGAAGCAAGAAGCTAAAGTCCTGGAACAGATAGAAACTGTGAGCTGCTATACTGATTTGAGTATGTCTATTATATTTTCTAAAGATGAATGGATTATTGGATTTATAATGCTGATGATTTTTTACCTGTCTGGCAATAGTTCTTTATTTTGTATGAACCTGTGAAGTGTTCTAGAATCCTGATGCTCTTAGACATATGTTAGCTATTATTGTGAAAGGTATGTTCCTAATCAGAAGTCATGAAACCCACCGTTAGGTTCATGGGTCTTGTTACTTTACTGGTTTGGCTACATGTCGTTTTATAATCAGACATTACTCGCTTTTTTTGTTTTGCTGCTTACCTTGTTAGTGTGGGAACAGGGCCGACCCTCTAATTTCGGGGGCCCTGTGCGATGAGTATAGATGGTGCCTCAATTTTACGACTGTAATAATAAATAAAAAATATTAATAAAATTAAATATAAGTATAAAATACGTCTAACGCCATCTTTATTTAAAATTTGATAAAAAAACTATAAATCCCAAAAAGAACTCATGTTCTTTTACTTGGAAATCATGAGAGTTTTGGTTATATTCATCAATGAATAAATCTTAAATAAAATAAACAACTTTAAATATGATATTAAAGCACAATACATAACTATCATTTACAGACAGTTACATAATTCTCTTTTTAAAAAAAATCAAATTCACTACTAAGAACTTCACAATCTAACTCAATTTTAAAACATTTTTTCAAATTCTTTCAATTAATAGACTAATCACAATTTCTAATTATAAAATAACTAATATAATATTGTGAAGAGGAGTATTTTGATACTTTATTATATGTTTTATTTGAATTATTAAACTTATATAAGACAAAATATAAATTTATGTCCTCTATTATTTTATTTTAATTGAGTTAAAAATGAATTTATTTATTTTGAGATTAAAATAATTTTGTAATTTAAATACTAAAATAAATTACTAATATATTAATACTAACATATACTATAAAAATGGTGCCCCAATATTTTTGGTATTGGGGCCCCGGTGCGGCGCACCTCCCGCACGGCCTCAAGGCCGGCCCTGTGTGGGAACCAGATATTGAGCATATTCCTCAGGTTGAACCCGTATCCGATCAATGAATCGAAACACATATCGATGGCATTTCATTATAGCTGTTATTTTGTCATTGCTGATTCTTGATATATTTTACCCCCATGGGTTGTGATTAGATATCGAGAAGAATGATAATTCTGTTGTAGTGGTGTCCATTATAATTATACAAGATTTATACATTTCTTGATACTTAGGTAATCTTCCTGAGAATCTTTTTACATGTTTCTCTTCTGATATTCCCTTGAAGTCCTTGAACTACTACTGTCCATGTGATGCTATGTTAATATGGTTTCTTATATTTTCCTTGGATGCAGAAAGCCACAGAAGAATTTGGCATTTTTTTGAGAGGCGAGATAGTCTAATGCACAGGCTCTCATTGCTGAAGAAAATTATCTTGGAAATGCTGATGGTTCTTCATGTCTGAAGGTGATTGAAATCTTTTCTTTAATCTGTTGTTAGTTGGGCTTTTGATTTCAGTCATGAGCTTTAAAACGTACAATGGACCTGTTAATTTATCCCCTAAATTTGCAAGATTAGTCTCAGTTCTTAAGTCTAATCTAAACTCAAGCATTGCTTCTACCATTTTGGTTTAGCATCACTTGTGTTTCCAGACCAAGTTTCAGCCTGATGCATGCTTGATTTGTTCAATTTGTATTCTTTCTTTCAACTACCTGAATATATTTTTGGTCAACATCAAAGCTCTCTGTTTAATTTAATGAGTTTTTTTGCTCAACTATAAATCTCTCTCTTGATGATTAGAAAGAATGGGAGCATGACAGTTCATTGAGCTACTACTATACTATAATCCGACAACTGGTTTACACTATGATCCTACTTCTGGCTTCTACTTTACTCTGATTCTCTGGGTAATATTTTCAGTTAGATTTTTCTATCTGATACTTGAGTATAAATCTTTTTCAATAGAAATATATTTATTTGAATCCAATTTATCACAGTGGTTTTTTCCTTGTTTCATCTGTACACGCCGCAAATGTCTGATTTCGATGAGGTGGCAATTTTTTTATTTTTTAATTCCAAAAATAATACTCGAGGGATTTTGAGGTTTTTTCTTTAATTCTAGGTTCATTTTTAATTTTAGGACTCAATTTCAATCTTTAGTGTGAATATTTTGTCGGGTTTAACACGAGAATTTAATGCAAATATAGAATATGGGAAAGGGTTTGGTTAGAAGATGTTGATAGTGTTCAAGGAAGTCGGCGGTGGTTCCCTGGGTGGATGACGGCGGCACATGGTGGTGGACTGGACGGTCCGCCGCACGAGTTTGATTTTATAGCAGTGAATGTTCACATTCACACTGCTGCATTTACTTCCCAGTCAATTTAGTCAACATCCTATTTAATATCTCTACACTCTCCCACCCACATTTTCACCACTCCACCTGCATCTAACAAATTTGGACCCCCACAAATTTCTAATTCTACATAAACCACCCCCATATTTTCCCTTCCTCACTACCACCTCCTATAATAGTAAATAGGCGTAGGGATGGATTGAGTGGAGTTTGACATTTCATCACTTTTAGGGTTTATTTCGTATGATTGGGTTTCGATATGATGATGATTATGGCTTTTTTTTTTTTTTTTTAGGAGTTGGTGATGATGTAAGAGTGAATGGCATATGATTTTGGTTTTGACATTTGATTTTGACTGCGTGAGTGCTACACTGACGCCATAGTTAGTTTAAAAATGTTGTAGTAAAAATGAGAATTTTTTGGGGGAGCATGTGATTGGTCATGAAATGGTTAGTTAAATTTAGGATGTGATGTAGTAATATGTATAAATAGAAGAAGCTGAGGTGGTGGGTAAATGTAGTTTTCATTGATGTCATAGATGGTGGAAATTATTTCACCAAACGTCAGATAATTAAATATCGGTCTACTACTTTTTCTAATATATTAATATTTTTATTTTTACTATACTGAACACTTTCTTGTTGTATTTTTTAAAAAATAATGCCTCTTATAAATTGTCAACTACATCATAGTTTTATGCATATCATAATAGTATTTCTCACCACTGAGTGAGAGATATGTAGAATCATACTCTTCTCAACTTTAATTTAATATTGTAATTCAACTTTTACTCATATTCATGCATAATTTGACTATGACTTCCCATGATGATATGATATCAATTTACCAAAGGTATTGTAGATTAATAATATCCCTCACTCATAAATAGGTCTTATTTCTAATTTAAATATTGTAATTTGATTTTATCAAAAATACCAATCCGATTAGTGAAATAATATTTTCATTTCTTAATCGAGCCTTAAAGATTTTATTATATTTGTTCCTATACAATAGTTTCATATACTCTTTAACCGGGTTTCTTTTAATAATATATTGATTTGATAATTTATGAGATAACTTACTTTTTTGAAGTAGAAAAAGGTTTCAAACAAAAATATATGAGAGAGAGAGACTGATAACTAATTAAACATCCATGGCCAGATGGTATTCCTAGAAAGCCACACGACATTAAACTTGAGTCATGTCGAATGTGTAACACAATATTCCTTCATTTTATTTTATTTTATTTTTATTTTCTCATTCTCCCATATATGATTGCGTCATTTTCCTAACAATTATCTAATTACGTGTAATTCTTGTATTGGTCAGCAGCTTAGACTTTTCCACTCTTTTGAAATTCAACACAATTTCTTAAATACTATAAACCCATGTGTAAATATTTTATTTTCCAGTTTGTCAGAATCCAAGCAGTCACTAATTGACCTCTTAGAAATTTTGCACCATTTTCTTTTCTTATGCTCCATTGACGTCAAAATTTTTATTTCTAATTTTATTTTTCTTTTCCCTATTATTTCACTCTAAATATTCAACAAATTATGTTTCTATTCATTATTTCTATAACATATATATATATATATATATATATATAAGAAATATAGTGAAATGATAAATATAATTATTGAGTTATAATACGAAAGTTTATTGCTTCGTAATAGAGTAGTGAAAGGGATTAATTAGGTTACATAAATAATGAACAATTATTAGCTGTCATCATTAAAGGAAAATGAATGAAATTGAAACAGAGAAACAAAAGTAAACACCTGTGATTAATAATGACACCCACCATTAGCCCAACGAAATTCATGTACCTAATGGGTGTGACAGAATATGCTCTCTTTGGAATCTTGGATGAAAGAGAGATTGAGAGAATAAAAATAAAAAAGTAAAGTAAGAAAAAGTGTAGCACAATTACAGGGTTTCATTTGAATTCTTTTGGTTACATTAATTTAGAAACACAATTAACCTTTTTAATTTTTGTCAAAAAAGAGAACTAATTGTGCAAGGTTTGGTGTCACCACTTTTTTATTGCACCAATGACTATTGTCTTATCAAATCTCACACCTCACTATTATGTTTCTCCATCTTGCTTCATTAATCTCATCTCATCTACTATAGTTTCGCAGTTAACATATCAATAAATAGCAATCCCAATAATGTATGATAGTTTTTGTGTAATTTGGGAAGGAAATAGCATGACCAATGAGTACCAAATTTAAGACATCTTAATTTTCTAGTACTATGTAAAACTATATAGATCCATAGACATTTCTATTTAAGAAAGTAAATTTACTCTGATTATGTTGTGGTTACCAACAAATACAAAAAAGTAGGTGAGTCTCAACTTTAGAATTGTGGTGGCCAAATTATTTTGGATATGATTAATTGGTTATGAGTTCGAGTACAAAAACA
This sequence comes from Plectranthus barbatus, assembly GCA_026898455.1. Classification (NCBI taxonomy): domain Eukaryota; kingdom Viridiplantae; phylum Streptophyta; class Magnoliopsida; order Lamiales; family Lamiaceae; genus Plectranthus; species Plectranthus barbatus. The sequence continues at coordinate 432,482 of JAPKLW010000422.1, forward strand.
TCATCCCATTTTCATTTTGTTAGAACATTATCTCACATCTGCATATGATTAATTGGTTATGAGTTCGAGTACAAAAACATCATCCCATTTTCATTTTGTTAGAACATTATCTCACATCATACTGAGCTGAACTTAGGTATAAATTGTGATTGAACCCCCTTTCTCTTCGAACTAGTTTTTGGGGATGAGTTCTAGTCAAGCCCGTTTATCATGGTATCAGCTTTCGCCTGTTTGTTAGTATGTTTAATAATTATTATTGAATTCGATTTTTTTTTAAGGATATCTTACTTTATAAATTTAATATCATCATGATTAGCTATATGAATTAACTAGTCAGGAAAGTTTGATCTCCAACTTATCGGGTGGAAGATCTGCGCCGTAAATTATGCTACATAATGAGCTGTTATAGTGACACTTCTAAAAGTATGAAAAAATAATGATCTGCGTAGTGGTGGCCATTTGGAACCGGAACCGCCGGAACCGGCCCGGCGGTTCACGGTTCCGAACCGGAACCGTAACCGTTTTTGGACGGGCCGGTTCAGGTTCAAGAAATAGCCGAACCGGAACCGGCGGTTCCGGTTCCGAACCAGCGGTTCCGGTTCCGAACCGTTGAAAATATTTTTGAAAATTCAAAAATCGACGAATCAGAGAGCGCCACGTGTCCCTGAAAAAATAAAAAAATAAAAAATAAAATATTATTCGAACCGGCGGTTCCGAACTGAAACAGTGTCGAACCGGAACCGCCGATTCCGGTTCCGAACCGGAACCGTAACCTTCTACCCACAGGCCGGTTCCGATTCCATTTTTCCGGAACCGTGGAACCGGCGGTTCCGAACCTGAACCGGCCCGTGGCCACCACTAGATCTGCGCTACATCATTGAATTTGATTGAATGTATGCATATACGGAAATTAATCTCCGGTTATAGATATTAGAATTGAATGTCTCGTGAATTATTTTGGTTGGAAACTATACATATATATATATATGTAGAGGTCGTGTAAGAGTAATAAATGAGACTTGACACAAAGTCGTTGATTGTGGGGGCAAAAATATTTATCTTCCAACCGTAATCATTTCGGCAAACTTGTCACCATAGTTTCGGATTATTTTATTCTGCTCATCCTTATAAATAAAATTATAATATGAGACAATATATATTTATTGCAGTGTGTGTCTCGTTTCTTATTTGGGCTATTATTGCATTTACTTCATTACTTTAAAATATTATTGCTATTATTATTAGATCATTTCAAGTAGTATATATAAAGTTATAAACCATTGATGCGCACGGTCGTTTCGGAGCAATTAAGGAATTTTGTGTATATACACAAGTTCAGCACCATAACTACATAAATTTAATAAATTAACATGTGCCCCCACATTTTTAAGTGGATGAGAATTTTTAAGGGATCGAGGTAGACACTATTGTGGGTGTTTAATTATATTTGTGTGAGATCGATATTTAATAATATATATATATATATATATATATATATATATTTAAAATAAATACATAAATATATAGATATATGATTTCAAAAATTTTGTGGATGCCGGTACGTGTCAGGTTATTATCGATTTGAAGGTTATCGTGTTTGTGTCATATTCGTATTTGAGCTTAAAGAGTTAATGTCGTATTTGTCTTTATTATTATCACGTGAGTGCATTTCGTGTTATTGTGTCATATCAAAGATTTTAAGCCTTGAGTATAGAACTCACAATTTATGAGTATCGTGTTATTATCGTGTCAGATGATATCGTGTTTGTGCTTAGAGCTTAACGTGTTCGTGTTTGAGTTTAACGGATCCATATTGTGTTTGTGTCTATTATTGTCGTGCAAATTCGTGTCGTGCCAGAAATTATTACCCCTAATCACTTAACTCTGATGTTATAATACGGGTTAGGAAGTCATCACCCGTCTCGAAACACCCTTGCTTCTATCTTTGAAATAAGAATTGATCACATAAAAAAAATATAAATCTTATATTTCCACATCATCGAAATAGGGGGGTTTTGTATCACTACCAAAACAAAAAAGCGCAAAATATATATATATATATATATATATATATATATATATATATATATATAGGAGGGATCATGTAAAAAAAAATTTCCATGTGAGAATAAAGAATGAATCATGTTCACCAGTTCTAAAAAAATCAATGGTTGATATTGAATGAAGCAAGAACTAAAATGCAACCAAGGAACAAAATAATCAAGCAACAACTAAAGCACAATCAAGCAACATTGCAATCAAGCAACGACCTGAATACAATCAAGCAATGCCGTGAATGCAATCAAGAATCTTTCTCACTTTCTCACATTAAGAATTTTCTCACTGGATCCGCTCCCTATATATATATATATATATATATATATAATTAATTTTCCGTGTTATTTTGGATTATGATTCTCTTTCTTTCTTGATTAGGGCTCTGTTTCTATTTCTTTATAAATTCTTGACTACTTCCATGGAAAATCTTCAATATTAATGTGATTTTCTTTCAAACCACTATTTTACGTTTTCTGCTGGTCCATTTCATTTTTTTTTTCAGAATAAAGATAATACGAAAAAACTTTTATTTAAAGTATGATTCAAAGACGAAAAACTGGAATTGCATCATTCACATAATAATTTATTTGCATATACTTTATAATATAATTGTTGTTTTTAAATAGCTTATTCCAGTAATCATATACCACAGTCCTGCACAAAGATGGCTTTCCTTCTATTGAAAAGTATGAATAAAAAACGAACAAATAAATAAATGAAAGTGATATTCCGTGTACAAATTGAATTCGTTTATCATGTACCATATATTATAAAAATATTATTCTTCTACATAGTCTTCTAATTGACATATATCATTATGTGAAAAAAAAGTAAAAAATCCCAAAAATAAAAAAAAAATTAAAAATGAAAGCCGTGTACATACATGGACGACGAAGAAGATGGATGAAGCAGAAGCAGATATGAATGTTTTTCTTCACCCCCGCGAGAAAGAGACAGTGGGACTAACCCCTTTGGAAATGTCGGGATTAATTGTGGGATTAAATCCTAAACACCCCAATAATCCTTGTTTGTAAGGCAACGTTGTTCGCTTCCTCATTTCCTCCGAAAACGCTCTGTTCACGGTGTAATGCAGCTCGTGCGCAGAAATCGGCGGCCCCGATCTTCTCCGGCTGGAAACTGACCCCACGCTGTCCGTCGATCTGAAGCTCGAGTTCTTGACGTCTGCGTCTCTGGATTTCTTCAGCTGCGAGTATTTATTCAGTTGCTCTTTGTCTTTGGCCCGGCTCTCCGACGCGCTCCTGAACAGTAGCAGGTCTTTGATCTTCCATTTCTTGTACCAGAACGATGAGAACGATGAAGACGAGAATAGTGAGGTTGCGTGGCTTGATGGGGTGGTTTTGGTCTGAATCTGATCTTCTTCGTTCATGTCGGGATCGAATAGCAGGTCCGACACTCTGAACGGCGACAGCGATCGCGACGGCCTTTTTGATGATGATGATGACGACGATGATGATGATGGCGGGTTGCTGTTTCTCTCTCTCCCTCTTCTGTCGGTGCCGCCTTCTTTCCTCGTTTGTTTCATGGCGGCGGCGAAGGGGTCAAAATCCTTCGCTCTGTGACGGGGAGAGAACGCCTGGACGATTTTCCGCGGCGAGCGCGGCGATTTAGGGGATTCCGGGGGGCGATTCTGGTCGTAGTGGAATCGCGGGGGCGGCTTGAGGGGCTTGATTTTGCCACCATCGAAGAGCTCGTCGGCGGGTAAGGAGGCGCGCTCGAGATGGCCGCTGAAGTCGAAGGCGAAGTCGGCATCGTCGAGTAGTTCTTGGTCGGCGTCTCCATAGATGGAGGAGGCGGCGGTGGAGATGTTGGATTTGGGGAGGCCGGGCTTTTCTTCCCAGTTGAAGGGGATGGAGGAGGAGGCGCCGCCGCCATAGAAGGCGGAGATGCGGGTGGGGCTGGCGGGGGCGCTGTAGAAGATGCTGGCGTAGCGCTGGGGGCTGGAGGGGGCGCTGATGTATGGGGTGGTGGAGTTGCTGTCGAAGTTGAGGTCGTGGGTGGGGGCGGGGGGTGGGGGCGGGATCAGCACCTCCATCTCCATTGCTACTGTGTGAAAATGGGAGTCTCTGCCTCTGCAATGGAGTTAGCGTTTTATAAATGTTGGTTGGGATGGGAAACTCACTGGAAGGGGGCTGCCCCTTTTGACCATTTTTATTTTTGTAATATTATTTTGATAATTAATTACTATATTTGCTTCTAATTATCCACATCTGATTGTTTACTTGTAACTGGATTATATATGCCTGCACTAATTGACAATCGAAATTTATATAACATTGGTGGTGGTATAAATGAGATTTCAATTAAAAATCGATGATTATTTTCTACAACTGGAATAGATGTAACTTATCGCTTATGATTTTTACGAATAAGGAATTCCATTTAAATTACGATTCGTTTCTATATTTACCAGATATACATATAATGGCTTCATTTCGACATTGCCTTGTGAAAAAGAAATTGAAGGCCCCTAAAATCTCGGAATTTAGGGGGCATCAAATCCTCTGTCCCACATTCGTGTTCCACTTGATGTTCCATTATCTCGAATATTAATTTTAAATTATATTTTTATAAAAATAAAAATCAAGTTTAATACAATATAGTCTAATTAATTTATAAGAATAAAAATAAAAAATTTATAAAAACACAAATTATAGTTATAAATTAATCAATTTTAATAATTAAATTTTAGTCAAAAACTGAAAAATAATTACTAAAAAATATTATATACCCTAATTGGGTGAGATAAACCCTATAGTTGAACTTATAAAATTAATCCAAACCATATTAAATTAAGATTATAAAAAAATATTAAATAAAAATTAATAATTTTAATAGTAGAACAGGGAGTGGAACACAAAAAATGGGACAGAGGATCTCAACAAGGATGGTAATTTTAAAAATGGATAAATATATTTAACCAAAAACTAAATTGAGTACAAGGAACAAATAATTTTTTGCCTGAGTTGACTTTTTATACAATTTAAAATAGCACTGAATTTTGAAATAGAGAGCGAATTAAATAATAATAATAATAATAATAATAATAATAATAATAATAATAATAATAATAATAATAATAATAATAAAGGGAAGATAAATTCAATAAAATGATTGTGCAAGTAAGCCTGGGAATGGCATATATTTTATTAATGTTATAAACTTAATTTTTAAATCAGATTTCCTTCGGATATGCTTACATCCAAATGTGACAGAAAATAAAAATTAATCTATACTAGGAATTTTGAAATACAAATGTTTTTTTAATAAATGTTAAATATAAAGATGGATTTCAACATCTTTTATTAATAGGTTTGAAAAACTATGAATTTTACTCAATCAGATCGATCAACTCTAAGATTTATCCCAACTTTTTTTGTAAGAGAATATAATTTATTATGTTTTAATCTCATCAATTACCCAGAGTATTTTTAACTATAAAAAATAAATATTAGGATACAATTCTATAATATAAAAAAATTGAGATAAAGTTCTCTAATTTATCAAATATTGGAATATAATCAAAATTGATCGATAAATTCATAATTTTTCCAAAAAGTTATTACACACCATATATACCCGCCGTCCAAGAAACTGAAATACACAATTTTTTTTTTAAAAATTGAAATACACAAATTAAAATATACATTGAAACGCATGATGTCACTGGCTCCTTAAATGTTTCACGCTATTACCAAAATCTCAATTCTCAACTGCGTGGAGAATGCCATTTTCTTTTTGCTAGGAGAAATATTCATTAATTATTATTTTTAGTCAAGCCATTATAAAAGACATTTATCTAAGTTCGCTAATTTTATAATACATTCGATAAATCTATTTGAATTGAGTATCTTTGGATAAGTTGAAATACATAAAAATATAAATAGTTGACCCTCCATCATTTTTAAAAAAATTCCTGAATAAAATTGAGTGGCATAATCAAAAACTGTCACAGAATTTTGACCTTTTATGCTTTAAATTATATATTTAATATATATGTTTTTTTATTAAGGTTTCAGCAGAAACAAATAATACAACTCAAAGTTTAGTTTGGTTAGGGGAGATAGGTAGATACTCGAATTGATTAAATTGATTTTAGATTCCGCCAAACATTTTGACAATCTAAATAGAATTGGCGGCCCTGTCCAATTATTATTATTATTATTGGTGGGTGAAAATGATGAGGAATTGAGATTAATATAATTTCAGAATGTGACAAGAGAATCTGTGCTTCCAGAAATAAAATCTTTGATTAAGCATAGCAATCTTGAAATTCTTATTCCAATTTATCAACGAAAATTAATTATAATATATGGATAAATTAGTCGAACGAGTATCCTGCCACTTTATTTGATTTTGGACTTTTCACTACAAACATTCTATAATGCTCATATATATAATCCATATAAGAAAAAATAAAAAGATTAAATAAAAAAAACTGTACAATAGTCTGCGCACAGCTGAATTTAGGAAGCAAGTCCATAACTTTTTGGCGCCACGATCACTACAGAGCAAACATTCAAGATTCTATAGTTAATTATGAGGGTTAAAGATAAACTATGTTTCAATTTAGAGTTTTAAAAAAAAAAACAATGTTTCAATTTTTTTTTAAAAGAAGGGTTAAAAAGGAGTGATCGAAATCGATTATTTGGATCGATGACTTGTAATGATTTTGGATGAATGGTGATTTGACCCCAACACAATGAAATATTTATGTAACGCTCCCAACTGACCTTCCAACTTTGGGGCGCGCTACAGTCGTGGTCAACGATTTTCAAATATTTTATAAATCAAATTCAGCGAAAGACTTGAACAAGAGATTTGATAAACATTCATTTACTAAAAGATAAGAACATCATACGTAAAACATCAAGGTAAAGAGTTAAACTTTTGATTCTTCAGAACATTCAAAAACACGGGAAGGAAAACAATTCAGAGCGTGGTGCAGTGGTGTGATAAGCGTAGTGGAGATATGCATACGAAGATGCATATCTCAGGATCTTTCAAAAGCTTTACAAACTCCTGCATCGTCTTTACACCGCTGCTTCTCCATCCTCGCTGCTTAACCTGCGTATTTTAGAAATAATACGAGGGGCTGAGTACTAATGTACATAGTGGAAATATGCCCGAAAAACATACATTTTATATATAAAAGCTATGCAACTCACGTAGATACACACGGGGTTTTGTTGAAAAGATCCGTGTTATCTAAATCATTTTATTTCACATGTGTTATTTAACATGTTATTATATCTGTTTACCATGATGTAACTGGAAGCTGGCCCACTTCCAAGTTACGATGAACAGTTAGGAATGGATGAACCACTTAACCCACCGTCATCAAAACGTACTAATCTCGGACCATTTAGCATCGAGATTCTATCGATTTTAAAAAAAATTATTCACGTACCACATACCTTCAGGACTTAGCACTCAGCTGTTTAGCATGATCTCATAAACCATTCAGGACTTAACACTTAGCTGTTTAGCCTGATTTCACAAACCATTCAGGACTTAGCACTTAGCTGTTTAGCCTGATTTCACCAACCATTCAGGACTTAGCACTTAGCTGTTTAGCCTGATCTCACAAACTATTCAGGACTTAGCACTTAGCTATTTAGCCTGATTTCACCAACCATTCAGGACTTAGCACTTAGCTGTTTAGCCTGATCTCACAAACCATATAAGGTTGTTAACTTTTATCACATAATTAATAGGACTAGCTCAAATACAGTAAGTACCTGGTTCTCATCTCACTAATCAACTCTCTGTTGATAGCAATCAACAGAGGACAAATAGGATAGCACAAAACATTTTATGCATAGCAATCAGTTAAAAACAAATAGCAATCAGTTAAAAACAAATCATTTTCACACATGTTTTGAAAACTGAGCATAAGGCTCAAAAAGGCATTTTCTTTATAAGGAAAATAATTTCCACCTGTGTTATGCTTACGGAAACAAAGATGCCTTCGTTAATCGTGCAGTTGAGCTGAGTTTCCTTTATTTCTTAATTCCCCTTCAAATATTTACACACAAACAATCAATTAGGATGGATGGTCTAAGTTTCTCAATTAGATCTAGCTGACAAAACTAGACACAATCAAGGCCTAAGACCGACATCTAATTGACAACTGTCAACCAATCACATGCTTTCACTTCACACTGGAAAGTCCAACATTCAATCATACTTCAACTCTTGCTTTAATCGAATTTATTCAAATCTAACTCCCGATCTCATAAACCAACATTTTTTCACGTTCATAACATACTTCTTATATCATGTATTAAGCTTATAAATCGAAAACGACTCAAATCGGATTAAAACGAAACAAGAAAACACAATTTTCCCTTCCTGTGTGTCTGTGTCGACCGACATGCTGCTGTGTCGGTCGACACAGCCATGTCGATCGACACAGCAGCCGTCGATCGACATGTGACTCGATCGACACACATGCACACGCTTGACTCTCGACACACACAGCTCCGACGCGCGTCTCGATCGACGGAGCCACCGTCGATTGACACAGATGTGTCGACCGACGGGTTTCGCATCGGTCGACGCACTCGTGTCGATCGAAATGAAGAATTTCGATCGACGGGAGTCGTCTTCCCCGACCGCGCGAGCTGGAGACCTGCAACCTCCAATTTCTCGAGTTTTACACACTTTCAACACCAAACAGTCGTACCACAATGATCCTAGACTCGTAAGGAACATGAACAAATGCTTTATACGATCTAAAACACGTCAACATCTCGCCGAAAAATATGGTGGTTCGAAACTCATCGGAGAAGAAACGGCGGCGGTTTGTGGCTTTTCCGGCGTCCAAACTCTAGTCCCTTTGCACCCGAATGATCCCTACAACGTAAGGGTCACGAATATATCAACCAAACATAGTTTCATCGGTTCAAATGCCGTAACTCATGCCGACACGAATATTACGATAATTCGAGCGGCTTACCTTTCTCGGTTTGTATCTCTTCCGATGCTTCACGATATTGGGCGTACTATAGCTTCTTAGAATCCTTGAAGGACGAGGACTAAGGTGATGGTGGTGGCTCGGCCGGAGGTGACGGCAACTGGCCGGAAAATATGAAAGAAGATGGCTGGCGAGGGAAGTGGTGTACGGTGGGTGTGATGTTTGGAAATGAAAATGGGAAGACAAATGGAAAATGAATTGAACAAAACTTGTTTTGTTATTCACACCTAAATCATCCCACCGCCTCACCACTTTTCCACCGCCCTCCCATGCAATCAAAATGACACACACCAAAACATACGTGATACGTGGAAGAAATCTTCAAAGTTAAGAAATATTTTCCCCATCCCAACTCGAGTATAATTTTCTCCGTTAACTCGTCTTCTCGGGTTCTAAATAAATAAATAATTATATGAAAATGCTCTATTTATCGAGCCCGTCTCAATCATATAATTTTCCAAATTTTCGGAGACAAAATATCGTCCATTTTTCCAATAATTCAATAATTAATTAAACACTACTCGGGTCTCAGAAAATTATACCGATCGTTTCGTATTCTTCCATTTTTTAATCCCAAGCATTCCCTATCTCGGTTTAAGAAATGGACCTTCCGAGTGCAAGATATGAATTTAAATGCGATATTATTATCCTCTAATAATAAATTGCTGCACTTGTCTTTCTTTTGAAAATTTGCGACTCCACGGTCACTTATGTTTTCTCGAAACGAATCTATTGGTATAATAACATCGATATTTTGACCTTCATACCTCATCGGGTGTTTAACTTCGTCTTAAGAGCAAATCAATAATTAATTTGCATAATAAATATTCATTTATTTAATTTAATTAAGCACTAATTAGCTTAATTAAATGCGGGATATTACAATTTGTGAATGGACCAACACATTTTTAGTTGATTTTATATAAAATAACATCTAGTTATGATTATCTAAAATGTGTAAAAAAAAATTGTAAATTTCATTTTTTTTTACTAATCAAAAGTTCATGAAAAACCTTGATTCTCCAAAAAAATAAAAAATAAAAAATAATAATGAAATTAAACTCAACGTTATACGTGCACGATTAATATATCTAAACAACAATGGTAATAATTTATGGGCGAAATTGTTTGTAATGTTAAAGAAAAGATTTATCATAAGGAATGCTTCTCGAATGTGGAAGTTTTCCACACAAAAAATTAAACATGACAAGCATCATATTAGGCAACACCTAAATAAATAATTCATGTGATAATTTCTAACATACTATATTTATATATATATACAATACTCATTTACTCATAGACCTTGGCTTCTATAGAAACAATATTTTGGCCTATAAAAATAATATTTTCGGCAAATGCTGCGATCGACGTTTCATCCACTAAATTTGACCTCAGGTAGGAGAAACTCTAAATAATTTCTTTGTAATTTGAAACTTTATAATCACGTGTGCTAAAAATTATAAAAATTAATTAAGCCATATGTAAACTGACGTAACACACCACTATTTCATTTTTTTTTTTGAGCACCACTATTTCATAATTGACAAAACTTATATATATTTTTATTTTATTGTCGTAACCTTTTAAGCCCAAGTGGAAACTACAATATGATATAACTCAAAATTAAAGTCAATGGTTTTCAAGATTTAACATGTATTCATATGATATAAATATTGATCCTTTGGCACAATAATGATCCAATAAAACTCAATTCAATATAAATAATAGGAGTCCGCTAAAAATTTCAAAATAAACAAAAATAACAAGAATTTATCAATGACTTAGTATTAATCCGACACATTTTTTTTTTCTGCGCTTAATGCATCGACCCAATAAGCATATGAAACCGATAAACCTCATTCCAAATTCATTATTATTGTGCGGATTTGTGTCGTGTTAGAAATTGTCACTCTTATCTTAAACCTTGAATTCAATGATATCGAGTTGTAATATGTGCAATATAAAACTCAAATAAATGTAGAATATTACACGGACATACACTTAAAAATTTATAACAGAGACAATTTATTTTAATATTCATAATAAATGCATATACTCTGCGCATCCCACATGCGACAAATTATTATTAAATAAAAACTCATAAATCATAGCCTTCACCTCTCGCTCTTGCCTGGTGGTGGAAGCTCCCCCTGCAAGAAGGAAGAGATGAGAGAGAGAGCGCGCGCTGGCTGGTAACTTGCAACAAAATGCCCTGCTCCTCTTACAGTAGCAAACGTTAAATTCTGATATTCAACCACATACCCTCCAACCTTAAAAACAACCAAATCAAATCAAAACAAGATAATTCACATGTTATAATGAGGGAGGATGGATAATCAATTAATCATGAGATTTTGTTACCTCGCCTTGTGTGTACCAGGGCCGCCATGGAGTCTTCACCGGCGCCCCGATTTTCGCCAGAGAGTATTTCGTGCTTGTAAACGGCACCACACTGTCCGTATCTCCACTGCAAACGCTCACCTCAGTTACAAGATCAGTTTAGGCAAAAACTTGCGTTAAGCAGGCCTAAATGGTTTAGGCGGGTTTTATCCTACCCAAATGGGTTCACCCATCCCAAATAGGGTATATTATATGGATTTGGACTTGGGTTAATGGATAAAATCCGTCTAAAGCTTGGGTTAATGGATAAAACCCGCCTAAATCATTTAGGCCTGCCTAACCCAAGACCTTCCCATCAGTTTATGCTCAAACACTATATAGGAGTTTGCAATTAACATGTACCTATACAACCAAACACGAATGCTACTAGCCATCAACTCCTTGATGGTTGGCAACACTGTTGCTCGTGCTTCCTCCAAGTCATAGTCCAAACCAGTGCTGCACACAGATAGAGAGAGTCCATGAGTCTTAGTTAGGTTAGGACATGATATGGATATTTGAAGAGAAATCTACGTACCTGCAGAAGTCCCATGGTCCGACAATCCCAGTGGTATTGGCATGGAAGGCCTTCTGCACTTGCGGCGTGTTCAGGTATGCACGGACGTAGTAATAAATGCATGGATCAAATGCAGATATTGATACCTAAGTACGAAGCAAAACCTCAGAAAAAACAAAACTTTGCATTCCAACGAGTATATATATCATATATGTATGGTAAGAAATATACTGATTGAGATGTGGAAGGAGGTGAGGTGCATAAGGGTGCGTAAATGTCATTGACATCGATGTTGCCTATGGCATTAGTCGCTTCCAACTCAAATTCTTGGCACTCTTTTGATAATGAAGCCTCATATGAAAAATTGCAGTGTTGCAAAATTCCATGGTAAATCTCATCTGATATCAGAGCATGTGTCCAGTAATACTCATATACCCCTCTATTCGAATCCTCCTCATCAATATATGGATTCCCAATCTGAAAAATTACTACAATTTTGTAAATATGGACATCTAAAACTAAAATTTTTAGGCTTACAAGAATCTCACAGCAATCCCTTTCAAGTTGATGAAAGTTTGGTTGGCTCTTTTGTTGTTTTGAAGGATCAGCGCGGCCAGCTGAGGCACGTAGTGACCGGCAAAACTCGATCCGGTGATGTAGAAATCTCTGGTTTTATACTCCGGGAATCTTTCCAACCAGTTGATTAAGAAATTGTAACTATCTAGCGCTGTTTTGACGTCTCCTGTGACATAATCTGACGACGTGTTTGAATACGAAAACCCGACTCCTGCCGGAGAGTCAAGGAAGATCACATTTGCCACTGCATTTTGATCACTATTTGTCAGTTACCAAAACCTCAAAAAAAAATAGCTGAATTCAGTAGCACACTCGGTTGCTCACCGTTGTTCCAAGCATAGATGTTATGCAATAGTGTTTTCCCATCTGGATTCACTCGAAATGGTCCCAGCTCAGTCATTGCTCCATCCCCTAGAGACGAGCAGCCTGGCCCTACACTTCAAAACCACATGTTATATCCTCCATTAATGAACACACACACACACACACACATATATATATATATATACTAACCTCCACTTAGCCATAGCACTAGAGGTTTGTGTGAAGGGTCTTGAGATTCAGCCAAGTAATAGAACAGAGCTCTTCCAGCTCCAGCATCAACAGTTACATAACCTGAATACTGAGAGAAATTCACTTGTGGCTGCCCTGGGAGGCTCTGAATCATATCAGCCGCCTTCAACCCCTCTTCAATTCCGACATCATGATAAACAGGTGGATCGAATCGTCTCTCGCCATAACACTGCAGGCAAGCTGCTGAAAACACAAGAAAGTGTAGGAAGATACATCCACAATTCATCTTTCTTTACCTGCCTTATTTTTTTATGATTTTTTCTTATACATGGTAAGCATTTAAGCCTTATAAAAGAGAAGATAAAGATAATAACGACGACTGCAGAATGGAAGTTTTTTGAAAAGTAAACTTGAACTGACAGCTGGGACGACTTCATTTATATCGATTTACTAGTCAATATGAAAAAAAAAAAAAAAAAAAAAGGCCTGCCTTTCTCTGATTACAAATTGAGCCTTGGTCACAAAATCAATTTTCTTTGGAGACTAATCTAAAATAAACTTGTTTAATCAAAACTAAAATCAAGAGCAAATCACAACTTTGGTTTGGGTTTTTTATTTTTAGACAGTATTTGACTGCCTTTTTCGAGGTTTCCACTACGTTATGGTCTCTAACATGGTGTCTAGTTTTGTCATGTTTGGCTATACCCAAGTCCCATATTGACGATGATAGTATACACAAATTCAAGTAACTCTACTAATACGATGCATTTTCGGTCTTAAGTTGTAAAAAGTTGACTTGAAAGATTGAAAAATATAATGTTTTTTTGAGTCAACATCACTATCAAAATATCTTTGATTACTAGTTGAGTTCCACATCAACACAACGTGTCATATAAGAAGACTATAATGAATATGCACGATTTCGACAACTATCATGATTGGCCAAACGACGAAAACTTTAAAAACACAGATATCATTAACCATCACACACGATATGTGGAATAGTCATAGATCAAAAAAGCTGAAAACGTTACATTCCCAAGTTTTGTGAAGAAATATTTATATTATTTTGTGGGAGGAAGCTTCTTACGTATGAAGGATGAAAACAGGGCAAGGGCTCGCTCGCTCAGGTTGGTAACTCGGAACAAAATTAACAATTTCGGGCATGGAAAATATCGCTATTTCCAAAATATTTATGATTATTAAATTTGGAAGAAGCCAAAAGTATTCATAAATTATTTATTACTAAAGATTTCCGCTACAGAATATATATATCGATTCAGATATAATTATGGATGATTAGCAGGAAATGTTTGAACAGGGAATATAAGTCCGAATCTGTGCATACAAGGTATTAGTAAATTCGCAGCTCAGATGGGTTCATAACTGAAATAAAATGAGTTAGGTAGCCTTTATCCGACCTGATTCGAAATTATAAAATCATCTTTATCTTGTGATTTTTTATATTTGAAAAAATTCTTTAACATAATAAATAATATTTTCCTATTCTGAATACAAGATAAATAAAAGTTGTTTTTCCATTAACAATAAAGTAAAATGAAGTTATAGAATTTACGAAAGATATTGACGAAGAACTTTTAACACTGTTATACTATTTTACATAGGAATTACCGAATTAGTATTACCTAGGGGTGTGCACGGTCCGGTTTGGCCGGTTTAAGGGGTAAAATACGGACCAAACCAATAGGTACGGTTTGAAATTTTTACAAACCAAACCAGCCAAATAATTATTTCAAACCAAACTGGCCAAACCATATTAAAACAGTTTGGTTCGGCCGGTTTAAACGGTTTGAAGATTATTCATTTAATAATATTGCAAACAATGAAATTTGTATATCAATTTGATTATTAATTATTAATAAAAGAATGATACACAAAATAAAACTAATATAAATGTATCTCGCTCGTCATTAATTATAAATATGAGATAAGAACAATTAAATATAAGTTGATTTATAGGGTTACAATTCGAATGAATATAAGCAACAAACATATATATCAATATAATTGATATTTTAGCTTTCTATCTAATAATATTTTATTATCATTATTATATTTAAAATTATATTATTTATACGGCCGGTCCGGCCGAAACGGCCGGTTTCTTCCTTCAAACCATCGGCCAAACCAAATCATCCGGTTTGAAAATTTTCAAACCAACCCAGCCAATTATTTTTCTCAAACCAGCCAAACTGACCAAATTAATTTGGTTTGGCCGGTTCGGCCGGTTTCGGCCAAACCATGCACACCCCTAGTATTACCCCTCGAATTTGATAGGATATTGGTTTTGTAAAGTAATTTGATTGCTAGCAACAAATTTGAAGTCTTTTTGGTCAACGTTAAAATGAAGAAAGGGGTTTATCATTAATTTATAGGCATCTCTATACCAACAATTTTAGCAAAAGGGGTTTACTTTTACATAATCTTGATTCAATATTTTTATTTTTATGTAGGAGACGAATGGATCAATTATGGTCACAAATGTCACGTTTTCGTATTCAGTTGCATATCCTCCAACCTTCTCACAAAGATATATTCATGTTATATAATTTGGACAAGATTTCATTGATGTCGGAAGCTTATTTAATTAATTTGTTGAACTAGCTAGTTTAGTTACCTCGCCTCCATGATACAGGCGCCCCAAGTTTGTTGATGGAGTTCAAAAGCAATTTAAAGGAAATACACAAAATTATATAGTTTGTTATGACCCAAAATGAGCAAACCCATTTCCGAGTCCATCAAAGAAGAAAGTCCAAGAAGAAGTCTAGAAATATAAGGAGAATGTTCTAAGGAAAGCTCTTTAACCAAACTGACCAACGGTCGAGCTACTTCTAGATCGAGCTATTTCTGGACCGAGCTGCTTCTTGATCGAGCTACTTTTCGACCGAAGGAAGTAGCTCGAATACAATATTGACCCAAAATCCAGAGGCATGACGTGGAAGAACAAAAGCTGCTCGGTCGAACGGACGCGACCAATCGAACCGTCTGTTCAGTTGAAGAGTAACTTTTCATTTAAAGTCATCTCTTTTTATTCACCCCTATAAATAGCTAATGACTCATTTATTGTAAACATGGATATCGAATACTAGCAATAAATACACAAAAAGCAATCAAGTACTATACTTTTATTTTTAAATTCCTTACTATTTTATCGAGTATTCTTATAAAAGTTAAACCTAAAAAAATCGAGTATTAACGTAGTTCTATCTATACACAAGGAAATGGGCAAAAAGCAAAAGGATAGTAGTGCAGTACGAAATGTCTAAGGATGGAAGAGCAATTGTATTTGTTAAGAATTACGAGCACAACCACAGAAAACAAAAATATTCAAGATCACACAAGACACACAAATTTTATGTAGTTCGATCAATTGATCTACATCCACGAAAGGTGACAGCTCACAAAATTTGGGAGAAGAACTTTCACTCAACTACAGAAAACTGTCAAGCTCGCGAGGAAGACGATGAATAGTAACAACCAGCTAAAACAACCGTCTAACGGCTATATTAATCGCAGCCAACACCCGACTGACACGTGGCAGAAATCTGGCAGCTCACTAACAAAAAACGTAATCTTTTACCACACTTTCAGCAAAATATATTTCTTCCATATTTAAACCGATTTCACCAGCTATTCCACATCACAGCTCTTGAGAAGTCACACACCAACAGTATTTGGGAAATATTTTCAAAACGAATATTTCCCAAACTGTTTTATTCACATACATGAATATTTGGGATCAGTGTTAAGATGTAAAGTAATTGATGGAGTAGAAGAAACAGAGTGCTCAAATTTTATTTCTTAGCTAAAAATGTTCTCACCATCCAACAGTAATAAGCAAAACGAAGAAGATAAAGAAGCACGCACAACTCACGTGCTTCGTAACAAAACTAACGCGTAAAAAATAACAAAAGCGTTATAACGCTTATTTAATATCTGGAATAAGAAATAAAAGAAACAGAAGCGAGCTGCAGTCCTTCATGCCAGCAGATATACACACGAGCTGCAGTCCTTCATACCAAACCTCAACACCCCCCCTCAAGATGGAGGCGGTGGAGATCCACCACACCCATCTTGCACAACAGACGACGGAAGCGAGGACCAGAGAGGGGCTTTGTAAACAAGTCTGCGAGTTGAGCATCGCTGCGAACAAAAACCGGAAGAAGAAAACCATTCTTGTAAAGGATGCGAACATGATGGCAATCAAGTTCGATGTGCTTTGTACGTTCATGGAAAACGTGATTCTTGGTAATTTGAATAGCTGCAGCATTATCACAATATAGAGAAATCGGGGCAGAGCAAGGAAGATGTAAGTCAGTGAGCATATACGATAACCATTGCAATTCCTTAGCAGTCGAACTAAGAGCGCGGTACTCGGCCTCCGCACTAGATAAGGCGAGAGTGGTCTGCTTCTTACACCTCCAAGAAATAAGAGACCTGCCAAGAAACACGCAAAAACCAGTAATAGAACGGCGAGAAGACCGACAAGCACCCCAATCAGCATCGGAGTAGCTAACCAACTCCAAGGGATTGGCAGAAGGTAGAAATAAGCCCAGAGAAGGTGTGGTGCGAAGATATCTGATAGTGTGAAGAGCACTATCCCAATGCACCTGTCTAGGAGAACCCACAAATTGACTCAGCTGCTGTGTGGCATAAGCGAGGTCAGGACGAGTCATTCCCAGATAAAGAAGCTGACCTACGAGCTTACGGTACCGTTCAACCTCAAGAAAGGGCGGTGAATCAGTGGATGTGAGATCCACACCAAAAGGTAAAGGTGTAGAAGCTGAACGGCATCCCATTAAACCAGTTTGATCAACAATGTCAAGAATATACTTCCTTTGACATATGTAAAGCCCAGCATCACCCCTAGCTAACTCCATGCCCAAGAAGTAACGAGCCTCCCCAAGATCTTTAATAGTAAATTTGTCATGCAAGTAAGTTTTGAGAGCAATGATAGCATCAAAATCAGAACCAACAACCAAAACATCGTCCACATAAACCAAGAGAGCCAACTTAGGAGCAGAAGAATCACCTATAAACAAGCAAGGGTCATGGGGAGACTGATGCAGACCAAACTGCAATAGGGAGCGAGTAAATTCCGCATTCCACTCACGAGAAGCTTGTTTCAAGCCATAGAGACTACGCACAAGTTTACAAACCTTGTTATCAGAGGCTTCATTCAATCCCTGTGGAGGATGCATATAGATATCCTCGGTTAGGAAACCATGGAGAAAAGCATTATTAATATCAATTTGATGGATATACCAACCAAAAGATACAGCAATTGTTAGAATCAAACGAACTGTCACATGCTTAGCCACTGGAGAAAAAACCTCATCATAATCTATACCATATTGTTGCTTAAAACCTTTAGCAACCAACCTAGCCTTAAACCGTTCAACCGATCCATCCGCTTTAAGTTTAATCTTGTACACCCACTTAGAATCAATGGCATGCTTACCCTTAGGCAACTCAGTCAAAACCCAAGTACCATTAGACTTAAGAGCAGACAATTCGGCATCCATAGCCTCTTGCCATTCAATGTATTTACAAGCCTCATCATAAGACTGAGGTTCTTTCAACTCAGTAACATGAACTAGGTAATTCACAAAAAATGGAGTAAAGGCTGGAGAAGTAGTAAAAGGAAATGTGGCTGGAGTGAAAGAAGGTACCTCTTGTGAGGCTGTGAGAGATATGTGATCAAGGCATGGAGCAATGAAATCAGATGTCCAAGCTGGAGGTTTAACAGCTCTCCTCCCTCGGTTTAAAGCAACACAATCTGCAGGTATAGGAGGAGATGTATTAACATGATGAGGTGAGTTAGAATCAGATGCAGAGGAATGTGAAGAGTGAGATTTAGAAGGAAGAGTAAAATCAGAAGAAGGTGACTGAACAGGTGTAATAGAGGATGTTTGTGGAGTAGATGAATGATGATTATGACATGGTGAGGCAGGAACAGATAGAGGAACATTTGCATCAGATGGAATAATAATAGAGTGAGGAATATCTGTGGAAGGTGGGATAGAATGGCTGCTAATTTCTGAAGCAACATGGAAAGGATATATATGTTGATAAAACTGAACATCCCTACTACAAAACACCTGTTGTTTATCCAGATCAAACAACAGAAATCCTTTCTTACCTGAAGCCATACCAAGAGAAACACACTTAATACTCCTTGCATCAAACTTGTGTTTTCCAGGGAATGTATTAGCTGCATAGCATAAGCATCCAAAAGGAACAAAATCATCAATCTTAACTTCTTTGTTGAATAAAACAGCAAAAGGACTTTTCCAACCAAGATGAGCAACAGGCAACCTATTCAAAATCCAGGTAGCATGCAATAGAGAATAAGGCCAAAGAGAGTGTGGTAGCTTACTTTGAAACATAAGAGCCCTAGCCGTTTGCATAAGAGTTCTATGCTTCCTCTCAACCACCCCATTCTGTTGAGGTGTATAACTACAAGTAGTATGATGTAAAATCCCAAGACTCTTGAACAGATCATCCATTTTCTTGTTGACAAACTCACTACCATTATCTGTTCTAACCTTTTTAACTTTCAAGCTGAACTGAGTCTCTATCATCTTAAGAAAAATCTGCACCACACTCACAACCTGATGCTTTGAATGTAATAGAAAAATCCAGGTACATCTGCTGAAATCCTCCACAATTGTCAACATATAAGATGTATTTGTAACAGAGTCAGCCCCATATGGACCCCATAGATCCATATGTATCAGCTCAAAAGCTGTATCAGATTTATTACCCAAAGAGGGAAAAGGATTTCTAGGTTGTTTAGCCAAATGACATACCTCACAAGCCATAATCTCATCAATAGCAGCAGAGGTACATAAATTCTTCACTGTGGACAAATGTTGCATGGTTGTAAGAGAGGCATGTCCTAGCATTTTGTGCCAATCCAAGGCAGAATACTGCTTTGATTTAATAACAGCATTAATAGGCTTCAGTTTAGCAGAAGATAGCACATATATCTTACCTAACAGCTTTCCCAAACCCAAAACATAATCAACATCTTTCCTTTGGATCAAGCAATGAGAATCACTAAAAATACACCTCACATTCATATCTGAAATGAGTTGAGCAACAGATATCAGATTGTGTGTGAAACTAGGAGCATATAGAACCTTCTTGAGACACAATTTATCAGAAATGATTGCTTGTCCTGCTGAGTGAATCCAAGAGGTACTTCCATCAGGCAGGTATATCTTCTGTGGAGTTTCCAAAGTCACAATGCTATGTAGGAGCTTGTCATTACAACATATATGTACACTGGCTCCAGAATCAATAATCCACTGATCTTGACCAACAAGATTAGGCACACCAAAAATGTAGTGAGTATCATAATTGCTGAAAGGATCACTTGCAACTTGATCATGAGTAACCATATTTACCTTCTCCTCCTCAACCTTAAGCTTTCTAAGGTATTTAGCAATTTTGTCTTCAAAAACTTTATCCTCTTCATCAGCTGAACTCTTGGAGGATTCTTCTTTATTATGATTGACATTAAAAGCTTGCTCTGCTTCTCTCTTCTCTTTATATCCCTTAAACCAATCAGGATAGCCATGAAGCTTGAAGCATTCTTTAGCTTCATGACCATTTCCTCCACAGTGGCTACATTTCAACCTTCTCCTTTCTTCTTTACTCATCCATGGTTTTGGTGAGTTGACTCCTGTCCAAGGTTTTGAAGAGTTATCTTCTGGTTTTCTAATTTTGTTAAAGTTCTGTGGATGTCGTTTCGAAACATACATTGCCATGTCTGTTGCTGCAACCTGCTGAGAAGCAACTCTTTTCTGATCCTCATCTTGAAGGATCATAGAATATATCTTGCTAAGACTTGGCAGAGGATTGAGTATTAAAATCTGACTTCTCACAGCATCAAAAGTATCATTAAGTCCTAAGAGAAACTTCATAATCTTCTTATGCTCTTCTATTTTGCTCATAGCTCCACAAACACAGACATGAGCAAGTTGTGCAATGAGAAGACTGATTTCATCCCAAATTGTGTTAAGATTATTGAAATAATGCATGACAGATAGTGAACCTTGACAACAATTCGCAAGTTCACGCTCTAGCTGATATACCTTAGGACCACTACACCGCTCAAAACGACACTCCAACTCAGACCATAACTTCGCAGCACTATCAATGTATTGAAAAGCAGTAGCTAATTCCTTAGTAACATAATTAAGAATCCAGGAATAAACAAAGTAATCAGCCTTCATCCAGGAATTGTAAAGCGGAGAAGTAGTAGGAGGTTGTGGAAAACTACCATCTATGAGAGGAAGCTTATTCCGACCACTTAGAGCACGCTTAATCGATCGACTCCAGGTGAAGTAATTGTTTCCAGTGAGCACAATAGAAACCAGTTGCACGGATGTCTGATCATTCGGTTGGATTGACAAAATATCCTGTATCGCTCTTGGATCTGGTGGATTAGCCATATGATCGGTATCTTCGTTATGCCCGGTCGAATTATTCTCCGAAGACTGATCTTCAGATGTGGATGATTCACTGTGATCTTCCAGCAAAGTATCTCGCCATGACTCTTCCTTTTGTTTCAATTTCCGCTTACGGCTTCTACCCATAAATCAAACTCGGAACCTGGAACTAGATACCATGTTAAGATGTAAAGTAATTGATGGAGTAGAAGAAACAGAGTGCTCAAATTTTATTTCTTAGCTAAAAATGTTCTCACCATCCAACAGTAATAAGCAAAACGAAGAAGATAAAGAAGCACGCACAACTCACGTGCTTCGTAACAAAACTAACGCGTAAAAAATAACAAAAGCGTTATAACGCTTATTTAATATCTGGAATAAGAAATAAAAGAAACAGAAGCGAGCTGCAGTCCTTCATGCCAGCAGATATACACACGAGCTGCAGTCCTTCATACCAAACCTCAACAATCAGACGCAGTATTTGAACAGTCCAGTCATTCACATTTTGGAGAATAGATTCTTGTGAAACATACAAATTCTAAAAGCTTATGCACAGAGAAAAAAAAAATAGGATCACAGATTGATTAAAAAAGGCACGCCAATAGTCTGTCAAGAAGTAATTCAATAACAGTTCTTCTATAATAGCATACTACAAGACTATAGTTACTACGTAATCATCTACGATGTGATTTCGACAACAATCATGATTGGCCAAACGACAAAAACTAAAAAAACACAAACATCATTAAAATGTGGAGCCATATTTAGGTTTTAGTTTTTGTGGGAGGAAGCTTCCCCTGTATGAAAGATGAAAAGAGGGCAAGAGCTCGCTCAGGTTGGTAACTCGGAACAAAATGCCCAGCTCCTCTCACACTCACAAATGTCAGGTTTTGATACCCAACTGCATATCCTCCAACCTTCAAACCAAGAATATCCCACCATTTTAGAGAGAGAAGTAAAGAGGATTGGAAAAAAGAGTTAAAGCTGTCTCACCGTTCCTTGGTTGTACCAGGGATACCACGGAGTCTTCACATGGGCTCCCATTTTGGCCAATGAATACCTCGTTGCTGTGATTGGCACCACACTATCTGTATCTCCACTGTAGTTTCACCATCTAAATCAACTTCACTCACTATTTATCACAGATTATTTCAAATTCGAGAAATTTACCTAAAGATCCACACACGAATGCCGCTTCCCATCAGATCTTTAATGGTAGATATTACAGTTGCTACCATGTCCCGCAATTTATAAATCACAGCGTCGCTGAATATAATATACAGTACGACGAAGATTACCAATTGTATTCATTCACCAAAAAAAAAAAAAAAAAAAAAATTAATAATAAAAAATTAGTGGTACCTGCAGCAGCTCCATGGTCCAGGGATTCCAGTAGTATTGGCATGAAGAGCCTTCTGCACGTCGGGTCTGTTCAAGTATGCATACACGTAGTCATCCGAGCACGTATCATACGCGGATACCTAAGTATGTATGAATCCAGAATGAGAAAACTATCACCAACAGAATCGTTAATTGTAGGCAGGTTTTGTTATACATACCGATGTTGTAATAATATCTTGTGTGTGCGCATCATCATCGTGTGGAGACGAGGGGCACAAGGGAGCGTAGATGTTGTAAGGAAAGACATTGCCTAGGGCCTCATCTGCCTTGTTCGTGTAATGTCTGCATGCTTTTGATAGAACCCTCGATGAGAAATTGCACTTGTCTACAATTCCTCTGTGGAGTTCATCTGATATCAGAGCATGTGTCCAGAAAAAGTCATACACCCCCCTCGAACTGTCCCCGTCGTCGATGTATGCATTTCCGATCTGAAAAATTAGCATGATTCAATTCAAGATCAACATGGTCGTTTTCAAAAGTGAAATCTTTGTACGTAAGCAGACTCGCTCACAGCTATTCCTTTCAGTTTGATGATGGTTTTGTTGGTGGCTCCGTTCCTTTTGAGGATCAGCGCGGCCAGCTGAGGCACGTAATGGCCGGCGTAACTCTCTCCGGTGATGTAGAAGTCTCTGTTTTCATACTCGGGGAATCTTGCTAGCCAGTTAACCAGAAAGGTGTAGGTGTCAGCTGCAGTTTTTTTGTCTCCGGTGTTGTAATCCGACGATCTGTTTGAGTAGGAAAACCCAACTCCCGCTGGCGATTCCAGGAAGATCACGTTTGCCACTGCGTCGATTACAATGTCATTAAATAAATAAATAAAAAATTTGTACGAGATTGTCTCACGAGACTGTAAACAAATTCATTTACTAATTAATCTCACCATTGTTCCAAGCATGTTGGTTGTGCCACAGAGTTTTCCCATCCGGGTTGACCCGAAAGGGTCCAAGTTCAGTCATTGCTCCAGATCCCAACGACGAGCATCCAGGCCCTAGACTTTAATTTTCTTAGCATATATCACTAATCTCCTTACAAAATCAATTAATAAAAAAAATGTTTAACTATTAAACCCATCAAATTAGTCTCATTTTCTATTTTTTATTGTCCCATATAATAGTCTGATTACAAAAAATAGAAAAATAATTCACTCACATTAATAAATTATTAATTTCTCTTATCTCTATCTCCTTAATTGGTTATTGTTGACGTGAAGATATCAGCATGAGATATTCATGCATATACTTCATATATACTTTAGATATTCCAAAAACTTACCGTTTAGTTAATGGAAAAATGAGAATGTTACCCAAACATTTGGGAATCATCAAAACCCTCCAAATTGGTGGATTTCATTTCTCATTCCCAAATCATATTACTAAAATTATTTCTTATTTTCATTTCATGTTGTTTTATAATTATTTTCTTATTTATTTTTTATTAATAATATTATTATATAATTCTGATTATAATATTGAATATTATAATAATTATATATTATTCTTTTTTAATATATTATAATAGTATTATTATTAAATTAAAACCTTATTTTGTATCTTGGTTTGATATTTTATAAAATAAATTAGAACATAAATAGATTATTTATTTATTTTTAATACAATTTTATTTTCTTGATATTCTATTACTCCCTCTTTCCTCTGTCCCATGAAATTAGTCCCATTTTTCATTTTTGTCTTGTCCCATTTAATTGTCTCATTACTAAAAATGGAAAAGTAATCTACTCACACTAATAAATTACTAATTTCCCTTATATCTATCTCTTTGCTTATTGTGCCGAAAGCAAATGTGATTAATTTTGTGGGACGGAGGGAGTATTAAAATAATTATTATTTATAAAATATTTTAGTTCTTTTGTAAACTTATAAATTTAAGAAATTAATATTGGAAATTATTTCCAAACCCATCTCATAAACCAAATCAAAATTGAAAATGCATGATTCTTAAATCCAAACTCAAACTCATTACCTTTACTATCAAACTCATACCCATAGTGATTCTGGACAGTTAAACCAAATGCCGCTTTAGAGTTTTCCCATTTCTTTTATATCTTTTATAGTTATCTCAATCTTTTGTAAATTCTATGTATACATCATGAATGAAATACAATTTTATGGCCAATAATCCATATCCTATTAATTATTGTGCCAAAATCATATGGGACTAATTTCGTGAGAAGGAGAGATTATATATTACTGCGGATCATTTTCCCAAATAAACGTGGAACTTTTAATAAATATAAACACTCATCATGCACTTCAACGGACTCCACAATAAATACTTCAGCAAACACATAAATACTAACCTCCATTTAGCCAGAGAACCAGAGGCTTGTTGGAAGGGTGTTCCGATTCAGTAAAATAATAGAACAGTGCTCGACCGGCGGTAGGGTCGACAGTGACATAGCCGGAATACTGAGAGAAACTCACCGGAGGTTGCCCCGGCAAGCTCGAGATCTTATCATTCGCCTTCAATCCATCTTGATTCTCCACATAAACGGGATAAACTTCTTCATCTGAAGAATCTTCAGAAACAGAATTCAATGGCAATTCTAACGCAGCCTTGAGAGGATTAAACCCTCTCCCACCATAGCCTCCTCGAGCACACACTGCGCAACTCAGAAAACAGAGAAGAAAAACACATGCAACCTTCATCTTTTCCAATTCTCTTCTACACCACCTTCGTTTACTAAATAGAGTAGGGATCTTAAATAGAGAAACAGACGAATTTAAGTTACAATAATAAATTTTCAATGTATGGAGATATTTTTTTAATGGAATGTTTAATAACGGATTCCCGGCAAATTAGTTTTGTTAATTGTAATTAGTGGGGTTAATTGCATAAGTTGTGCCAATGTAAACTTAAATAACATTATTATCAAAATGAATGTTGAGAAATTAAAAATGAAATTTGCGATGATAAAAAAATTAAAGCATAAATTCAATACACGTAAATAAATTGATGCAAAATACAAAATTAATGTAAATCAAATTTTAACGTTGTTAATTGAGAAAGGAATAAGAATAAACCACAATTAACAGTTTCGGGCATGGAAAATATCGCTATTTACAAAATATTTATGATTGTTATATTTGGAAGAAGCCAAAAGTATTCATATATTATTTATTACTAAAGATTTCCGTCACAGATAATTATGATTGATTAGCAAGAAATGATTAAACAAGGAATATAAGTCTGAATCTGTGCATACAATTGGTATTAGTAGATTCGTAGCTCAGATGGGCTCATAACTGTAATAAAACGAGTTAGGTAGCCCTTACCCGATCATAAAATCATCTTTATCTTGTGATTTTTTATATTTAAATAAATTCTTAATATAATAAATAACTTTTTCCTATTCTGAATACAAGATATATAAATAAAAGTTGTTTTCCCATTAACAATAAAAAATTATCTTTAGGTGAAAAGAAGTAATAGATTTTACGAAAGATATTAACGAATTAATAACTTTTATACCCCTCGAATTTTATCGGATATTGGTTTTGTTTAGTTATTTGATTGCTGGCAACAGATTTGAAGTCTTTTTGCTCAATGTTAAAATGAAGAAAGGGGTTTATCATTAATTTATAGGCATCTCTATATTGATATTTTTAGCAAAAGGGGTTTACTTTTACATAAGCTTCATTCATTATTTTTATTTTTATGTAGGACATGAATGGATCAATTCTGAGATAATCTTCTTTAAAGGTCTCGAATTTCTATTAGTGAAATGTCCTTAAACAAATATATAATTGAATATGTTAAGACTTATATTTTTAACTTAAACAAATTATTATATATAATTCTGTTCACTTGTTCAAATTAAGTAAGATTTAATTTTTAGAAAAGATGGCTTGGAAATAAACTTCATCGAACTTACAATTTGTTGAATAAGAACGGAAGCTGTCCAATATAATGCTCAAAACTATTTAGGATTGATCACAAAGCTTTTTTGCTTTGGTTTTATTCGAAAGCATGCAGAAAATTATAAGTGGTTGAGAATGGAAATCTGATGTTTATCTGGAGGGGGCAGCTTCCCCTCCAAGAAGGATGTGAAGAAAGTAAGAGCTCTCTGAGGCTGATAGCTGGGCACGAAATGCCCACGTACTCGTATTCAGTTGCATATCCTCCAAAGAATCATCGTTATATATTTTGCACAAGATCTCGATGTCGGAATCTTATTCATGTTTAGTTACCTCGCCTTGATAATACCAGGGGTACCATGGAGTCTTAACAGCCGCCCCAAATTTGTTGATGGAGTTCCTGGTTGTTGTCACTGGCACTACTCCATCTGTGTCGCCACTGTCACCATCACCATCACAATTACCATTCTTGTTTTAATTGTGCTTTTACAATCATCAACTGCTCCCACCCGGTCAACATCACTAAATCCTGTGATGTTAGTATTAAAATATTTAGTGTAGAACAAGCTCATGTCAGAAGTACCTGCCACATATTTGATGATTCTTTTCACAGCTTTGAGATTGGATTCCTTAGAATTTGCTTCATATAGTGCACACACAAACACTGAAGAGGATGTCAGGTCAGCTTGCAGTAAGGTAGAGAAGGCTGCCGATCATCCCTTGATACAACGTGAGTTCTACACCAACACCATTTGTACTAGTTGAGTCCCACATCACTAGTGGATTATTCAAAGTAGTACACAACGTGGCATAAAAGAAGACTATAATTAATGACTACGTGACCATCGATGATATGATTTCGACAACAATCATGATTGGCCAAACAACAAAAACTATAAAAACACAGATATCATTAACCATCACACACGATATGTGGCATAGTCAAAGATAAAAAAAAGCTGAAAACGTTACATTCCCAAGTTTTGTGAAGCAATATTTTATTATTTTGTGGGAGGAAGCTTCCTACGTATGAAGGAAGAAAACAGGGCAAGGGCTCGCTCAGGTTGGTAACTCGGAACAAAATGCCCAGCTCCTCTTACACTCACAAATGTCAGGTTTTCATACTCAACCGCATATCCTGCAACCTTCAAAACCAAAACCCCAGCATTAATTTTAGAGAGAGAAGTAAAGAGGAAAAAAAGAGTTTAGCTGTCTCACTCTCACCTCTACTTTGTTGTACCAGCCATACCACGGAGTCTTCACAGCTGCCCCGATTTTTGCCAATGAATATTTCGTTGCCTTGATTGGCACCACACTATCTGTATCTCCACTGCAGTTTCACCCTCTAAATCAACTTCACTCACTATTTATCTCAGATTATTTCAAATTTGCAGCATTTACCTAAATATCCAGACACGAATGCCGCTGCCCATCAAATCTTTAATGGTAGGTATTACAGTTGCTAGCACGTCCAGGGTTTTATAATCCACAACGTCGCTGCTTAATGAATAGTATTAAATCACAAGAAATGAAAAAAAAAATAAAAAAGCCATTGTAGTAGTAGTAGCTAGCACCTGCAGACGCTCCATGGGCCAGGGATTCCAGTAGAATTGGCATGAAAAGCCTTCTGCACGTCGGGTTTGTTCAAGTATTCATACACGTAGTTATCCGAGCACGGATCATACGACGACACCTATGTATGTATGTATGAATGCATAATGAGAAAATTATCGCCAACAGAATCGTTAATTGTAGGCAGGTTTTGTTATACATACTGATGTTCTAATATTTAGTTTGCGTTTATCATCGTCTGGAGGCAACAGGCACAAGGGAGCGTAGATGTTGTAAAGAAAGACATTGCCTAGGGCATTTTCTGCGTCGGTCGTGTAATTTAAGCATGCTTTTGATAGAACCCTCGATGAGAAATTGCAGTTGTCTACTATTCTTTTGTGGAGTTCATCTGATACCAGAGCATGACTCCACAAATACTCATTCACCCCCCTCCAATTATCCCCGACGTCGATGTATGCATTTCCGATCTGAAAAAATTAGCATGATTAATCAATTCAAGAACTTGGTCGTTTTCAAGAGTGAATATTTGTATGTAAGCAGACTCACAGCTATTCCTTTCAGTTTGATGATGGTTTTTTTGGTGGCTCTGTTTCTTTTGAGGATCAGCGCGGCCAGCTGAGGCACGTAATGGCCGGCGTAACTCTCTCCGGTGATGTAGAAGTCTCTGTTTTCATACTCGGGGAATCTTGCCAGCCAGTTAACCAGAAAGGTGTAGGTGTCAGCTGCCGTTTGTTTGTCTCCGGTGATGTAATCCGACGATCTGTTTGAGTAGGAAAACCCGACTCCCGCTGGAGATTCCAGGAAGATCACGTTATTATCAAAATGAATGTTGAGAAATTAAAAATAAAATTCGCGGTGATAAAAACACTAAACCATGAATTCAATACAAGTAAAATAAATTGCTGCAAAATACAAAATTAAATCAAATTTTAACGTAGTTAATTGAGACAGACAATTAACAATTTCGGGCATGGTTATCGCTATTTCCAAAATAATTATGATTATTAAATTTGGAATTGGAAGAAGCCAAAAGTATTCATAAATTATTTATTACTGAAGATTTCCGTTACAGAATATATATATAGATTCAGATATAATTATGGATGATTAGCAGGAAATGTTTAAACAGGGAATATAAGTCCGAATCTGTGCATACAAGGTATTAGTAGATTGGAAGCTCAGATGGGCTCATAACTGTAAGACTACACACACTAGTGACTTTTCACTTAGGTTGCACATAATTCAATGTCTAAAATAATAATTAAAAATGAAGAAGTTGAAAACCTTTCTCAACCCAAGCCTCTCAACCGATCTCTCACAACTCTCAAAGTTTTGATCCCATGCATGACACGTTTCAATTTCTTTTTTTTTAATGTATAAATATATAAATAATATATAAAGTGCTACATTTCTTCCAATAAATAGGATGATTGTTTTTCTTGTTCTAAAAAATATTAAAGTAATGATTGTTTATCAAATAAGTTCCAAATATTTAGGCATATTTATTTGATAACAAATTTAAAATAATTTTTAAGTTTATATTATATTAGAGAAATTAATATTTTAATTAAAAAATTAAATTGGATTGAGGTCACTGATGGGAATGTAAAAAATATTAGGTTATAGGTTGCGTGATGGATATAAAGAAAATAATATTTTATTAAATAGTTGAGTCACGAAAGGGTCACTGATGAGGATAGTCTAATAAAACGAGTTAGGTAGCCCTAACCGACCTGATTGGAAATCATAAAATCATCTTTATTGAGTGATTTTTTATATTTGAATAAATTCCTTAAAGTCAAAGTCTCATCATTTTTATTGTGAGACGAATTTAATGAAATGATGTACTCCCTCCGTCCCACTCTATTAGTCTCATTTGCCTTTTTGGTCTGTCCCACTCTATTAGTCTCATTTCCTAAAATGACAAACTTTTTTACACTCATCAATAACATATTAATTCCACTACACTCACAAACATTGGTTCCTGTGCCGAAACCATATGGGACTAATAGCGCGGGACGGAGGAAGTATTTCTTTATTGCAAATGATGTTTCACCATTTTTATTGTGATATGAGTTTAATGAAATGATGTATTTCTTTATTGAAAATGATGTATTTCTTTGTTGCAAATAATATAATTCTTAAAAATGAAATGATGTATTTAACTTATTGAAACGATGTATTAAGATCCATCTCACAATAAAAAAATAGTGAGACCGTTTCTCAGGAGACCAACTCATTCTTAAATATAATAAATTACTTTTTCCTATTTTGAATAAAAGATAAATAAAAGTTGTTTTTTCCATTAACAACAAAAAAATATCTTTATGCAAAAAGAAATTATGGATTTGACGAAAGATATTAACGAAGGACTTTTAACACTTTGTTATACTTTTTAGGGATAATAGGGAAATATATCCTCATCTTTCATAAAATAGGGAAATATATCCCAAAATTTTTATGTTAGGGAATTATATCCCAAATTTGGTTTTGTTAGAGAATTTTATCCTCCTTTGATAACACATATGTTAAGTGCTACATGGTGCTAATATGGCGTTAACTCATAGCCACATGGCACCACATCAGTGACATGTGGCAATGACACGCCATAATATTTTTTTAAAAAAATTTAAAATATATTCTAATTTGGTTTTTAATGTATTTTTATTTTTATATTTTAGTCTTTTTAATAATATTTTATTTTTTAATTAAAATATTTATATTTAAATTATTATTACATATATTTATTTATTTTTTTCATTAAAATATTATTAAGGAATAAAAACAAGGTGCCATATTAGAACCATGTGATGATAATGTGACATTTTTATTTTTTAATAAAATTTTAATATATATTCAATATGTAGTATTATTTAAAAAAAAACTAATTGAAAATATATATACATATATATTTATTTTATTATTATAGGTTTGAACATATAGCAGGTGTTATATACATTGACTTTTTTTTTTATTTTAGACCAAAAATTAATAATAATTAATTTATATTTCAAGCATTAAATCACAAAATTAATAATATATTTCATGAATTTCTAACGTTTCGATTTGTTCAAACAATTATAAAAAAAAAATCATTTATAAACAATATTGAATATATATTAAAATTTTATTAAAAATAAAAATGTCACATTATCATCACATGGTTCCAATATGGCACCTTGTTTTTACTCCTTAATAATATTTTAATGAAAAAAATAAGTAAATATATGTAAATAATAATTTAAATATAAATATTTTAATTAAAAAATAAAAATATTACTAAGAAGACTAAAATATAAAAAAATACATTAAAAACTAAATTAAAATATATTTAAAAAAAATAATATGACACGTCATTACCATATGTAACTGATGTGGCGCCACGTGACTGTGAATCAACGCCACATTAGCACCATGTGGCACTTAACATATGTGTCATCAAAGGAGGATAGAATTCCCTAACAGAACCAAAGTTAAGAATATAATTCCTAACAGAAAAACTTTGGGATATATTTTCCTATTTTGTGAAAGATGGGATATATTTCCCTATTATCCCTACTTTTTACATAGGAATTACCCCTCGAATTTGATCGGATCGATAATGGTATTGTAAAGTAATTTGATTGCTAGCAACAAATTTGAAGTCTTTTTGCTTAACGTTAATATGAAGAAAGGGGTTTAGCATTAATTTATAGGTATCTCGATATCAATATTTTTAGCGAAAGGGGTTTACTTTTACATAATCTTCATTCAATATTTTTATTTTTGGCAAAAACTTGCGTTAGGCAGGCCTAAACGATTTAGGCGGGTTTTATCCTACCCAAATGGGTTCACCCATCCCAAATAGGGTATATTATATGGGTTTGGGCTAGGGTTAATGGATAAAACCCGTCTAAAGCTTGGGTTAATGGTAAAACCCGCCTAAATCGTTTAGGCCGGCCTAACCCAAGACCTTCCCTTTATTTTTACGTAGGAGATGGATGGATCATCGATCAATTCTGAGATTTCTTATTAAAAGGTCTCGAATTTCTACTGAAATATTTTTAAACACATATATAGTAATTGTTTTTTAACATGGACAAAAAGTGTTCAAGTAAGTTTTTCAGAACAGATCGATGGCTTGGAAATTAATCAACCTCATCGAACTTACAATTTGTTGAATGAGAACGGAAGCTGTCCAATATAATTTTGGCTCACAGGCTCAAAACTATTTAGGATGGATCACAAAGCATTTTTACTTTGGTTTTATTCTAAAGCATGCAGTAAAATGCGGTTGAGAAAATCTGATGTTTAGCTGGTGGGAGGCAACTTCCCCTCCAAGAAGGATGTGAAGAAAGTAAGAGCTCTCTGAGGCTGATAGCTGGGGACGAAGTGGCCTGCTCCTCTTATGGTCACAAATGTCACGTTTTCGTATCCAGTTGCATATCCTCCAACCTTCACACAAACAATCATGCTAAAATTAAACAAGCTAGATTTCATTAATGTCGGAAGCTTCATTAATTTGTTGAACAAGCTAGTTGAGTTACCTCGCCTTGATAATACCAGGGGTACCATGGAGTCTTAACCGGCGTCCCAAGTTTGTTGATGGAGTACCTGGTTGTTGTCACTGGCACTACTCCATCTGTGTCGCCACTGTCACAATAACCAATATTCTTCTTTTAATTTGAGATTCTGGACTTTGGATTAATATATATCGATCAAATTCAAAAGTGATGGCGTTGCGTTTGTGAAGTTTACCTGTAGATCCAAACGCTGATTCCACTACCCATCAGCTCCTTGATCACAGGCAGTACTGTATCCGGCGAGTCGTTCCATTCAATGAGATCACTGCGTTAAGTAATAAGCAATCGCTGTGAGCCTGCAATTCTTTCAGTTAATCAGAATATTGCAGTACCTGCAGGACTCCCAGGGTCCAGGAAGTCCGGTGACGTTGGCGTGAAGAGCAGCCTGCACTTGAGGCAAGTTCAAGTAGGCAAATACATAGTCGTCTGAGCAGGGATCGAATGAAGATGGCTGTACGTTTCAACCAAAACCATGGAATCACATATTAATATTATCAAAGAATTGAAACAAACACTTGTAATTAATGCAACGTGTACACTACCGATGGAGATGTTGAATTATAGCCACACAAAGGTGCGTAAATGTCGTAAGGGAAGATGTCGCCGGAGTCGCCATCTGCTGCATCCAAAGCTTCTTCGCATTTGTCTGTTATTGTGGAAGAAGACGAGAAGTTGCAGTTTTTCACGATGGCATCGTGGTGCTCGTCCGACACGAGAGCGTGCGACCAGTAATAGTCGTACGAACCACTTATCATATCTAAATAATCGACGTATGCATTTCCAATCTGGAAAGTCATGCCAAACACTTCAAAAAAACAGAAAAAAAACATTTTATTTTGAAAAAATCTATAAAAAAAAAGGTTCAGAAACAAACTTACTGCGATCCCTTTCAAGTTGATGACGGTTTGGTTAGTGATTTTGTTGTTTTGAAGGATGAGCTGAGCAAGCTGTGGGACATAGTGGCCCGCATAACTCTCTCCAGTTACGTAGAAATCTCGGGTTTTGTATTCTGGAAACCTCTCCAACCAGTTCACCAAGAAAGTGTAGGTATCTGCTGCGGTTTTAGTATCTCCCGTCACGTAGTCTGATGACGTATTCGAGTAGGAAAATCCAACGCCAGCAGGAGACTCCAGAAACAGGATATTCGCCACTGCACCCATCACATACATAATAATACAGTTAGTTTTCACGGTGATCAATTATTCTTATTTATTTCTGTCAAGAAGATTCCATATCCTCACCAGTATTCCATGCGTTATCGTTGTACCAAAGAGTCTCGCCACCAGGATTCGCGCGAAACGGTCCAAGTTCCGTCATTGCTCCATTCCCAATTGAAGAGCATCCGGGGCCTGCACAAATGATCACACCAACCAATCAAATTCTGCTACAAAATTTCATATAAAACTAATTACGATACAAACCTCCATTGAGCCACAGCACGAGAGGCTTGTTGGAAGAGTTATCAGACTCGGTTAGCCAATAGAAGAGTGCTCGTCCAGCATTAGGATCAACCGTGACATACCCAGAATACTGAGAGAAACTCACTTGTGGCTGCCCTGGCAACCCCACTATCTCATCTGCCTCCTTCAGCCCATCCTGAGGTGCTACGTAAACCGGCGAGTACTCAGCATCAGCAGTCGAAGCCAAATCATTGATAACAAAGTCTCCTGATCTCTTAGCCCTTTGAGCTTTCACAAGTTGTCCAAGAGGGTAGCGGTTTCTGCGGCCGTAGCATTGAACCGAGGAGAAAAGGCAAAGCGCAGAAACGAAGACAAGTAATGTCCCTTTCATCCTGGCCTTGAAGCGGAATGATGAATGTGCGAACATGTTACCACACTTATATAGCAAGAGAGATATAGCTTGACATCAACTACGAGGGCTTCATTTACATGTGAAAAATATGCGATTTTGGGAAGATTGCAAAGACAATTGGGTGGTACAAAAATAAGAGCACGATATTCATATTCTTTCTGCTGTCTTGCTCTTGCTTAGAGGAAGATGATAGCGCCGGCCGCTGCTTGTTGGACTCTACCAGCTCATTTTAGTCATTGTTTGCTCCATCCGAAATTGATTAAAAGAGGAAGACGACACCCGTTTCTATCCGAAAAGATTAAAACAGTTGATATGTTGAAGTTGATAATGACTAGTATTTGTATACAATGCCTAATGTTAAATTGCTAAAATTTAGGATCCAAAAGATAATTTATTAATTATCGATTCAGGACTCGAAGATTAAATAATTCTCAATTTAGGACCTGATATTGAGTTTCTGGGTCCTGGATTTAGAATTGTATGATTTTTTGAGTTCTGGATTGAGAATTTTTGGGATCTTTCAAGTTCTGAATTGAAAATTAATCTTTCCGATCCTGAATCGATAATTAAACTATCTTTCGGATCCTGAGTCGATAAAATTCCTAAAAAAAATACAGATTTACATATTAATGGAAAGGATATTTGTTGATATACTAAAAGAAACTGCCTTTTTAATATCTCTTAAATACTATTAAAAAATAATATAATCCTTCACATCTTTTCATTAGAAGTAGGAGTATAATGGAATCGAGCCGAGTACTGTCTTGTTCAAATTTGGTTTAATTTTCTTCAATGAGCTTCGAATTTTTTTATCAAATATTTGAACTCACGAATTTAATCAAACCTAAACGAATTTTTTAAAATTTAAATTATATTTTAAATGGCATTACTTTTTTAAAAGAAAAAATTATTTATTCCAAATTTGTAGTTATATGTATGTATTGATTGATATTTGGACCCTATAATTTATTGTCTATCATATATGTATCAATTAATATTGGGGGCCCTTTAATATGTAATTCATTATATATGTATAGATTTCTATTGGGAGCCCTAAAATTTATATAGTAAAATTTA
Organism: Plectranthus barbatus; assembly: GCA_026898455.1. Classification (NCBI taxonomy): domain Eukaryota; kingdom Viridiplantae; phylum Streptophyta; class Magnoliopsida; order Lamiales; family Lamiaceae; genus Plectranthus; species Plectranthus barbatus. Next base: position 468,304 of record JAPKLW010000422.1, read on the forward strand.
AACAAAAATAACACATTAAGAATTGCTTAAAAATAAAAAGAAAAACAGTGGATTGTTCATTGGAATTAACTAGGATTCTATTATAAATAGGGGTGTAAATGAACCAAACTGTTTGTGAGCTACTCGGATCCCGACTCGATAAAAGCTCGTTCTAGTTCGTTTATTAAAGCTCGTTTATTAAACAAACCAAACTTGAGCATCATAGTATTAGACTCGTGAGCTCGTGAGCAAGCTTGTTAGCTAAAATTAGTAAGAAATATAAAATAATTACTTTTATAAAAATAATATTTTCATGATTTAAGAGTAACAATAATGATAAATTTTTTTTAATAATAATATTCTTAAATATTTCTAATAATGAAAGATTTAAGAATTAGTACATGAATATGATATTAATTTTGGAATAAATAACTTTTTTCTACAAAATAATAAGGGAAATTTAAAATATATTCTAAATTTAAAAAGTTCGCTTAGGCTCGATAAAAAAGCTCGATAAAGTTCGTGAACATCAAAGTATTCGATAAAAAAGCTCGAAGCTCGACTCGAAACTAAACGAGTCAAACTTGAGCACGACACTACTCTACTCGACTCGGTTCGATTGCACCCCTATTTATAAATGAAGCTGTTTAATTTCAATAGTAAAAATCTATTATTTATATATTACAATGAAATACTCAAAATATTTCAAAACTACAATAGGGATGCGCTAATTATTAATTATAATAAAAGTTATATTTTATAACTAAAATATAAAATAATAGAGGCCCCTGTTTATTTTTGCCCACGGGCCCCCATATTGTCAGGGCTGGCCCTCTATAAAGTTCGAATAGTTTGTTTAATAAAATAACTTCAATAAACGATCTTTCATCAAATTGAGACCTGATATAGTAGTTCATGAATAATTTAATTTATTTACTGAGAAAATAAAAATTTACAATTAACAAATTGTGTACCATTACATTTATATATGGATGCAAAAATTGGCTTGGCCTGCTGGCCCAAAACACCTATAATTGGTGGGGTTGTTCGTTTTTTTTCCCTTAATCGATACCTAGGTCGGCTTGGCGACAAATTTAGACGGGTTGGGTAGCAATTTGATGAATTATGGGAAATTGATCATTTCTATAAAAAAATTTGTATTTTCAGCGATATATATAGAGAGTGAATCTCACGCTAAAAGTTAATTTGCATTAAATAGGAATAAATCTATATCATTTATTTCAAAAAAATCAATGGTTGAGATTAATTTTTTTTTCCAGATTTCATGTTTAATTGCTCTATAAATCATAAGTATGATTTATAGAGAAATTAAGTACGAACGAAAATTATAATTAACTTTTCAATCTTTGATTGATGCTATCAATCCAATAGCTGAGATTCATTCTTATTTAACACAAACTTTAATTTTAATACTTGATCACAACTCTCCCTCCCTATGTATAATAACAAACTAAAGTATAAGCATCAATATCATTTTAAATTACATTAAAAGTAGATAGATTTAGGATAAGTGGATAAATATTAATTAATTAAATTTTGCTATAATATTTGAAACATGTATAAAAAAACAATAAAAATAGGTTAGTGCTTCAGTCCCTCGAGTACTCGAGTAGCGCCTATCGAAAATTTACAACCTTACATTTATACAGTAGCCAAGGACAAGGTTCCATTTATCAAATCAATTATGTTGTATAACATAAAAACTGTTACAATCCTGTTTTTGTGTTGAATCCATTTAGATAATTATGGTATTGTATTCCATAATTACTATCTCCGTTCAATATCATTTTATTTTTTTTTTGTAAGAGATCTGGATGGGCACGGGAAATTGGAGAATCCTTTGTGAAATTTCTTATTCAAAGATTTTAGTTCTCCACTCTATATTGAGATCGTCTAACATTACGTCTTCATTCAACATTTTAAGGCTTATATTTTTCACTTTGAACAAACAATTATATTTCTGGAGACATGTTTAAATTAAAGTTTTCAGAATAGATGTCAACCTCATGGAACTTACAATTTGTCGAATAAGAACGGAAGCTGTCCAAGATTACAAAAAGCTTTCTTGCTTTGCTTTATTTTGAAACATGCATGCGTAAAATTAAAATGGGTTGAGAATGGAAATCTGATCATATAAATGGCCTGCATGTTTAGCTGGTGGGGGGCAGCTTCCCCTCCAGGAAGGATGTGAAGAAAGCAAGAGCTCTCTGAGGCTGATAGCTGGGGACGAAGTGCCCTGCTCCTCGTATGGTCACAAATGTCAAGTTTTCGTATTCAGTTGCATATCCTCCAACCTTCACACAAACAATTAATCATGTTATAAATTTTGGACAAGATTTCATTAATGTCGGAAGCTTATTTAATTTGTTGAATTAGTTGTTACCTCGCCTTGGTAATACCAGGGGTACCATGGAGTCTTAACCGGCGTCCCGAGTTTGTTGATGGAGTATCTGGTTGTTGTCACCGGCACTGCTCCATCTGTGTCGCCACTGTCACCACCACCATACCATCACAATTATTACCATTCTTATTTTAATTTAAGACTATGGACTTTGGATTAGCATCAAAAGTGATGGCGTTTGTTAAGGTTACCTGTAGATCCAAACGCTGATTCCACTACCCATCAGCTCCTTGATCACGGGGAGTACTGTTTCCGGCGTGTTGTTCCAGTCCCAATCAAGGAAACTAGAACGTTAAGCAATCTGTGAGCATGAGATTCATTTAGTTTTTCAACAATTTATCAGAATACTACAGTACCTGCAGGACTCCCAGGGTCCAGGAAATCCGGTGAGGTTGGCGTGAAGAGCAGCCTGCACCTCAGGCAAGTTCAAGTAGGCAAATACATAGTTGTCTGAGCAGGGATCGAATGAAGAGAGCTGTAGGTTTCATTGAGAATTAATCAGATTAACAGAGAAGCACTGGTAATAATGCAAATAGTGTTATTTGCTGATTTATATATACACTACGAGTACGTACCGATGGAGAAGTTGAATTAGAGCCACACAAAGGTGCGTAAATGTCGTAAGTGAAAATGTCGCCGGAGTCGGCATCTGCTGCACTCAAAGCATCTAAGCATTTAGCTGTCATTGTTGAATTCGATGATGAGAAGTTGCAGTTTTTCAGGACTGCGTCGTGGTGCTCGTCCGACAGGAGAGCGTGCGTCCAGTAATAGTCGTACGACCCACTTTCCACATCTGTGTAATCAACGTACGCATTTCCAATCTGGAAACTCATTCAAAACATAAACACAATTTTTTTTTATTTTATTTTTTTGTAATAAAAGTTATGAAACAACTCTGAAACAAACTTACTGCGATCCCTTTCAAGTTGATGACGGTTTGGTTAGTGATTTTGTTGTTTCGAAGGATGAGTTGAGCAAGCTGTGGGACATAGTGGCCAGCATAACTCTCCCCAGTTATGTAGAAATCTCGGGTCTTGTATTCTGGAAACCTCTCCAACCAGTTGATCAAGAATGTGTAGGTATCTGCTGCAGTTTTCGTATCTCCCTTCTTGTGGTCTGACGATGCATTTGAGTAGGAAAATCCAACGCCCGCAGGAGAATCCAAAAACAGGATATTCGCCACTGCATCATCCATCACATGGATCAAACAGGATATTCTTATTTATTTAGGCATGATTTCTGTCAACAAGAGTCCTTCCTCACCAGTGTTCCAAGCCTGATCGTTGTACCAAAGAGTCTCGCCGTCAGGGTTCACACGAAACGGTCCAAGTTCCGTCATTGCTCCATTCCCAATTGAAGAGCATCCGGGGCCTGCACAAATCACACCAACCAATCAAATTCTGCTTCAAGGTTTCATATAAAACTAATTAAGATACAAACCTCCATTGAGCCACAGCACGAGAGGCTTGTTGGAGGAGTCATCAGACTCAGTTAACCAATAGAAGAGTGCTCGTCCCGCATAAGGATCAACCGTGACATAGCCTGAATACTGAGAGAAACTCACTTGAGGCTGCCCTGGCAACCCCACTATCTCATCTGCTTCCTTCAGTCCATCTTGAGGTGCTACGTAAACCGGCGAGTACTCAGCATCGGCATCAGCAGTCGAAGCTGATTCATTGATAACGAAGTCTCCAGATCTCTTGGCCCTGTGAGCTTTCACAAGTTGTCCAAGAGGGTTGCGGTGTTTGCCGCCGTAGCATTGAACCGAGGAGAAAAGGCAAAGTGCAGAAACAAAGACAAGTAATGTCCCTTTCATCCTTGCCTTGAAGTGGAATGATGAATATGCAAACGTGTTGCCACACTTATATAGGCAGCAAGAGAGGTTTATGTTGACATCAACTACGAGGGGTTCATTTACATGAGAAAAATATGCGATTTTGGGAAGATTGTAAAGACAGTTGGGTTATACAAACAGAAGACCACAATTTTCATATTTTTTCTGCTGTCTTGGTTTTGCTTAGAGGAAGATGGTAACGCCGGCCGCTGCCTGTTTGATTCTACCCGCTCGTTCTAGTCATTGTTTGCTTCATCGTATTAAAATACACCCGTTTCTATTCAAAAGGATCACAACAGTAGATATGTTGAAGTTGATAACGACGTAGAAAAGAGAAATCAGAGTTCATGACATAAATTTATTAATAATTAGATGTCTTTTGTGATCACAACATGTTTGTCACATTGTAATGTATTTTTAGTAAAAATTATTCTCATGTTTACTTTTATTTATAAATTATACCAAAATGAGTTAACACAAGAATAGCCAATTTTTAAAATTACATTCACAAAATAGTCACCTTTATGAAAAACTTCAAAAAATAGCCAAAGTACAGCTTTTTAGGTTAAAATGTCTAAATCAGGCAATCAAATCTTTTGAATTGTGTGAAATATTTAACGGTTTATTTTTTTACTAATATAGTATGACACAACCTTATTTTTTATTAATTTTTTGAATTGTTATGTATTAAAATATAATATTTCTTTGAAAACTATGTGGCAAGATTTCGGTATTTTGAAATATATCTCGTCTTTGTGAGATATATCTCATCTAATATCATAACACAACTCTATTTTTTATTAATTTTGAAAGTTTTGATGAAATAAAAAAAAAATTGTTTGAAAACACTCCAGCTTGCATTCAGCGTTTTGAAATATATCTCGTCCAAGTGAGATATATTTCGTCAAGTCTAAGTGGGTTTATTTTAAAAAATAAAATATATTTAATTTAATTTTAAAAAATAAAATAAATGAGATGGATTTCGGAGTTTGAGATATATATTTCGATTTTTTTTATTTAAAGTAAATAAAAAATTGAATGATAAAATGCTTAAAAATTGGATATATTTCACGGGTTATATTTCGCTAGATTGAGATGGATTTCGGAGTTTGAGATATATTTTGAATTTTTTATTTAAAAAAATAAAAAAAATTGAATGATAAAATACTTAAAAATTGGGTTATATTTCACGGGATATATTTTGTTAAATTGAGATGAAATTCGGAGTTTGAGATATATTTCGAATTTTTTATTTAAAAAAACAAAAAAAAATTTGAATGATAACATACTTAAAAATTGGGATATATTTCACAGGATATATTTTGATAAACTGAGATGGAATTCGGAGTTTGATATATATATTTTGAATTTTTTATTTAAAAAAATAAAAAAATTGAATGATAAAATACTTAAAAATTGGGATATATTTCTCGGGATATATTTAGCTAAATTGAGATGGAATTCGGATTTTGATATATATATTTTGAATTTTTTATTTAAAAAAATAAAAAAAAATTGAATGATAAAATACTTAAAAATTGGGATATATTTCACGGGATATATTTCGCTAAATTGAGATGGATTTCGGAGTTTGAGATATATTTC
>JAPKLW010000422.1:499851-515801 GCA_026898455.1 Plectranthus barbatus
CAAGCCCGCACGGATTTGTTTTTGGGCATCTCCCAAAAGGCCTCATATTAATGGAGTTATTGGACTCTATTTTATAGAAGGAAATTTTTCTTTCCTTCTCCAATGTGGGACAAATTGTTTGCTACCCAACAGTCTTGTATTCTGGAAACCTCTCCAACCAGTTGATCAAGAATGTGTAGGAATCTGCTGCAGTTTTAGTATCTCCCGTCACATAGTCTGATGATGTATTCGAGTAGGAAAATCCAACGCCGGCAGGAGATTCCAAAAACAGAATATTCGCCACTGCATCCATCACATTTAGTCATTCACATATAGATAATAATACAACGATCAATTATTCTGATTTATTTAGGCATAATTTCTGTGAAGAAGAGTCCTTCCTCACCAGTGTTCCAGGCCTGATCGTTGTACCAAAGAGTCTCGCCGTCAGGATTCGCGCGAAACGGTCCAAGTTCAGTCATCGCTCCATTCCCAATTGAAGAGCATCCGGGGCCTGCACAAATGATCACACCAACCAATCAAATTCTGCAACAAAATTTCATATAAAACTAATTAAGATACAAACCTCCATTGAGCCACAGCACGAGAGGCTTGTTGGAGGAGTCATCAGACTCGGTTAGCCAATAGAAGAGTGCTCGTCCAGCATTAGGATCAACCGTGACATACCCAGAATACTGAGAGAAACTCACTTGTGGCTGCCCTGGCAACCCCACTATCTCATCTGCCTCCTTCAGTCCATCCTGAGGTGTTACGTAAACCGGTGAGTACTCAGCATTTGCATCAGCAGTCGAATCGGTTTCACTGATGTCGAAATCTCCTGATCTCTTGGCCCTGTGAGCTTTCAGAAGTTTTCCGAGAGGGTCGCGGTGTTTGCCGCCGTAGCATTGAACCGAGGAGAAAAGGCAAAGCGCAGAAACAAAGACAAGTAATGTCCCTTTCATCCTTGCCTTGAAGCAGAATGATGAATATGCAAACATGTTGCGTACACTTATATAGCAAGAGAGATATAGCTTGACATTAACTACGAGGGCTTCATTTACATGTGAAAATATGCGATTCCGGAAGATTGTAAAGACAGTTGAGTGATACAAACAGAAGAACACAATTTTCATCTTCTTTCTGCTGTCTTGCTCTTGCTTCGAGGAAGATTATAGCGCCGGCCGCTGCCTCTTGGATTATACCGGCTCATTTTAGTCATTGTTTGCTCCATCGTATTAAACGACACCGGTTTCAATTCAAAAGGATTACAACAGTTGATATGTTGAAGTTGATAATGACTAGTATACAATGCCTTGTGTAAAATTGCTGAAATTAAGATGTGGCCAAGTTATCAAGAACCCTTGTATGTTTTGTCGGCTATATTGGAAAACCAAAGTTCTACATGAGTACATGGCAAAGAAAATGTGAATTTTATATTAGAATTTATTAGAATTTGACTTTTTAAACTAACGAAAAAAAAAAATGTGAATTTTATATTTTTCATTTCATTTGGGATATTCCGAAAAAATACTAATGCTATTGGTTTTGAAACCAACTAGCAAAGCACTTTGATTTAAAGACAAAAGCAATTTGTTTTTCCTTTTCTCAATATCATATGGTGCCTAAAACTTTTTTAACATTCAGGAAAATGTTTTACCATGCATGGTTTAGTATTTTAATTACAAGATAAATAAAATTTGTAATTAATTAAAAAAAATATAATTTTGTACAGAAAAAAGTGATGCTAATATCAGAATTGGTACAAGTCATCCTTAAGCAAAGCCCATGTAATAGAATCCGGTTGATTGTTTTGTCGACCTTTGACAAGACAATTAATGTTCTGAAATTCAAAAATCACATTATTGTCTAATTCATTTCATAGCTTTTCTCCATACAACAGCATACCATATCCTCCCTCCGTCCCGGCTAGAGTTGTCAAGTAGGCCGGGCCGACCCAGCCCAGCACGGCCCAGCACGGCTGAGGCCCGGCCCAGGAACGACCCACGATTCAAATGGGTTTGGCGGGCCGGGCTTAAGTGATTTGATGGGCTCATATTGGTCTTTTTTTTAAGTCCAGGCCCGGCCCAGGCCCAGGCCCATCTGAGCACGGGACCAGCCCGGCCCAGGTCCAAGCCCAGACCAGTCCAAGCCCAGGACCGGCCCATCTCAGGCCCGGTGTTGGCCCATCTCATACCCATCTCAAATATTTCTTAGTTTTTATTATTTTAAACTAGTTATTTTGATTCTTTTTATTAATTTAGCTACAAAATAAATAATTTTAAGTGTTTATAATTAAATCTAACCTAAATAAATTAAGTTTTTTTAAAGAAAAATTAGAAATATTCTTTAAAAATAATTTAAAAATGTGTAAAAAAATAAAAATTATAATTCATTTTAAACCCATTTCTGGCCCACCTGAGGTCCACTTCAAGCCCACCAAAGACCCAGCCTAGACCCAGTTCAGGCTCAGCCCAGGCCCACTTCATTGTGGTCCTGGGTTGTGCTGGGCCAAGAGAAATATAAAATGGCCCGGCCCGGCACGGCCCATCTCAACAGTGGTCCCGGGTCGTGCCGGGCCACTTAATTGGTGGGCTTACTCGGGCCCGGGCCGGGCCGGGCCGGGCCGGCCCAGTTGACAACTATAGTCCCGGCTGAATTGTCCCAGTGACTTTGGGCACAATAACCAAGGAGTGTGAGTGTAAAGTAAGTTGAGTGGAATTAATATTTTATTGTTGAGTGTGAAAAAGTTGCATTTTTAAGTAATTGAACAATTGAGGTGGGACGGACGAAAAAGGAAAGTGGGACAATTGAGGTGGGACGGAGGGAGTATATAATATACTCATAAACCTAATGGGCTATTTATGATATAAGCTAATTGGGTTGCCCATATTGTTCTTAAATACAAAGGCCCAATAAGTTGTGTGTTTCCTTTGACAGTTGGGCTTGGTCGGTAGTTTGCGATATAAATAATTTCACACTATACATGTGAGGGATTGTGTTAAATTGTATCATATCAATTGTGAATGAAGTCATAAGCGACCTTATAAAAATAATGTTTTCTTCTTACAAGTCGGTTCTGTATGTGAGAGAGATGATTACAGTAATAAAAAGAAGATACAAATTTTCAATATAAAAAATAAATGAAACGGTTAAAAATATATGAAGTTACAGCTATCATATATTCGTAGGAGGAAATAAAATATTGCATTTATCAAATTGTGTACCATAACATATATACAAATAAAATATTACATTTATTAAATTGTGTACCATAACATTTTTATCAAATTAATAACGGAAATGTTGTATATTTGGCACAGTGAGGAGGAAAATAGGCATCTCTATCAAGTTTTCTGACAAAGGGATTTTACTTTAACATATTCATTATTCTTCATTCAATATCTTTTTTTATGTAGGAGATGGATGGGCCTGGGATTGGATAATCCATTCTGAAATTACTTATTCAAAGATTTCAGTTCTCCAGTGTTGAGATGTCTTGGCACTTTCAATATTTTAAGGCTTATATTTTTCTCTTCGAACAAAATATATATTTCTGAGGGCATGTTTAAATTAAAGTTTTCATAACAGATGGCTTGGAAATCAACCTCATCGAACTTACAATTTGTCGAATAAGAACGAAATTAAGCTGTCCAAGATAATTTTGGCTCACAGGCTCAAAAATATTTAGGATCGATTGATCACAAAGCTTCTTTGCTTTGTTTTATTCGAAAGCATGCTGTAAAAAGTGGTTGAGAATAGAAATCTGATCGAGCTGAGGCAGTTCATCACATATTTATTTATATAGCTGATGGGCTGCAGCGTGCATTGCATGCTTAGCTGGTGGGGGGCAGCTTCCCCTCCAAGAAGGATGTGAAGAAAGCAAGTGCTCTCTGAGGCTGATAGCTGGGGACGAAGTGGCCTGCTCCTCTTATGGTCACAAATGTCACGTTTTCGTATCCAGTTGCATATCCTCCAACCTTCACACAAACAATCATGCTAAAATTAAACAAGCTAGATTTCATTAATGTCGGAATCTTATTTGTTGAACTAGTTGTTACCTCGCCTTGGTAATACCAGGGGTACCATGGAGTCTTAACGGGCGCCCCGAGTTTGTTGATCGAGTACCTGGTTGTCGTCACCGGCACTCTTCCATCTATGTCGCCACTGTCACCACCACCACCATCACAACCACAGCCATTCTCCTTTTAATTTATCAAATTCAAAAGTGATGGCGATTGTTAAGTTTACCTGTAGATCCAAACGCTGATTCCACTACCCATCAGCTCTTTGATCACAGGAAGCACTGTTTCGGCCTCGTCGTTCCATTCAATGAGACCACTGCGTTAAGTAATAAGCAATCGCCGTGAGCCTGAAATTCTTTCAGTTTCTCAACATTAATTATTCAGAATATTGCAGTACCTGCAGGACTCCCATGGCCCAGGAAGTCCGGTGACGTTGGCGTGAAGAGCAGCCTGCACTTGAGGCAAGTTCAAGTAGGCGAAAACATAGTCGTCTGAGCAGGGATCGAATGAAGATAGCTGTACGTTTCAATCAAATATTTATATTATCAAAGAAACTAATACGAACTGGTAATAAATTAATAATGCAATGTTATTTGGTGGAGTGTACACTACCGATGGAGAAGTGGAATTAGAGCCGCAGAAAGGTGCGTAAATGTTGAAAGGGAAAATCTCGCCAGGGTCGCCACCTGCATCATTCATAGCTTCTTCGCATTTCTCAGTTATGGTGGAAGTAGACGAGAAGTTGCAGTTTTTCACGATTGCGTCGTGGTGCTCGTCCGACAGCATAGCATGCGACCAGAAAAAGTCGTATGACCCACTTATCTCATCTAAATAATCAATGTACGCATTTCCAATCTGCAAATTCATGCCAACACTTCAAAACAACACACATACTGTTTAGTTTTTGTAATAAAACAACTCAAAAATAAACTTACTGCAATCCCTTTCAAGTTGATGACCGTTTGGTTAGTGATTTTGTTGTTTTTAAGGATGAGTTGAGCCAGCTGTGGGACATAGTGGCCCGCATAACTCTCCCCAGTTATGTAGAAATCTCGGGTTTTGTATTCTGGAAACCTCTCCAACCAGTTGATCAAGAAAGTGTAGGAATCTGCTGCGGTTTTAGTATCTCCGGTCTTGTAGTCTGACGATGTATTCGAGTAGGAAAATCCAACGCCGGCAGGAGATTCCAAAAACAGAATATTCGCCACTGCATCCATCATATTTAGTCATTCACATAGATATAATACAGTGATCAATTATTCTGATTTATTTAGGCATGATTTCTGTGAAGAAGAGTCCTTCCTCACCATTATTCCAGGCCTGATCGTTGTACCAAAGAGTCTCGCCGTCAGGGTTCGCGCGAAACGGTCCAAGTTCCGTCATTGCTCCATTCCCAATTGAAGAGCATCCGGGGCCTGCACAAATGATCACACCAACCAATCACATTCTGCTACAAAATTTCATATATATAAACTAATTCAGCTGATACAAACCTCCATTGAGCCACAGCACGAGAGGCTTGTTGGAAGAGTCATCGGACTCGGTTAGCCAATAGAAGAGTGCTCGTCCAGCATTAGAATCAACCGTGACATAGCCAGAATACTGAGAGAAACTCACTTGTGGCTGCCCTGGCAACCCCAAAATCTCATCTGCCTCCTTCAGTCCATCCTGAGGTGTTACGTAAACCGGCGAGTACTCAGCAGTCGAAGCGAAATCATTGACAACGAAGTCACCCGATCTCTTAGCCCTGCGAGCTTTCAGAAGTTCTCCAAGAGGGTCGCGGTGTTTGCCACCGTAGCAGTGAACCGAGGAGAAAAGGCAAAGCGCAGAAACAAAGACAAGCAGTGGGAGTGTCGCTCTCATCCTTGCCTTGAAGCGGAGTGATTAATCATGAATATGCAAACATGTTGCGACACTTATATAGCATGTGAGGTTTAGGTTGACATCAACTACGAGGGCTTCATTTGCATGTGAAAAATATGCGCAATTTTGGGAAGATTGAAAAGACAGTTGGGTGATACAAACATAAGAGCACAGTTTTCATCTTTTCTCCGCTGTATTTCTCTAGAAGGAAGATGATGGCGCCGGCCGCAGGCTGTTGGATTCTACCAGCTCATTTTAGTCACTGTTTGCTTCATCGTATAAAACGACATTCATTTCTGTTCAAAAAGATTACAACAGTCGATATGTTGATGCTGATAATGACTAGTATTAGTATACAACGCTTTCGTAAGATTGATGAAATTGAGATGTGACCAATTTATGATCAAGAACCCCTCTTTGTTTGTCGCATTGTGATGTTTCTAAAGTAGCTAAGACCTCGCTTAATTAACGATATAATCAGAATTAAAAATAATTTGCAATCAGAGGTATTAAAGTTAATGTGAATTCTGAACTAATCAAAAGAAAAAAAAAAACTAATCAAGTTATGTAATGAAATATTTTGAAGTTATCATCGGCGGAGATCGATCATCTAGATTTTGGCCCGACCGGCGCTTAGTGGATCCTATTCCGTAATGATGATAGTATCAATATTTTTATTCGATAATTTTAAATACAATCACTATTTTTTTCAATACAGCCTGTTGATTTAAAAAAAAATTTAAATAATTATGCATTATTACAATTTAATCCCTATAGCCCCTAAATTAAAATCTTAAATATAAAATTATAAAAAAATTAATGTATTCATTCCATAGCCCCTTAAATAACTACAGCCCCATATCACTTAGCCCTAAAAACAATGTCTTTCTACTCATTTATCCTCTTTTCACTTTCTCTCCTTGAATATCATGGTGTTTGATTGTCGAGTATATGTTCCAGTATTCATATGATTGTCGAATATCATATGATACCCAATTGTTGAATTTCAATGAAAATTGTCGCTTAAATAAACACATAATCACTTTAGAATTGTACGACTTCTTAATCTTTTTGTAAAACGTAATAATGCAAAGCTATGTAGATATCATCATTCACCGCCCAGTGTTGAGGAAAAAAATTCATAGAAATGATAATGGAAAGCCATGGAGAATCGAGGGTAAGAGGATTGCGTGTTTTTAGAATTGAAATGAACGTGGCTATGCTTCATAAGATTGAAACATATTCATTTTGTATTTAAATTTTTGCTAATATCATAAATTATAAGCTACAAGGGTAAAGTAGTAATATTAAATAATTATTTTATTTTATTTTAATTTGGAAGCTATGTTAAAGCAAAAACGTGACTGTGTTTAGAATTATTGTTTTTATTTAGATTTGATTTAAATTCTTTAAATTGAATGTCCTTAGATAGGGGTGGCAATTTTTGATCTGATCCGATAATCCGCCACGCATCCGCACGATAATAATGGATACGGATTGAAGCTTATCGAATATGGATCCTTATCAGATCGACACGATAAGGACACGAAAATTTTGGATCGGATTCGGATTGGATACGGATCGGATATGGATATCCGCTAATAAATTAATAAAAATTATTTATTTTTTAAATATAATAATTATTTAATTGATTTTGATATATTAGTTTAGATTTAGAGTTCTTTCAAAAATTCAAATCTATTAGTTCTTCATTGTCCGTGTCCCATTTTTTTAATTCACCACCAAAAAATGTATTTATTTATCTATTCATTATATTTTGTAATATTTATTTTCTTCTAGTATCAAGATTTAATAACTTTCTTTTCTTTTATTTTTTTCTCAACTTTAAGTTTTCAATTAAGTTGTATCAACCGATTAACTAGTTGGTGAGATACTAAATTTAAATGTTGATGAAAGTATTGTAGATTCATCGGAATACAGAATACTCATTCATTGTTTCAACTCTTGCAATTTTACCATAATAGATGAAAGATATTTATTATAATTAATTTTATTTATTATAAATTTTAAAATTTTAATTAATATTTCTCTTCGTCAAAATTGTAAGTGGAAAATTGAGGACTAAGGTGAATGATTGATCAATATTTAGAAATCAGCAAGTTTGACCACTAGTATTAGAATTTAAGATTTATCTATGTATCTTGGAATATTTGATTGAGGATTTTAGTTTTAAATGAAGTTGCAGTTTTATTTATTTATCCAACACAGGATTTGAACAATCAAATATAAATATTTTATATTATCTTATCAAATTTTTATTTGATTATAATTGTGTTTATTGAAATGGATTTTTATTGAATTAATTCAATTTGGATTTTTATCGAATCTTTATCGGATCGGATCCATAACAGATCATTTGGATTGGATACTTATCGGATCCTTAATGGATATGGATCGGATTCGTGCGGATACAGATTTTAGCTTAATGGATTGGATACGAATACGAATTTTGATTTTTCTTAACGGATCGGATACGGATTTGACCTTAACGGATCGGGTCGATAACGGGTTGACACGATAAGAATCCAATCCGCACGAATTGCCACCCCTATTCTTAGATATTGAATAATATAAAATTCAATCATAAAAATAAGAGAGAATATTATTTTAGAGTAGTGAATATGACCCTAAATTCTTTAGACCCAATAAATGTGAGCTGGCTTTGTAATATCTTGGGCTTTACCTAATAAAATCGTATTGGATTCGTTGTCAAATCCATAAGCCCATTTCATTCGTTTCAATTCCATTTCATATTTGTCCAAAAATAGTTTGGAAAAGAGATTGTGATAATTGAGTTTAAAAAGTAATTTTATACCTGGGATATTCCGAAAAAATACTAATGTTATTGTTTTCGAAATCAACTAGCTAGTAAAGTGCTTTGATTTAAATACAGAAGCAAATTTTCTTTTTTTTTTTTTTTCCTTTTCTCAACATCTTGCGGTGCTATAACTCTAACTACGTTCATAAAAATGTTTATATCATGGCTTCCATTTTAATTAAAAGATATATAAAGTTTGTAATTAATTAATAAATATCCTTACAATCAAACGTATAGTAAAAAGAAGATGCAGATTTTATTACATCGTAATGGAAAGGGTATTAAAAAATATATGAAATCGCATAACAGGCGAGACAATAACCATATATTCATTCGAGGAAATAAAATATTACATTTGTCAAATTTTGTATCATTACACTGGTCTAGCCCGAGAGTACAATCCTGTGTTGAATAAATATATTATTATTATTATTATTATTATATGGTATTGTTTTAGTCATGTTTAATCTGAGGAGGGGGGAGTTTTCCCTGTATGAAGGAGGTGAAGAAAGCAAGAGCGCGTTGAGGCTGGTAGCTCGGCACGAAGTGACCCGATCCTCTTATGCTCACAAACGTCACATTCTCATATCCAACCACATATCCTCCCACCTATACATACATATATAATACATACACACCTTAGCTCTAGCTTTAGGACAAACAAACATTAGCAGCTTCTCTCTATATATCTTACCTCGCCTTTCAAGTCCCACGGATACCATGGAGTCTTCACTGCTGCCTCCAGTTTGGCCATCGAGTATCTTGTCGATGTCACTGAAATTATACCATCTGTATCTCCACTGCAGTTCCAATCATTTTTTAATCTTTAAGTCCCTTTTTAATTATGCATTCACATGAATAGATCGATCGATGTACTGACCTGTAGATCCAAACGCGGATGCCACTACCCATCAGCTTCTGAATCACTGGCAGAACTGTGTCTGGTTCATCATTCCACGCTTCATGCAAACGATCGCTGAACACAATTTAAAGGATACATGGTTATTCATTTCATTTGAACTCAAGAAAATTAATCAAGATGATAATACAAAGCCATATGTATAGGTTTTGAAAAAATTTGAACAATACTTGCAACCCTGCCACGGCCCTGGAAGACCGGTGGTGTTAGCATGAAGAGCCCTCTGCACCTCCGGTGTGTTCAAATAAGTTGTCGCGTATTCATCTGAGCATGGATCGTAACTAGATAGCTGCTTCACAACAACCATTAATTCAAGATGAGAGCTAGCTAGGCTATGATTTTGTATTTGACTGACTGGATATGATCATACCGATGGAGCAGTTGAATTGGAGCCACACAATGGTGCATAGATGTCATAGATGAAGATGTTCCCACTCTCCTCCTCGGCTTTTTCTTGGTACTCGTCGCAGACATCGGATATGGTGGCCTCCGCAGTGAAGTTACAGTGTTTCAGAATAGCTCGGTGAGTTTCATCAGAAATGAGTGCACTAGTCCAGAAATGGTCGTATAAGCCATCATACATATCCCTGTGGTCTACATACGCGTTCCCAATCTGAGAAATTACCATCTTTGCATTTCAGATCAGAGTTTTCTCATTCTTGGAGAGAGATGAAGATGAAGGTGCAAATGAACTTACAGCAATGCCTTTCAAGTTAATCACAGTTTGATTGGTGATCTTGTTCTGTTGTTGGATTAAATCAGCCAGCTGAGGCACATAATGGCCGGCGTAGCTCTCTCCGGTGATGTAGAAGTCTCTGGTTTTGTATTCTGGGAATCTTTCTAACCAGCTCACTAGGAAGGTGTAAGAATCTGCTGCTGTTTTTCTGTCACCAGTGACATAATCTGATGATCTGTTTGAATACGAGAATCCCACACCAGCTGGAGACTCCAAGAATATGACATTTGCCACTGCAAAACAATTTCAATCATCACTCATCAGCTACTCCTTCACCAAAACTAGTATCAATCACTCATTCACTCACCTTTGTTCCAAGCATACTCGTTGTACCACAATGTTTTTCCATCCGGGTTCACACGAAACGGCCCGAGTTCTGTCATTGCTCCATACCCTATTGAAGAACAGCCAGGCCCTGCAGTCCAAGAGCATACATAAAAACCTTCATGATATGATATCCCAATGAAAAAAAGAGTGGAAATCCTCACCTCCATTCAACCACAACACGAGAGGCTTGGTGGAGGCATCATCAGCCTCAGCAAAATAGTAGAAGAGGGCCCGACCAGCAGTAGGATCAACAGTCACATAACCTGAATACTGTGAAAATCTGACAGCTGGCTGTCCGGGCAGCTCTACGATCTTGTCGGCTTCCTTGAGTCCATCCTGAGGTGCTACATAAACAGGTGAGTACTCAGTTGATGAGACATCCTCTTCAGTGTAATGATTGACAGATTTTCTTGATCTCCTCCTCGTCCTTGTCCTTCGCAGCATCCCAAGAGGATCGTAACAGTCTGCATAGGCAGCAATACACAAGAGACAAAGAAAGAGAATTGCAGCCTTCATGTTAGCAATGTCTTCTACACTACTGCTGTCATGGCATTCTCCCTTTATATAGGCCCTTGGGGCCACCTTGTTATTGCTTGTTTATTCGTTTCACGACTCATAGATAATCAACATGCCTCTCAAATAAATGAAATAATTCAGTTTCTGGGCCCAATAGTTGGTGACCATTGGAAAAGCATCATCAGAAGATTAGACTAAAACTATAACAAGACAAGGATGAGTTAACAGCCTAGAAAGAAGCTGGCTTGTTTCTATTCTTTGATGGCAATCAATCTTGGCGCGACATTTCTTCCAAAATAGTGTCTTTACCGTGTATCAGGGTTGCTGTTCATGTGGTTTGAATTCGAAAAAAAAAAAAGAATTTTCCATCCATCTTTTTAGACTAGTTAGTATCTGTCTTCTTTCATCTGTCAACATATTAGACAATGACAAATATATATATATATATATATTGATAAGAATTGGCTTCGAAACTTCCGCGGATGAAAAAGACTTTGGTGAATGGAGATGAGATATATAAAATCAAATAATCTAACAAATCATATTTTGATTTTCCATGGATTTGAGACAATTAATCAAGGCATAATTTAATTTACTTGCTCGTATAAAAAGAATGGTTACAACAAATTGCTGTATATCATTTGTTTCCTAATCAGCGTACAGATTGCTTATATGGAACAGTTTTTCAATAATCAAGATTATATATCCTTCTTCATATTTGTATGATTTCCAAAGTTAAACATACTAAACAACATTCACAAGGATATATTAAGCAACATAAGGTAAGACATAACTGGACACATTAATGTAGTTGGACCAGTATAAGTGAATAAGAAATAAATATCCTCTTTTCATAATTCATATATGGATGGTTTTAGGATAATTATGTTTATCTATCCTCATCTTTAACAATTTATGGAATTCTATCCCACAATTTCAAATTTATTAAATTCTATCCTATACTATATTTTAATATGTGATTCCATCCCAATTTACTTACATCATCAATTTTTTGCCAAATCACCTGTTATTTGCCACATCAGCTCCATAGCTGACATGGCACCAAGTTTTTTTTAATAATAATTTAAAATAAAAAATTATAAAATTTTTAAAAATTAATATTTTACTTTAAATGAAATTTTTTGGTTTCCTTTTTTACATTTTATCTTTGCCGACGTTTTCTTCAGATTTTAAACAATAGAATTTGATTTGATATTTTGTTGGTTTATCTCGCATTTTTTTTTGGTAATTTCTATAGGATCAAATTTTGAAGGAATAAAGATTAGTCCAACAACATTCAGTTTGTTACTCAGCATTGGCGTTGAAAAAAAAAGGCAAAAATAGTTTTATAATTGATTTATAATCATTTCACAAAAGTTTGTATGAATTCGGTTGGAAAATGAATATTAAACAAACTTTAAATATAATTGAAAAAAAAATGCTTGTGTGTTGTTCATTTAGTGCTTACCTACTTATTCTTCGAGATGAGAAAAACGCTCATAATTATGTTTAGTTATATTTTCAGATCTTCAATTTCAATTCAAATTGTAAAAATATATATGTTCAATTTTGGTCCAATGCTGTTCCAATCAAGAAATTAGTGGAATCAAAATTATTCTAATAAATAAATATTTTATTTAAAACGATGTAAATTTTTAAAAAAATTATTCTTCGTATATAATATTTAAACAAATATATTTTAACGTGGATGTTCACAATTATATAACTTATATTCACCAAATGGACAATTCAATATAGGAAAAAATAATAATTATTATTATTTTATTAATATTCATTTGAAAGTATGAAAAGTCCAAAAAAAAAAATGGAATCCGATATTATAATTTAAATTTAAATATTAACTTTAAAAAATCAAAGTGTTTTTATATAAGAATATCAATTTAAAAATTGAATAAAATAAAATAAAAGATTCAATGCCACATCAGCCCTAGGGGTGACATGGCACAATTGATGTGGCAATGAAATGGTGATGTGGCAAGAAATTGATGATATAAAGTGATTTGGGATGAAAGTAAATGATATAACATAATATAGGATAGAATTCCATAAATCTTCAAGTATAGAATAAAATTCCATAAATGATAAAAGTGTAGGATAGATAAACATAATTACTCATGGTTTTATCAGTTAGAGACTACATCAAGACAAGGATGTGTTAACAGCCTAGCTAGGAATAACCCGTGATTGCTTTTACTTGTTTCTATTATTTGCAGACCTTTCTTCCAAAATGGTATATCTTCATGTATTTGTATATGTGGTCTGAATTCAAAAGGGATGAAATTTTGCCACCCATCTTATTACACTAGTAGTTTGTATCTGTCTTCTTTCAGACTGACTAAGAAACATAATTTAGTGTAATTTAATGGCCAATCTCATCTCATTCCCAAATGATGATACTTTCAACATTGTTATTCAGACTTCATTTGAACTCTTAAAGATTTAATTTTGTAAGATATTGAATTGAACAAATAATACAAATTTTAATCTGAGATGAAATATTATTTAAGAGTAGTGTATTTGATCCTAAATTCTTTACACACAAAAATGAGAATATGTTGGGCTTTTACGTGGACTGTATATAAAGTCATATTGGATTTCGTGTTAGACCAGTAAGCCCACCTCATTCGTTTCGAACTAGCCTTCTATATTTGTCCAAATTGAAGGATACAATTTTGTTTTCATTTATTTTAGTTAGGAAAAGAGATCGTGATAATTGAGTTTGAGACTTCTTTTTCATCAAAGTATTTTTATATTTATCACTTGGGAATTTTCGAAGAAATCTAAACTAATGTTAATTGTTTTTTAAATCAACTAGTGAAGTACTTTGGTTTAAATCATGCTGGTAAAAATCGTTAGGCGCTAGTCGGATACTTGGATGGAGCTTAGTGCCTAAACGGTTTAGACGGGGCCTAAGCATTTTGTAGATTATAATTAATTGGTAAGCTGATTTTTATATTTCATATTTATAATATATATTTAACAATAAATAAAAACAAAAATTGTATACATTTTAATTATTTTTAAAAAATTATAAAAAATAACCCGCTTGAACCGATTAGGCGGCACTTAAACCGCTTAGTCGGCCACCTAAATCGGCGTCTAGATAGTGTCTAGGCGTCGATTAATTGCCAAACTTAGTAGACATGAAAATTTGAGGATATTCAGTTCGGTTAAGAACCGCCTAGCGCCTAAACCTTTCTAGGCAGAAATTTTTACAACAATGGTTTAAATGCTGGAGCAAAGTTTAATTTTTTTTTTTCCAATTCTTTTCTCGGCATCTTGTGGTGCTATCTATAACTTCAACAACTTTCATAAAAATGTTTTTCCTATTTTAATTACAAGATAAATAGAATTCTTAATTAATTAAAATTAAATACAATATGATATTCCAATTTCAACCTTGTGATCTTAATTTAAATTTTAATTAAAAAATATAACATTCAAATATATAACCCCTAAAATAAAATCCTCGTCAAATAAAACCTTACATAAAATAAATCTCCAAAAAATTAGCACATCATCTTCTTCTGCAAAAATTAAAACTTAATTCTGCGCATGTAGTTTTGCGAGCTATCATTGCATGCATTTATAGAAGAGTTGTTGGGAGACAAGCAAAAAATAAGTCTAAATTGTGAGCATGTTTCAAAGGATTGCTGCAGCATGCATACATACATACATACACACTCAATGCTTGTTGTTGCATATGTTTGTGTTTTGCGATTCTCCATTTTCATGGAAGAAGCAGGAATTTGGCACAAATTAAATATTGCATCAAGAGTGGTTAATAGATTTTCTACGAGACAGATTTTAAATTAAAATTTAAAACTACAAGGTTATAATTGGTATTACATTTTATTTCTTTAAAAGAGGCATTAGGGAGAAAAAATATAATTGTGTTTATAATCATCCTCAACAAAAATATTGATAGAATCAAACGGATGATGAAAACAAGATGCAGGTTTTCCTAGGAAAGGATACTAAAAATAGGACTAATTGCAATTTAATTTCAAACATTTAGGATTTGTGTTTGCAATTTAATTTCAACTTGTAATTTAATTCCTATCATTAGTCTATTTTTGCAAATTTAGTTCCCAACATTTAAAAATTTGTATTTTAATTCCTAGCATTTACTAAATTATATTTTGTCTACTAACATGTATCTTTTTTTTTAGATTTAATTAGAAAATAACCTATTTAATTTATTGCAGAAAATAATTTTTAAAATTGGTTCAATTTATAATTTAATTTCAAATAATTGCCTTTTTATAATTTAACTCATAAATATTGAAATTGAAATATAAAATTTTAGTATTAGTTTTTTCTGCAAAAATGGGCATCCGTTAAAAATAAAGATGCAATTATTTTTACGAAAATAGATTAATATTATGAATTAAATTGTAAGAATTGAAAATCTTTAAATATTAAAATATAAAAATGAACAGATTTCAAGAATTATTTTTTGCTGCAGAAAATTAAAAAAAATATATATATTAGGAATTAAAATATAATTTTATATAAGTTAGTTTATTGTTATAATTAAATAGCAAAAACATATATATATATATATATATATATATATATATATATATTAGTAGTTAAAATATACTTTGTAAAATTATAGATAAAAAATGTTGGACATTAAGTTGTCAAGATAGACAAATGCTAGGAAAAAAATCACAATTTTATAAACATCTAGTTATTTTTTGCTAAAATGAACAAATATTTAGA